>CM048935.1:23963540-24343540 GCA_026686955.1 Epinephelus cyanopodus | reverse complement strand
CTTGCAGCCACACACCACCACCATCCCAAGCCAACCACAAAAAGCACCACCAAGACTTGCAAAACAGACACGAGAGCCTAATTTTGCCTAAATTCTCCTAAAGGCTCCACTATGTCCACCAGCTAGTCTCTATCTCTGTCTGTCTGCTGTTTGGTGCTAAGCAGGTAGTGTGAGTAGCATGTGAAAATTACGCTATTAGAGCAGAGAGTACCCCAAAACAGGGACTAAATTATAGGCTGGACTTCTAAACAAAGAGCTGAAACTTGCTATAAAGCTCTAGAACAAGGATGCCAGCTGCAGATTAAGCTGATTAAAAATATCAATTACAGCCACTTAAAATTAAGTTTATTTACTGCATCAGACAGGAGTCAGTCAGGATGTTTGTGAGTGTATTCTCCAACATTTTAAAGGGGATCTATTGTACTTTTCCTAATTTTCTATATGTTATGATAACTATGTTAAAATTTAACATGATCAAAGTTTCAAAAAAATAGGTAATTGTATGTGAAAGTAATCTCTGTGAGCAAAAAACTTTTATTCTTTTTACTTCTTTGGAGCAAGATTACGTCAGCTCAGAATAGATTTCTTCATGTGGTCACCACATTTCTTTATAGGGTCATCTGCTCCAGACATGCTACTCCAAGTGTTTACATTACACTGCTACATGTAGCTACATGCTAATGTCAGGGAACATGATCTTGGTTTCATGATGTTGATTTCAACATGTGATCCGAGAAACTCAAAAGTACATTCATAATAAACCCAAAAATGAGCGCAATAGGTCCTCTTTAAACATCTGTATCGCTCATTTGAGCATACTAACAGAGTTTCATGTCCCTCCGGGGCACAAGTCACAATGTCTGAAGAGAAAATAACTCTTTCGTTTCAAGACAAATTGCAGAAAAGTCAGTCTGTCAGATACAGATATAATCAATGCAGCATTACTTTTTGACAGCTGAGATGTTGACTTGTCATAATAGAAAAAGCACAGGTGTTCCCAGTAAGCAGAGACACCTGTGGGGGGGTCAGTGTCCTCCAAGGAGTTAAAGTCCAGGTAAAGCAAAATCAGTGATTATTTAATGAACGCATTGTACATGTTAAAAAATACTAATACTAAAACTAAAACTAAAACTAGTCTGTGAACTGGGAACTGTGTTTTGCTGAATTGCAGAGTTGGACTGACTGTTTTCCACTGTTTCTGTGTCCAGGATGTTTTGGACAGGCCTAAAGTCATGGTTTAATGACGCACTGGAGCCATCCTTTACATAATCTCTCTTCTACCTTATACAGTAAATACTGTGTTACTACAAATGTTAACTTAGAGTGCAGTGCACCAGTATTGATTTGTTCACCTCGTGTGTGAGTGGCAAGTTTGCTACGTCTCACAAGCTCTCTTAGCTCTTTTGGTTTAATAAATACATGAATAAACATCTGTTAAATGCCACAGTCACAAGATATATAGCCACCACTAACACACCTTTTAGCCTTTAGCCCAAATTGGCTATCTGGCCTGCTGACATTTACTGTGCTTTATGATAACGTGAGCTGCTGTTAGAGGCTGTCGCCACCAGAGACTGTTGATAACCCGAGACCACCGACTCTGGATTCATTTCATGCATCTGTGTCACATGGGTTTCGCCGCTGCCCCACCTCTTTAGGAGACTCTCGGTGGCCCAGAGTCTCGTCATTCCAAAGAGAAAAGTGAACGTGAGTACAAATTACGACCGTTTCCTTCGCCCCATAGTCACTGAAATAAACATTGGACCCATTTTTCACAGGCCCTGACCCTTCGACACTTAAATGGCATCTTTTCAGATGAATAAATCAGAAGAAAATTAACTTTGTTTGAGTCATGTCTCTGTTTTCGCAACACACTTTTGTGACATCAGGCAACAAGTGACGTAACCTTTCGCTCAGCTGGTATCAGACATTAAAAGAGATAAAATAAAGAACAAACATTAATTATTACATCATTGTACTGTATTTAGTGCTGCACTGTTTTGAATCTGATTCCGTCCATCCACACGACATTTAAAACTCCAAACGAGATGAGGGTATGCAGGGGAGTGACAACCACGCCTACTTGGGAGAACGGAAGTTTATACAATTTCGTGCCATTGGCGTGGCTTGTAATGTAATGCTAGTTCTCTGGTTCAGAGGGCGTGTGCTGTTCACAGACTGTGTGTGCTACTGGCTCAGATACTAACAAGAGTCTTCGCAGCAACTCAATCTTGGTTTCAGCTTCTTCAGCAGACACGACCCCAGCGCCTCCGAGCAAAGCAAAGTGCTCACTTTTTGCAGAATTTTGAAATCTAATATTATATTATATTATAATTAATCAGTCGAATTGGGCTGGGTGGTTACACATTCTGAATGAATGAATGAACTTTAATTTGACAATAAAGTGCAGTCTAATCCAATCCAAAGGGAGTGGGCAGCTGAGGGTGAAGCCTCCTGGTCTTGCACATAAAATCTTGATGAGAAAATCGGTTGTAACAGGTAGAATACATCATTAAAGGGTTGGTCCACCTTGTTCCACCTGTGGGAATTTAACCTCCATTAAAATTTGCTTTACAAAAGACAGTAAAATCTTTTTATAAAAGAAGTGTCAATGTACCAAGGTACCAGCAAAAAAAGGAAGTCAGAGAATAACGTTTTTTTAAACATGAAACCTTTGAGACCTTTTCACTGACTAAACTCCAAAAAAAAAAATACTGTTTCCATCCTCTTTTTTATCTTGCTTCCCTTTTAAACATTTACAGAATCACTGCACTGTTTAACTCATAAGGGGAATTCATGAGAACTCTCTCTTGAACGAACATGTTTCTTCTTTGCTGCAGTACGACACTGTAGTGTTTCCCATATTAGTGAATAAAGCTGTTCCTGGTCACACTAATGAATTCTTATACATATTAATGTTTACCAGTGGGATGTTAAGCTAACACATTGTAGTAATTTGAGTCAGTGGGATCATATAATGAAAGTATGATTAGAACATTATTCAATTTAATCAAATCATTAAAGATTCATTACCCTATATTAGCGTGTATGAGTGTGTGTGTACAATGCAATAAAGACAAGCCTGTGTGTGTGCCTGTGTGTCTGTGTGTGTGTGTGTGTGTGTGTGTGTTACAAAGAAGAACCAATTTCCCTTTCAAGCTTTTTACACACATATACACATATTATATAAGACTGCACTGCACACACACAGTTTAGTTATGACAAAGGAAAAAGATACAAGCACTGAGGATAAAATCAGATCTTTTGATTTGATTCACTGCAGCGTCATCTCCTCTGTAGGTGGATGTATGCACAGCCAGTATAGAGGCTGTGAAGCAGTGACCAAAGTGAAGACGACTACAGTTTCCTTTCCTGATAGAGACCTCTGCTGGTGACAAGTGCTGCTCATGTTGGTCATATGGGGAGAAATAGCACTTTAAAATCTGTGACACATTGGAAGCCACTGCAGAGACCTGAGAACTGATATCTTTTGGTATTTGTTTTATTTATTTATTTATTTATTTTTGTATTCTAAGTTACCTGTGAGCTTTCTGGGGTGAGGAAATAATCAGCTGGAAATAAAAGCATTGACAATTTTTTTCTACGTCATGGCTGGACATTAATCCTTTAAGCTATGTTTTGCTTCTTTATTTTTTTAGTTAAATGTCTCAATAACTGTTGGATAGATTGCCGTGAAAGCTGGTACCTATTTTCCCCTGACCTGAACCAGGTGCAGGTCAACATTTTGATTTGTTGTTTATCTGCAATATAATTGACTCTACTTCTCAAAATAATTTTCTCATCTGTAATTTGTGTTTAATCCTAGTTGTTAGCATGCAAACCAAGTAAACAGGGTTAACGGGGTAATCATCATACTTAGCATGCTATAGCTAGCGGTTTAGCTCAAAGCAAAGCAGCAGCCTCCAGGGCTGAGAGAGGAACTCAAGGCACAAGTGCCAAAAACAGTGCAGTTCCGCTAATGGCCACTTGAGGCTGGCTCCAAAAGCGAGACAGTCTCCACAGACCTGTTAAAATGGCCAACTTTACAGCAGAAATAAACACATTTACAGCCTGGTACAAAAAATGGTTTTGGCTTCCATAGCTAATTTTGACATTCATGACAACTGTATGGGGAAGGGAATTTTATATAACTAGAAATTATGCATATTTAAAGGTGGGGCTGCTTGAGTGACAGGTTGTCTGTGAGGCGTTGCTACAGGCAGATCCACTCTTCTCTCCTCCACAGCTCAACCACCTTATCCAAATATGGTCACCTCTGTCTCGAGCTGCTGGCAGCTGCTAAAATGCTGAACTCAAGGTGAGTCTACAATGGGTGATGCCACATAGCTACATCCATTATTTTATACAGTCCATGCTCAAAGCACAGCCTAAGCCCCCATGAATAGTGTTCTGAAACTGAAATGCATACACTTAAGTGAAAAAATTCTGTAATCAATTCCTTTTTTGTGGTGTGATTGTATTGCTGTGTTTACAGTCACTGTTCATAGAAACGGTCTTAATAAACTGTGGATGGGAAGTGGAAAGAGGATTAGAGACTACAGGCCCCCTGTACTTACATTCTTAAAACATAATGTTCTCACATTGAGGTGACAGAGTCTCTTAATAAATTGCACTATATGTCTTCATAAACCTCTGGCTTGTCTTCTTCTTTGCATATAAAATGACCACTTATAACAATACATGTAAGTGCTGAAGATTTTTCATAGATACTACTATAAATTTTTAGATACATATTAGATATTTACATTAATATGTGACCAAAATCACAGAGCAAAGAGAAAGTAATGAGGACATCTAAAAAAAAAAACAGCACCAGATTCCAGCCAAACCTAAAAAATCTCTAATTGTGCAATGGATTGTGTAATAATGTGTTTTCCAAACACAAAAAAGCAGAATTACCTTTTTTCTGAACCAAGATGTTAAGTCATTGTCGCGTGACATCAATCGGTCATGCACAGAATGACGCGTGTTTTTGAATGAGTAATTTTTAGGACATATTACATCAGGGTAGATTCTTTTTAGTTATTGCACTAACAGACCATAATACTGTATATCTACATTTTAAAGTAACAACAATTACTACACAAAGACTTGATGGGCTATGTGCTCAAAGTTCTGGCTTTTAAAACCCTTTTAAGCTGTTGAAGTAAAAAAGAAAAAGAGTATTTAAGAAGGATCAAAGTTATAATAATAATAATAATGATAGAAATAATAATAATTGAAAAACAAACAAAAAACAAGAAGCCAAAAAAGTCACCGGATATTTTACTTCAGTTCATTTTAGCAGTGGGTGGTAGTCAAACCCTAAGTAAAGGTAGTAATACCACAGTGTGAAAATACTCTGTTTCAAAATGTTATTACATTAAGTGATAGAATTAAAATGTACTAAAAGGAACAAAAGTAAAAGTACTCATTATGCAGAATGACCAATTTTAGAATAAAATACATTTCATATTTATTAAGGATAAGGTAATATTTCTATTAAGAGAGACAGAAGAATAAAGCAAAGATAACATTTAATACAGTTTATGAGTATACAGAGTAACAGATGAATAATATATATAATTCTGAAATGCTACATTTTGCTACATAATGAATACTTTTTGCAATTCATATTGATACTTAACTTTTTGTACTTTTACTTGTACTTTTGAAAGCAGGTCTTGTAGCAGAGTTTGTTTCACATCATGTTTCAGACCAAAAGCTAGCAAAGCAGTGCATGTCATTTCCCTACTGAACATGCCTGTGGAGGGGATGCACTTGGTTATGTGTGGGTGCGCATGTGTATCTGTCTGTCTGCAGCTGATCTTGCATACTATTGGACCCATCAGCCTATTATGCTTTGTGCACATTTATGACTAAATGCCAGACGAAATGACAGCTTTTGAACAACCTATTTTACTGACTGCTCTGTTTATATTGTCATCAATCTCAGGACCCATCAACTATTGGTCTGAATATAATAAGCATATTGGGGTAATGGCCAATATTTTGGAGGTTCTGGTGTAGCCAGTCAATTTCTGGGCCAAGGCTTCCTTTTCAAAGCACTGGTCATTTTGGCTGATGAGTTCCAAGACTGTATTTTGGCCAGTGTGCTTCGCCTCTCCAAAAGGACTGCATACCTGTTGCTCAGACCTGATTTGTCAATACTACTCGAACTACAAATGCAAAGCGGAGCGCTTCTGACACCAAAATCCTTTCCCATTGGCTACAGATTCAGCATTCATATTCAGATATCTGTTTGCAAAGATTATGCCATCACTGACTGCTGACTCCTCACTCCTCCTAACTGACGGGTACGGACCACAAGTGATCAACAACTGCTTCAGTTTGGAATCTTGTTTCCCTTCATTCCACGACTGTGATGTATACACGCCGCACAGCCTGCCCTGCACTCCCTGTTCCCCGCCCACATTCCCTCAGACACACCTGGCAGAGATCTCTACCGAGTGCACTTTTCTAGTTATTATCAACGACACATAGTCCCCCTCTACACCTGTTTACTAATGCATCATGTTTCAGTGTTGTTTTAATGTATTATAGCAGTGAAATATCTCAACAGTCTTTACTTCCTCTGGCTGATGAAGATAACTGTATCTACCAAGCATCAGACAATAAGAGGAAGTGTTGAGTTATCTCTACCCTTTCAGACTTGATTTGTATTAATAATTATTCAAGAGGAAGTGAGTTTGACCACAACATCCTGTACGACACACAAAAAAAGAAAGACTGAATAGACAGCAGTATTTGCATAAATGGCATTAATGGCATTTAAAGGTCTTTAAATGTTCTTTCAGGAATGTATTAATGTTTGTGTTTGTAAAACATAACATATGTTATCATAATCTACACAGTGGATGAAGGTGACTTCAGTATCTTGAAAAAAATAAACAAGATGCACCCGAAATAACAGCAAGCCCTACCCTTTACTTTCACTTCCTCATTCAAAATGTTCGAAAGAGGACAGAGCTTCTAGACAGAGGAAAGAGACGACTTCTCATGTACATGAGACTGACACTGTATCTAAGAGATGTCATTTACACTCTTTTGATCTGGGAGAAACATTTTAATCAAACAAGGGAAGATAATTAAGACAAGTCTGTGCCGATACGACATCAGTGATTATTCAGCACTTCTTCTTGTGACACAGTGAGTATCAAAAATGATTATTTCTTGACCATTTAAGATTAAATAAACTGAGTTCAAATCTTAAAGCTCCAGTGTGTAAGATTCAGGAGGATTTAGCAGAATCTAGTGGCGAGGATTACGGATTGCAACCAGCTGAAACTAGTTAGAATTCCTTCAGCTTTCATTGCGCAGGAGGTTTTTAATGGTAACCAAATTGTCTGCAGAGGTCTTATTCTCTCAATACAGACGGACCAGGTGATTTAAACTGGTAAACACAGCTAATAAAGCAGTTCCACATTACAAACCACTGTCTTCTGTGCTCGGCACGTCGTGGATTGGCCCTCAGTGCCTGCTATGTCAGCTCCATTTTTCTCCTTGATAACTTTTTGTGTGCTCACCTTTTACTGATCCAGACGCTCAGAAGGTTCTTACTGTGAGCCACATTATCCACAGAGCTCCCTGCTAGAAACACTGAACAAAGCAGATTCTTTGTGCATAATCAGTGTTTCTCTGACACTGTTTGACACATCACAGATGGCCGTTAGCCTAGGACCTGCTAAAGTATGCTCACCTTTTTTTGGTCTGAGAACTTAACATTTAGACATATAGGAAGTTTTTGCGCAAGCCAAATTATCCACAGGGGCTTCTTCTTCTCCAGAACAGAAGGACCGGATTATTTAAACCGGTAAAAACACTGAACAAAGCAGTTTCGCATTAAAAAAAAAAAAAAAAGAATCTGTGTTTTTCCGATTCTGTCAGGGGCTACTAGCAATGGTGGCCAATGCGTAAAATGAAAATTTCTCTATCTAGAGCAACATGGCAATCTATGTAGACGAAGACCCAATTCCTATGTAGATATAAACGCCTCATTCAAAGGAAACAAAAACACAACAATTCTTATTTTCAGGTGATCATACACTTGAGAAAACATACTTATTTTATTATATTTCATTTCTGTAATATATCCCCTGAATCCTACACATGGACCTTTCAATTTGATGTTCATGTATGATAGTGTTTTAATTGAGTATTTTTTGTTTGTTAGTGTCCCTGATGGTCTTAATTGTATTTGATTTTCAGGATCACCTTCTGCAGTTTCATTAACCAGGTGGACTATACGTTGAGGAAGTTCAATTCCATGTTGCTTGGACATCTCTTGTTCTTTAAGATTTTAAAATGGGTCCCGCTTTGAAAGAGGAACAAACAAAAAGAGGATCGAAATGCTTTAAACTAACTTTTGTTTTTTTCTTGCTGAATATCAGCAGTTTTGTTGTTCCAGTCACAGGATATGTAGTGAGGTCTTGCCATATCAGTCACATAAATGCCATATGTATAAAGAGTGGACTCACTGCTGTCCCTCAAGACATTCCCTCAACAGTGAAAAGTCTGGACTTGTTTGGAAACAAAATTTCAAAAATCCGAGTGTCCGATTTCAAAAAGCTGTCAAATTTGACAGAGTTAAAACTGAAATGGAATATAATCTCAGAGATAGAAGCAGGCTCCTTTATCAATCTGAATTCTCTCAGGGAGTTAAATCTAAATGAGAACAAATTTACTAGACTTGGAGACAATATTTTTGAGGGTTTGGGCAGCCTCACACACCTCAGAATTAACAGAAATCAGATCAAAACAGTGGCATCCACCTCTTTTAAGTCCTTGACAAACTTGACGTTTTTGGACATCTCCAGCAACAAACTGTACCGCATAACAAATGTTCATACTATATTACAGCACCTGCCAAATCTATTGGAGCTGTTAGTCGCATTAAACAACTTCACCTCTTTTCAGTCGTGGGAACTGACAAACAGCTCACTAAAACTTGCCCGCCTTGATTTGTCTGAAAATCCCATTGGAGACTTTAGGATCACTGCAGATGTTTTTCCTAATCTCACCTGGTTAAACATTGGGGGCTCTTCTAAGAGGCATCACATGAAATGGGACGTTCGTAACAAGACTTTTCTTCGCCGAGTGTCTACTCTTGATATTAGTGGGCTTCAAATACCTTCAGAAGACATGAAAACAATACTAGAGACCTTCAACTCCTCACTGACGACAGTGAAGATGAATAATATGAAACGCACACACCTGACAGCTTTAATTAACATTTCCTGCAGCATCCCAACAGTGTCCTCACTCCAACTCAGAAGTAACAACTTATTTTTTATCAGTTCAAATTTGTTACAGTTGTGTTTTAACGTAACAGAGTTAGATTTAGCAGATAACCAGGTGAAAAATATCAAAGACGATGCCTTCAAATATCTTCAAGGTATAACGGTCTTGGCTCTGAATCACAACAGGCTTTCATCTGTTCCAGCTGCCATAAGGAATTTACCAGCTCTTCAAGAGCTAAATCTCAGCAAAAATAATATCACCACACTTGGGTGTCATGATTTCGCCAATCTGACAAAGCTCAGACAGCTCAGCCTTCATCAGAATTCAATCTCAGCTCTACAGGGGTGTGCTTTCAAGGATTTAATACACTTGGAAGTTTTAAAGCTGCAGAATAACAGCATCTCTAAACTGAGTGATGCTTTCATAAAATACTTGCCAAATCTGAGACAACTGCGTCTGAATTCAAATAAACTCACAGTAATTAAACATGGGGAATTTAGGGGCTTGCGGTCCCTCCAGAACTTGACATTACATGAAAATCAGATACAAGTACTTGAAAAAGGGTGTTTTACTGGACTGACGAATCTTATGGATATCCAGCTGCATAAGAATGATATTCAAAAACATAAATTTTACAAAGATAGTTTCAGAGATCTGATAAATTTAAAACGACTGGATTTGAGTAACAATAAGATTAAATATGATGAGAGCTCAGCTTTGCCTGATCCACCATTTTCTCATCTGTCCAATTTGGAGACACTGACTTTTACTGGAAATCGCCGCAAGGGGAAGTCCCAGCTGCCTTGCAACTTCCTGCAAGGCTTGATTAATCTTTTAGATTTCACTGGCAGGAATCTTCAACTTTTATCCTTTCACAAAGACACATTTAATCACACGCCAAAACTGCAAAACCTTGACATAAGCGCAAATGGACTTATGGATCTTTCTTCAGAATTGTTTAACCCAATTAGAAACCTCAAAAGCCTCTATATATCCAGTATAAATCTTGGGTCTCTAGACTTCCTTATAGGTGCCAACCTAACTCAGCTGGAGTTCCTGCAGGCAAGAAAGAATCAGTTTTCAGTTTTCAGTGAGGAAACAGTGGAGTCCATGCCAGCTCTGACTTACTTGGATTTTCAAGGCAATAGTTTCACCTGTGACTGCGATAACGCCTGGTTCATCCAGTGGACAGAAAACAACCAGCAAACACAAGTTCCTGATGCCTACAACTTTGTGTGCTACTATCCTCCGCACCTTAAAGGCATGAAACTGTTGAAGCTCGACGTCCGGTCCTGCACAGTGGACACTGAATTCATCTGCTTTATCTCCACCACATGTACGATCCTCCTGTTTATGGTGGTGTCCTTCACCTACCATTTCCTGAGGTGGTACTTGGCCTATGCCTACTACATCTTCTTGGCTTTTCTCTTTGACACGAAGCATAAAAACAAGCAAGCTCCAAATCAGTATGATGCCTTCATCTCCTACAACACCCACGATGAGCCATGGGTCATCAGACAGCTGTTGCCAAAACTAGAAGGGGAGCAAGGCTGGAGATTGTGCCTGCACCATCGAGACTTCGAGCCAGGTAAGACCACCCTTTATAACTGGCATTAAAAACATTTTTTAGCCACGCTAGTGGAATAGCTTTTGGGATGGCAATATCAGTCCGTCAGTCTGTCCAGAATCAGTGGCAGTGTTTGGGTTCAGGGAGCAGAGGCACAAAGCAACATTGACAAGGCTGATATATGCACTGACGGGTATGATTGGGAAATGACACACAGGTGAACAGGAGGGAGTCAGGTAACCAGGATAGGGAAAGTCAAAGGGGAACTGGTGGACAAATGGAGAGCACCAAGCTTAATAAAACTTCATAGGGATCCAGGGGCCTTGGAGAGGTGGGGATGTGGCTGGAAAGAGGGACAGGGAGGCAGAATGGGCAGAAATAAACACAAATGATGTCGTTGTGACCAAGCCCCCGGGAAGTGGGCCGGACTTTGAAGCCAATTAGATGTAGTGACCAAACCATATAACATCTGAGTCTTTAATATGATGCCATCAGGTTCCAAAAAACATTTTCAAATGACTAACATTGGGAAAGAACACTGGGGCGGCTGTGGCTCAGAGGTAGAGCATCGTCCGCCTATCGGAAGATCAGCGGTTCGATCCCCAGCACCTCCAGTCTGCTTGTCAAGATACTGAACCCCAAATTCCAATGATGCTTCCGTCGCTGTGAGAGTGAATTAAAAACTGAATAGTAGGTGGCACCTTGTATGGTAGCCTCAGCCACCAGTGTGTGAATGTGTGTGTGAATGGGTGAAGCGCTTTGAGTGGTTGGATGACTAGAAAGACTCTATACCAATGCAGGTCCAGTTACCAAAGAGGCATCTTTAAATCAGTGGATGTTACGGTTGGCTGCTCAGCCAGCGGACTCTTAAGTGCACGCTCTGTAGAATTAACAATGAGGAAGATCCGGGCAATTTTATACATAGGAAGTTGAACGTTTTTGGCTTCTTGTTCCACTGAGCAACTTTCATAAGAATGAATGGGGCGTCTTTATACAACCGTGTTTGTGACGGAAGTATCTCAGCCACTCTTAACTTAATGGCAATTCATCAGAGAGTTGTGGATCTTGTTGATTTGATGCACACATTCATGGAACCCCTAATGATGAAATCTACTAACTTTGATCTTCCCTACATTTTCAGACGGTCAAAGTTTTACTTTTTCCAAATACCTGCAAAAATAATGATATTTCCATCAGTCTCAGATGCACAAAGCAACACTGTGCCTCTCAGCCTTTAGCATGGCTGTAGACACTGGGTCTTGTTTATCTATACGGCTGTAAGTTCCATATTTTCTATTGTGAATGCTGAGCATGTTGAACACATTTGTGATGGCATTGAATGTTTTATAGACACAGCAGGATACCTTGTCGTGTGTTGGCCAATACTTCCAACTTCAAATATCTGCAGTGCATTATGGGCTTTGAATCCAGTGTCAGGGGAAAAGGGGAAAATATTTACTTTCTTACTTACTTACGTTTCCATCTAATTTCAGTGTGTACACTTGACATGTTGTGCTGTAATCTAGCAGTCGGTGTGCTAAATCGTGTATTACTTTAATACTGTACAGCTTAAGTCAGTTGTTTGTACTTTCTTCTATACTCCAGAGGGTGTCGCCATTGCACTTTTTATACTGCACCATCAGCGGAACAAATGAGGAGAGTACACATTTTGTTTACTAGCCATTTTCTCAGTCCTTTTTATTTTTCTCTTGCTCAGGTAAACCTATCATAGAAAACATCACAGATGCCATCTATGGAAGCAGGAAGACCATCTGTGTGATCAGTCGCAGATACCTTGAGAGCGAGTGGTGCTCCAGAGAGATCCAGGTGGCCAGGTAATGTGTCAGTATAACAACTCACTATTTCTGTGTGAACCGAGTTTGAATGATTAATCCATCACTGGCTATGCTTATTCTGTATATTAGTGGAGTCTCTATAGTTATGATATCCGTGTGTTTAATCTGTTTATTCTTTCAATTCAAGCCATTGGAAAAAAAGTAGGAAAAGGTCTAGCTGATCCCATAGTTGTTTCTAACTTTGGGAAAGGAAATGATGTTTGTGTTAAGTACTGCTCTCTTTTTTGTTTTCAACGTTCCCCTAAAAAACAAGGAAAAGTAAGGTTGAGTCTCCAGATAACAGTAGCACAAATTTCAACTGATCTCCCAGAAAAAATGCTAAAAGAAATGCAAATTGTTGTGTATTTCCGTTAACCAGTGCCATATGAATTTATGGAGGATGGAGGTTCATTAAGATAAACAGTTGGTGGCGCCAATTCTCTAGTCATTATAGCAAATTTTTTTTTTTTTTTTGATGCACCAACTTTTACACCTCAGACAGACCTTTTTTTGAAATTATATTTCAGGGTTGTTTTTTTTTTGTTTGTTTGTTTTTAATCTCCAGCTTTTCTCTGTTTTCTCCGTCCAGATCATTTTTAAAGCAGAAAGTCAAACTTTCAGTGGTTTTTAAGAACTGGGGATTTACTGATTTTCTCTGCCTATCTATATACCTTAAAAGCAATTTGAACACATCACATTGGGATCTAGGGACCCAGAAACCTATGTCAATATTTTTCCATGATTTATTTTGACATTTTTGAGACATTTAATTGATAAATATTAAGAAAAAAAGACATGCTGAATGGTGCTGTCCTCTCATCTGTCTTTTTTCTTCGTTCAGCTTCCGCCTCTTTGATGAGCAGAAGGACGTGCTCATCCTGGTGTTTCTGGAGGACATTCCCACCGCTCAACTGTCTCCTTACTACCGCATGAGGAAGCTTCTGAAGAGGCAGACCTATTTGAGCTGGCCTCGAGCCTCAGAGCACCCTCAACTATTCTGGGAGAGACTCCGCCAAGCTCTGAATACCAGAGAGGATCTCGGGGAGGACGAATTGAACCTGATTGTGACGGACAGACCGTGATGGAAAGGGAAATACAACCTTCTGTGAAAGGTTCCGTCCCAGTGTGGTCCATTGGTTTGAGGTTTCTCAAGCGACAACCTCCAGGGCTGAAAAATGAAGCCAACGTGCAAGTGCCAAAAACTGCAGTTCTTTGAATGTCCACTTGGGGCTGGCAACAGAGGCGACTTAATCTTCATCTACCCTCATGTTTAATTATACGATATGATATGATACGATACGATCAGAGCAAGATGCCAAAAAATGATTTATGTAAAAAACAAAACAAAAGGACTGACAACAGATTGGTCCCAAAATACTTAAAACAAGTAAAACATATGTGTATGGGTCCCTCTGCTTGTCGGTTTGGTTTGATAAAAATCATAGATTACTTTCGGATGCATTTTTCACTAATACTACACAAACTAATACTACCTATCTTTTAACCTGCCACATTTTAACATCTGAACAGTATCACTTGACTCTTATGGACATAATTCCTGTTTATAACTGTGGTAAAGCTCACAGCAGGAGTGTAGAAAACATGTTTCCACAATGTCGTGATAACTTATGCTGTATATACAGTATGCACTTTTTTGGTATTTAGAAATAAAGTAACTGGAAACCAGTTAATAATGTCACTTGATAACCCATCTATAAGACTGAGTAAGTACTTATATTTTGAAACACTGATTATGTGTAAATGTTATATAGTCTGTATTACTGTGTTTTTTTTGTTTGTTTTACACACACATATATATATATGATCTTAAAACCAACTTTATTCATTTCAAGCTTTGTACATATATTGTTAATGTTATACTTGGTCTTTGCTCAGCTGCTAAACCTAATTATAAACTGTATAGCCAAGCTTTGTTCAAATCCATAGGGTTTTATTTTACATTGTAGTAAAGGTGCGAAAGTTTTCAAAGTTTCTGAATCAGAGTTAAATTTTTGAGAAGATGTGTATTGGATGATGTAAAATACATTTAGAATATTGTTGATTTGATGTCTTGTAGCTTCAGTGAAGAGCTGGCGCAAGGTGAAACATTACTTTTATGAAACAGTCAGACTGTGGGGAATAAGATGATTTTAACAACCATACAATTATTTATAGTGGAATAAGTGGATGTCAGGGGGTTTCACATATATCATTGTTTCATTTGACATGATCTCTTAATCTGTTACTGCAAATTATTTTACATTTCAACTTTTAACTCTCATTTTTAACTTTTCACCTTGTTTTTTACCTTCTACCACTGGAATTTTGTTGCACATTTGTGCAATGACAATTAAGTATTGTATTCTAAACTTTATTACATTTTTCATTATCAGTCCATTAACATTCTCTTCCTTTGGGGTAAAACATGACAAATGCCCAATGTCAATGTCCAATATCCTGTCCTCATAAAGTTACCATAATTATATTGCATCTACTGCATTTTCACCTGGACATTTGGGTGGGCAAGATATGATGTATTAATGTGTGACAAAGTCTTATATTACTTGTTCTGTGTATAAATGTGTATAGAATGACATGTTCTAGTATTCATTTCAAGTGTTTTTAATGTCATAAGTGAAAGAGTTGTGCTGAAGTCATGACTTGACCAGTGGGATATGGTGAATGTGGTGAAGCCAATATTGACAGACACATGTGTGATTAAATATCTCTTTTAATAAATTCTTTAACAAGATAAATTAAAATTCCACTTCTTTTGACAACACATTGTTTCACGCTCCATGTCTCTGCCTTCAAAATGTCAGCACGAACTTTACAAAAAATTCTAAAAAACCATGTTTTCATTATTTCCAGTGGATGCTCTGTAGCTACAGCGTACAGGTTACTATGTATCAAAAATACTACACTTCTCTGTTTATAAAACAGAACAAATAATAAGATATAATTAAGAAAAATCACATGATAGTCCCTATCAGGGTTCTTGTGCAGGAATGCATAACAATTAGAGTCATATGTTGCAGATATGAACTGCTGTTTAGAGCTCATGCTGATGATGTGGTGTTGCCTGGAGTTCTGTTTGTGAGGATCTCGTTGTTCTTCTTCCTCCTTTCACTACAAAGAAAAATGAAAACCCAACATTAATTTGGTCCAGTATTTAGACATATACTACCAGATGAATATAATGTGCAGAGACAGTGACACTAAACATGCTAGAGATATACAAATATACTCACTCAATGCACTTCATCCCTCTCTGAGTCCAGCTGCTTGAAGGATCACCGCACACAAACCTCCCTGGGAGGTGGAATCTGTGGAAAAACAGGAAACAGTTAAGAAAAATGAGATGCACTCTCCCTCCCTGTGGTTTTGTTCCACCTTGTGTATTAACCTGCAGTGTCTTCTAGTACATATTAACAACAGTAACCGAGTGACCCCCATCCAAATTAGCTGCTCTCAGAAAGCGCCTAAAGCGCCTCTGGAGTGGGTCACGCTTTAACTGGCAGGGAACATACAAGCAAGATGTTGTGCTATTTTGACACACGCTAACCTACTCATGCTTTGTTAAGTCATATCTAGTGCTTGCTTTCTAACATATCAGAATTTATTTGCTTTCTCTTTACACACACACAATGTGTCTCTGTTCTCTGTATAAAGAATGGATAAGAAAGCAGAATAACACACAAGATGTCATGTTAAATAAGATTTAAGATATAAAATCCTCCTTTACTGTTGAATTTTATGCTTTTACCTCTTAATTTGACATATTATCTATATTTTTGCAATTATTTAAGTGCACTGCCACATTTCTTTTTCAGGTGTATTTATTGGGTAATTTAGTTGTAAGTGACTGAATATTTTGGGTTTGTGAACTGTTATCGGACAAAACAAGACATTTCATCCCATCACCTTGTGATCTTAGATAATGTGATGGGCATTTTTCAATGTTTAATTTGAGAAATTAGTCCACAGAATAATAGATAATGGCAAAAGTTGTTAATTGCAGCACTTATAGACAGATAAAAGATCAGATTGTTGACTCACATAACAGCACTGATGTCGCAGGAAGTGTAGATGTTCTGGATGGTGTAGCCAAGGAGACGATGGCATTTCATCCGACGATTGACATACCTCATGCAGCAGCTCGCTATGAAGACACACATAATAAAGAAATACAGCATGAACAACCTGTTCATTTTAGTTCAAAACATTTTGATAAGACAGTTTTTTAATACTATGAGTTTAGTTTGCTGATTTAATCCTGAACCATACAATATTAATTCAATTTACTGAGAGTTTGTTAAAGCTATAGAAGGTGCAGATACTTCATATAAAGCAAAACATAAAACCAAATATAGAACTTTGCCTTCTCTTATCCTTTCTTAAATGTATCTACATTTGGCAGGAATGACAGAAAGGATAACGTGTGTTATCAGTCGCAGCTGAAGGACTCACCAGACTGTGTGCTGTCGATAAAAGTGCTGAGGATGATGAGGGAGCACAGGGCTGCCAGGAGACACACTTTGCCGCTTGCCATTGTCTTAAAGTTGGAGTGCAGTTTCTGCCGCTCTCAGAGTGTTGCTGTAGCAGCTTAAGTGGTGTAAAGCGCCTGAAGCTATTCAGTGAGAGTGTGATAGAGAGTGCCTGCCCTCCTTCCTTAAGTAGGCCGTCGCTGGGATTTCCCCGTGTTTGGCAAGCTTGTGTAATGACAAGTGTGATTGTTAGAAATGTGGCAGTGAGCCAGGAAGTAAGGAGTAAGAGTACACCTGCGGGCTCTAACCTCCACGTGGGAATGGGAAGTGTGTTAGATAACTTACATGTGCAGCGTGTGCACACAAAAATTTACCAGTTACAAGTACACAACCACTTTCCTCAGTTTAGTTTCAGTAGACTTAACCAGAAAAGATGACAAACAACAATAAACAATAAATAAAAAGATCTTTGGACACCACAGCGTACAACAGGCATTATTATGCAGAGGTGAGACCAAGTTGTTGGTTTGTAGGTCTCAGTCCCAAGTTTTTGCAGTCAAGTCCCAAATCAAGACTAACAAGACCTACAGGGTCTCCAACTCATTTCTGTATTTGTAGCAGCCCGCCACAATTAAAACATCTGCCATAATGTATAGACATAGACATAGATAGAGCGGTCTAAAAGTTGAAAGTGTAAAAGCAGCTGCTCCTCTCATCCATCTTTCTTATCTGCTCAGCTCTGATCGTATCAACTGATCAATTATCCACCCCGCCACTCAAAACTCTACAAACTGCTGCTGAGGAAGAAAATGAACTCATCAAGAGTTCTGCCTGCGCTGCATTCGTGGACTCGCAAAAACCTCTGAATTTTGAGAGGGCACATCTCTGATATACAAGGAGTAAAGTTAGCAGCCACCCTCCCCAGTCCCTGTGTAAGCTACAAAGTCCTAAACTTTGAGCCAGTTGAGCAACAGAGTAATGATATGTTAAATTTACAAAAATCATGAATGCCTTTTAAAATGTGCCTTCATTTCATTTGTTTCTTGGTGGTTGTTGCATCTCAATCTGACCATTGAAAAGTTTTTAATGCCAAGATCCTTGGTATCATTTTTTCCAACTGGCACAAAGTAACATGTTGTAAGTCCTTCATAGTTCTCCCCTGCAACTAGACTGGATGCTGTCGGACTGGTTCAAGCTAAGTGAATCTATGGCATCAGGAGTGGACTTGCCTGGTGTGAATAGTGTTAACATTAGCTGATTGAGGAAATGACAGGAAACGTACTGGTTTGTGGAACTTTTAAAATAACATACTTTTTGATATTTGGGCATTTTTGATTTTGTCAAGTGGAGTCTAAAGTCATCACATTTGTGGCTCGAGTCCTAGTCATATGACTTCAGTCCAAATCTCTGTGATTAAGATATATAAATTAAATAATTTGCATCTTTTAAATGATAAAAATCACTGAGGCAGCACAAGCAATAGATAATATAAATTCAACAGTGGCTACAAGCCACAAACACACAGATAAACATACTTAAGTACAAGTAAAATGACAGACTCTTAAAATTACTCAAGTACAAGCACTTTGTTACAGTAACCACAGCTTAAAGTACAGTACATATTGGACTCAAGGCCCTGACACACCGAGCTGACGATCGGCCATCCATTAAAGTCGGACCGCTGGTGAGCGTCTGTTGGCCAAGTTTGTGTGGTGTGTCCCACCACCTTTAGCGTTGGCGGTGGCAGCTTTTCGGACGATTGAGCATGTTGAATTGGCGGCGGAGCTCGTCGGTGAGAGAGACCACTCTGATTGGCTGTTCAGGTTTTATTCCCTCCCCCCTGTAGCGAGTAAATCTGCCTATTGTAAAACCCGGGCTAACCGGTGCTTCCTCCTCAGGCTCCACTTCACTCAGCTGCCTGACAGACCTGCTGCTTCTTCACACTGTAACCTAAACAGTTGGCTTTCGTCGCCGCTAGTTCTTTGACGTCGATTTGGTGTGTCCGCACCTTAATACTATTGTTTGCTTCATGTCTGCTAGATTGGGTAGCAAGGATCTGTGATTTAGTGGCCAAAATGTTAATTAATGCAGCTTTAAAATTTTGTATTGCATGTTTTCTATGGATGTTTTCTAAGCAAGAATTTAAATATGATATAAATGAGAAAATGTTGCCAACTTTCACTTTGGTCAATTTCACATTAAGTAATTCAAACATGTGTTGCTGTGTGGACACAGATTAAGCAGTCATGACGTTAAACTCTCACAGCAGGAGCATATTTTCCCCCTTTTACTTCCTGTTAGAAGTTATTCAATGACTGACTCCTTTGCAGCAACACGAAAGGCATTTTATCACTGTGTGTGTGGGCGAGTGTGGGGGGGTTAGTTGCTATGTGTATTTTCTTTCCGGGACAAAAAAAGAGACAAAATTGATATCTAAAGGTCAGATAAGCTAAGTGTGATTGCAGTGATGACGCCTGGAGTAACAACATTTTGGAAATCAAGGGAGTGTGGGACTGTAAAAGTTACACACATGAATGGTATGAGAGGTGATAAGAGTGTTTAGAAAGTGAGTAAGTGTGACTAGTTTGCAACAGGAGTGGAGTTTGGAAAGACAAACAGAGGCCTTTTGTTTGGTAGAAAGTCCCTTGGATCCCTCATCAGATGTAGCCGCTGCATTTATTTTTGTTGGCTGACATGATTTTGCACCTATTGTAGTGCGTGTGAAGTTAAGCTGGCTTTTTAAATTGAAAATCTGCTTCCTGAACGAGGTGACTTCTCTGGAAACACAGCTGGTTATAAAAACAATCAGCTATCACCCTGCGATAAGAGTGACAGATCTAATGTGGTTGCAATTGACCATTGACTATTGGTATGTTGCTGCTGTGTGGCCCTAAATTATTTGTAACCCTAAATCCTGTTAATCCATAAATTGCAGTCTGGTATACTTCACTTTCAGCCATATGGGACACTGTTAAGTTACTGCTGATGACCCAAGTGTTCTTGGGTATGAAACAACATCGCTAATGTGAAAGCTGAGTGGCAGGTGAGGACGTAGCGGCTAATCGTTCTCGGGCATGGTACAAATTAATCAAAAAACACCTTTAACCAAACCTTAATCAGCACAGTCTGCATTTGTTCTGTATGTGACCCGTTAAGTTGGTCATTTGCAGGTCACAAGACAACCAATTATATCCAGCAAAGTGAACTTTTTTTTAGACACCTGGATTACTTAAAACAACTTAAAAAGGGCTTGTCTTCTTTGAGTATCTCGAAAAGCTCTATGAATCAAAATGATCAAACTTAGTGTAATTACGACTTTGACACTGGTCTTAACCATATGTTAAATTGTAGAAGTGCATTGAATGAAACGCAGTAGAAAAAAAGATTATCTGTAACTTAGATGTAGAAAAAATTTTTCAGCCAAATTAGGCCAAAATTTAATACTTTTGACATGAAAATCCTTGAATTTATCCTTATCAAGGCTGGATTACCTTTAGCCAAGTTGCCAGAAGAAAATGTTGGCTTTGTATGTTTCTGCAAATCACACGTGTATATTAAATACATATATCAACATTTGTAAAGCAACCAAATATATCAGCTGGCTGTCAGTGGTACATGGAGATGATGGTGGATGGTGTGTCACGTTGGTGAGACGCTTTGCAAGCTGCAGACCACTGTTTGTGACTAAAGAAAAGAAAAGTTGTGATTTAGCGAGTCATTTCTGTGTTCAGAACGGGTTTTTAGGCATCAAACATGGGTGTTTTGTAGCGACCTGACACTGTTTTTCCAGCAGCTATTTAGTAACAGAAAGTGAGACATCACTGCTTTCCCCCTGGGATAGTGACCTGAAAAGCATTTGCAGATTTAGTAAGACATCTCTACTTCTACTGCCAGGATTGTGGCTACTCAGACAGGGTATTTTAAGCTGAAACATGTCATTTTTTGAACCATCTTACTATATAATGACGAAAACTCTGTGTGTGGGTGTGTCTCTTCCACGTTTGAGATGTGAAGTTTTAACGTAGCTACATAATATGCAAATTTAACGTATATGTGCTTTGCAGAAATGTTTAACGCCAACATTTTTTTCTGACGACTAGGTTGGAAAAAAATAGTTTAGTGTAAGTTGTTACACACATTTGTTTGCTAACACTGTTAGCACCACAAAAACCATTCCTAAACTTAAATGACACAGCATTTTTGTTGTTATTGAGTCTTAAGGCCTTTATAATTTCCATTTATTGTGTTTGTAAGGTGGATTTTACAAAATAACTTAACTTGGATGTTTAGTAAAGACCTGCAGTGTCACTATAACTTTGATTGAATACAAATGTTAATTGCTATGTGCCCAAGCACAATTAAAATACCGTCCATGTCATTCCAGGGTGGATGCTTTTACATTGTTGAAATGCTAAATGTGATAGCACATAATGATTTTACTGCACGGAGATGGGCTTTGATACAGTCAATGATAAAACAACTTGATGATGGAGGAGGAGATAGCAGTAGGAGTCACATCCTCAGTTGACTTTATATCTCCTTGTCATCTGAATTCACTCTGAGACATCTTTAGCATTACTCATGCTTGATTTACAGTTTAACAGTGCTTATAATACAGTTTATGAGTTTATGAGATCAGGAAGTCACTACTTGAAATGTATCAAAACTATCACCAGTAGTTTTGATACCACTTCCAAACCAATATTGAGGAATGTAAACTTGTTTTTTTGTAGTTTAAATTTCAATTCAAAGCAGAGTAAAAAAGGAAGTTAAGAACATTACAAATGTCACATTTTGATACTTGGTACTACTGGCACATTCTGGACAGTATCACAAAGTGATCAGGTATCAGTGCTATAATACTATAAACCTTGACATGATATTGATTTTCTGATATGTTCAAAGAGTGCATGGTTTAGCACTGCACTACAATATTGTTTGACTCATGATGGACAATTTTTTTTAAAAAAAAGGATCAAATTGATGCAGAAGAACCAGAGATATCATCATTTTTATTCAACACATTCTACTTCCTTCTCAAAACCCCATTACCCAAAATGCAATTGCAACGTATGTAACAGACAGAACTTGACACAATGTCCTAGAACATCAACAACCAACACACCCAGGGTGCCTTGCACTTCTTATCTAGACGTGGTAAGTCCATGACGAAATGTCAATATGTGACGAGGTCGGAGTGAGAATGTGTTGTTTAGTCCTGTGTTGTCCTGGACTATGAGAGCCACTTCAGTTTGTGAATAAGCAACATTTTTTCATGTAAATTGTTTTTCATGAATAACCTTAGTTTTAAAATCTCTTGGTTTCACATAAATGTCCCAAAATGATCACTTTATACAGCTACATTACTGAATCATTTGTACAGCGCATGATTATTATAGGGCGGCACGGTGGTGTGGTGGTTAGCACTGTCGCCTCACAGCAAGAGGGTTCCTGGTTCAATCTCTCCTCTGTGTGGATTCTGCATGTTCTCCCCGTGTCAGCGTGGGTTTTCTCCAGGTACTCCAGCTTCTGTAGTGTAATGTTTATGACTAATCAGGTAAAGGTCTCTACCATGCATAAATTGATTAAGGTTGAATGTAACCATATAATGATCAGATAAACATTTTATCTTGCATAAGCTGACTAAGTTTAATGATTGAATTGTGTGACATATTATATAACCATGACAGTGAATTATTGTTGTAACCACACACGTGATTAAAACACAGCACATTTGTATGGGTTAAAGCACACACACATAAAACATTATGCATCACCTGAAAATGTAACAATAGACACACACACACTCAAAGGTCCGTAAGGTCTGTATAATGTGTGAGCTCAGGGGATTATATTAAAGAAAAATCCCACGTAGAGCTCACGTCTTTTTAAAAATAGAGTGTTCGAATCTATTGGAAGAAAGTTTGGTACTTTCCAGAGGCCCTGAGGTCAACCTTGGACAAAGGCCAGATTGGTTGCCACCATTAGCTCATGGCAAAGGCAGAATTGGACAAAAAAGGAAAGGTTTTCTACCAATAGAATTCGACCGCGATGGGAAGGATTAAGGAAAAGAGGTGGAGATTCTGCCGAATCTCCACAGGCTTAAAAGAGAGTGTTCAGTAGCAAATCTTCAGTCTTTCCCCGGGGTTTGACTCACGAGTTGATGTGTTATTGTTGTTGTGGCACATTAAACTCACGTTGCACCTGATTCTCCGTGACTCCAGTGTATCTTTGAGTATCCTTGAGTTCCTGTCTGCTGCACCTAAAATCTTGCAGTTATCCAGTGTACAAGTATCAGTGAGGCAGAGGGACAAGCAGTTGAGAGCCAACTGGCCCTTCAGGCTCTCGGCCGTTTTTGACACCTCACTTCCTCCCACAGTCCAAAGACATGCAGGTTAATTGGTGACTCTAAATCATCCGTAGGTGTGAATGTGAGTGTGAATGGTTGTCCATCTCTATGTGTCAGCCCTGTGATAGTCGTGTGACCTGTCCAGGGTGAACCCTGCCTCTCACCCAGTGTCAGCTGGGAAAATGGATGGATGGATGATTATTTGAGGTTTTTGGTCAGGCAGCAGATCTTTTGTCAGCGGGTCGGGTTGGGTCTGGGGACTAAATGGTCATATGTGCAGGTGGTGAGGAGTGTGCAGTATTGTATGTTGGCACTCCGGTTGGGGAAGGGGTCTTAGCATGTGTGGACAGGAGCAACTCTGTCAGGAACTGAAATAACTTTAAAGATTTCAGTAATTTAGAATTTTACAGTCAAATCTGCCCTCCAAACAAATGCATTTTTATTCTCCTTATGTAAATATATGCTTACAAAAAATGACCTTCTACCTATCAATAGACCTTCTATGGTACAAGTTTCTGGATTCCCCAAACGTAAAAGGTTGAGGCTTAAGTGTTCAACCATGGTCCATACATATTGACTCTTTGGGATTCTTGGACATGACAACTAATTATTATTTAGTGTGCATATTATAACCACACATGGAGGTATGAATGACAGCACTGCTACGCTTTCAGTGGGCCTCAATATAGATTTGTGTGCACCAAACTGTTTGTATTTTCTATGTAATTTCAGTAGAAAAAACACCAGTTAATAATTAACACCTTATAGAAAATTTAACCACCCATACATGAGGCATTTAATGATATATTTAATGTTATCTTTTACTCCTGCAACAGACACTATTGGTGTGAATAGGAATTAAAACATGTGTAACCTCCAGAGAACATTCTGATCTGGTGTTCTCATGTGAACTCTTCTTGCATAAGGTTACCAAGAGTTTGCAATCTATTTTTATACCACTGTCGTAGTGGAGCTAAAAATAGCAAGCATGCTTAAAATAGTAACAGATTATATAAGTTGGACTGTCCAGGAATTTGACCCTGTGATAACAACGCTGAGGTGTGGCTGCCACTTCCTTGTTTCCATAATAGACAGTGATTACAGTGCTGTAGTGCCACAGGTGTAAAACATGACCTCAGCTCACCTCATGGGTCCAAAGTAAATGAGCTTTTGATGTAATTTTTTAGCTTAACATGCACTTTTATGGGCTGAAGAAATAAACAACTTCCTTAAATGTGTCCATTGTGTCCACTCTTAACATGATCATACTTTGTAGACTCAAAGTTTTCATTCAGCAGTGGCTGTAACCTTATCTTTTGTTGTGACGTATAATCGCCATGAATGTTATCAGCTCAGGAAGTTTGCACATAGAGTGTGACATTACATCTGAACTATATTTTACCTGTGCTGCAGGTCATGTTACACACAGGACTACATTTAAATAAGAACATTTAAGCTTTGATTTGCCTTAAAAAAATAAGTAGAGTGAGCCATTAAAACTGTACTAATTAATATTCTCATATTAACCATGGATAAACTCTGAAATGTGAAAGAAATTGTTTGAAAATTCTCACACAACTCAGACACATGGAGCTTTTTAAGCACTTCTTGCTAATTTTCCTATTTTAAGATACCAATATCAATATCAGCTACTTCTGCTTACCCCTGCTTAGAGCCCCTTCCCTACTTCCTAACCCCCGACTTCTAGTGCCTTTGACTTCTAGCATGACTATTACTATACGTCTAACCTGCTAAGTCGGTATCAATTTAGGTGAAATTAACAGGTTTATTTAAAGGTTTGTGAAAATAAATAAATAAATAAATAAAAAATAAATAGTGCACTGAAACAAATCAGCCATGTGAAAAACAGTTCATACAGTATTTTTCATTAATAGTACAAAACCGTAAATTTTGGTCACAGTAAAAAATGTTAATTTTACGGTAACATAACAGGGTTTTTTTACGGGACAATATCTAACAGTGAATTTGCCACTTTGTCTATTTCTTACGTGACAGCTGCACATCGTATAACTCACTACTAAGAACTGCATTTCCATACACTGACACTGTCCCATTATAAAGGAGACATGGAATTTAGTTTAGTTTTAGCTAAATCAAAGTGAAATGATTGAATGTTATCTGTGACAGACCAATCAATTTCAAAATGTGTTCTATTAGCTACCAGCAGTGTAAAATGGACTTCAGCAAATCAGGACCAAACTAAATAACATAATCTAAAGTGGTAACGTTATAGTATGATTAAAGGAAATATACCGATTCAATCTAAGGTTACACGGCTACATGACTGTACTGTAAATCACACCATGCTGGAAAATCTTACGTTGATCCTGATCACATATTTGCATGGCTGAATTAAGGTCAGCTAACAGTTATTTGCAAGTGATAAAATGTAGTCTGCTGTGCAATCTTAGTCTGGGTTTTTCCTTTTCTTTTTCTTTTTTCCAAATAATCATTGTGATTGCATAAAAATGAAATTCAATCACACGGATCAAGTAAAGGAAATATAACCTGCTTCATTCACAAACATACTCACTCTGACCTTGTCACATATTGACGTTTGGTCATGGACTTTCCACATCCAGATATGATATGAAAGGTACCCTGGGTGTGTTGGTTGTTGATGTTCTGGGACACCGTGTCAAGTTCTGCCTGTTACATGCGTTGTCTTTTCTCAAAATACACTTCCATTTTCTCAGGAAATTTACCATTTGAACGCACTACGTTGCACTAATTGCTGTTTTTTTCCCTCCAACAACTAAGACACGTGGTTGGGTTTAGGAAAAAAGAACAGGGCTTGGCTTTATAATCTTGTGTTGTGTGACGGAGATGTGTGTTTTCATCAAAGTGAAATGAATTTTACTGATTGAATGTTATCTGTGATATATACCAACAGACTAATCCATTTCTAATTGTGTTCTAGCAGCTGTAACATACCAGCAGCATAACACGGACTTCAGCAAGTCAGGAGCAAACATAAATACACAATCTAAAGTGGTAACGTTATGGTATGGTTTGAAGGAATTATACCACATTTCATATGCATGTAGGCTAAATGTCATAGTGATTAATACAATGTATCCTTATACAATGGTAATTATGGTGTCTGATAAATTAATGTTAAGATATAGGCCCACAGATTAGGGTTAAGCAAGTAAAGTTACCTGGGTTAGGTTAAAAGAAAAATATGGTGATGATGTACCTTAAACTAACTCTAGGTTCACTTGTTTTTCCTGGGGTAAAGTCCTGTGTTGTTTGACCCATCCACCACCACAACCCGACTTCTTATACAGACTTTCAGTCTATATGCTATTTACATCTTCACTTCCGTCAGCCTATTGGTCACGTAATCGCAGACTTTTTAGTAGCCATTTTTATTAAGTAAATTATCAATATAACAAATACAAATTAAACTTTGGGTAGCCTACCAGAATAATATAATCAATTGCTTTTTCAGTCCACTAGATACATTTTGCTGCTGTAAAAATGGCTGAAGTGAGAAGAACAGACTAAAAAACTTATCTTATTAGACAGAACAGATATAATTTACAGTTGAAAAAAGGTATGAAATCGCAATATATTGCAATGTATTTCATTACAATACTCGGCATATTGCACCATATTTAAAATCCGAATAATATCATATTATGGATATCCTCTGGTGATTCCCACCCCTAGCTTATACACAAATTGCTGGCCCATTTTTGTAGGTATACGGACAAATAGTGCATGTGAACAGGCTGATCAATAATATGGTGAACTATTATTGTAGACTACCTGCGTTAATGAAGGCTACTAGAGTCAGCATGGACAAATGGACCGGAGAGCATGAAAACATATTCAGTAGTTCAGTAAGAGCAAATAAAACAATATAATTCTTATTCAGATTTTAAGCATCATTGATACAGTGTGAGTTCCCCTGGGAAAAAAACCAACAACAACACGATGCACAGTTTGCACTACTGTTATTGCAATGCTTCATTTGGTGTCATAACTAATGTAATGTTAACGATACATCTCTCGCATTTATGAGGTATTACTTCATTTGAAAATTGACCTTACAGGCCATTGACAATTAGAGTGGCACTATTTCCATTTCCATTTCCATATTTTCTATTTTAGTCAATTTTCAGCCAGAACTGTGAATAAAATCTAGTCCCGACCAGGTACGCAGTGCAGCATAAGTTACCATGGTGATATACCCAGATTAAAAGAAAGCCGCTTTTGTACCTTTGTACCTTCTTCATACCTTGCTAACCCACCCCACTCTTGTTACAGTACATCCCTGTGGCAGTACTCCAAACTGCTTCTGTGGTAGTTCCCACTACAGTAAGTGTCTGTAGGACTGGAGGAGCAGCAGTAGCTCAGCCCATAGGGACCTAGCTTGGGAACTGAAGGGTTGCCAGTTCAAGTCCCTGTACAGACCAAGCATAGAGCTGGAGAGGTGCCAGTTCGCCTTGTGGGCACCGCTTAGATGCCCTTGAGCAAGGTACCGAACCTCCAACTGCTCGGGGCACCCATCCAAGGCAGCCCCCGCGCTCTGACATTTCTCCTTTATGGCTTATAAAACAAAGCTCTTTAAGATAGCATGAAGGAAGCAGAAACTTATTTTGGTTTGATCTCCACACCTACCACCGTTTATGATCAGATAAAGGGAAGTTTTGACGTAGGAGCTCTAATCTAAGGTTGCACGGCTGCATGACTGTAAATCACACCAGCTGCCAAGGCTGGAAAATATTGACTTTGATCCTGATCCTGTGTTGCATGGCCAAATTAAGGTCAACTAAAGTTTAATGACAAGTAATAAAATGCAGTCTGGCATGCAATGTTTATCTAGGTTATTCTTTTTTGTGTTGTTTTTTTTTGGCAATTTGAAATAATCACTGTGACTGCAAAAATTAAATTCAATCCAAACACATGGATCATGTAAAGGAAATATAACCTGCTTCATTCACGCACAAACACAAAGAAGTCAACATTTCAGATGCATGCAAATTTACGGAAAACGCCCCCACCGTGTAACCGAATACACACTCATTCACAAAAAAAAGCTCCATGTGGAACCTCCCTCTGAGATCTCTATTCCCGGCAGCGAATCTCATGGATATCCAAAACAATACACAGCCACTACACTTTCACACCTGTTCCTGTACTCCTTCAGCAGATCCTCAACTTTTTGTCTCTGGTGAAATGAAGCTGCTCTCTATTCTTACGCTGGCTCTTCTTTGGGCGGCTGTTCAGACAGCAGGTAGGCTTAATTGTTTGCAGAACAACTGAGATTACAGTCACTGAAGAATGATCACAGATAAAATGTTTGCATATCCATATGTATGGTTCTGCAAATTAAAATACAAATTCTTATCTTGATTGACTGCATGTACTTGCTGTCTTTATGTCGGAGTGAATGCCTTTCCAAACTGCATGCTAAATTTGAGCAGTGTTTGTTGTCTTGCACACGCAGAGGGTAAAAAAACTTTAAAAGCACAAGTTTGACCATGATGATGATATCTCCAGGAGGGTTAATAGGGTTGTCGATCACTGTAAATTAACAAAAACTCCACAGTTGCAGGAGTTTGAAGATAATTTCTCAGTTGTTAAGCAAAATTGCATGATTGGCTCAATAGCCATTTGCTTGTGATATAAAATAGATGACTGACAGCTCTCTGCATCATCAGATGTGTTTATAGCTGCACTAATCAAAATGTTGACATAGGTAAAAATGACTTTGTGTTGTTAAAGGGATTGCTCATGGTGAGAAACATATACTTATCACCAGACTTTGCAGTTCCCCTCGGTGCTACAGAGTGTTTTTAGCATCTTTCAGCTTATTGTTTTGGTTTTCTGGTCTGCAACTTGATTTCTAATCAGAATTACAACGTAGTGCATTAGCTAACATTAGCTTTGATAGCAAAACAAACTGGAGCAAACCGTTTGTGTCATCCTCCTTTGTAAAATTGGCGTAGTAATTAACCACAAAGCCAACCATCCCAATTTCAGCAATCCTGTCAGATCATCCATTGCCTGAGTGAGAGCGTATGGGTCAGCTGGTCTGGTCCCATCGGTACGTGTTTATATTTTCAAGTGACACTCACAGTCTAACCCTAACCCTCTCACAGAGTGAGTGACCTGACATGGTACGTTTGTAAATTCAGTCTGATGCCCTACACGAAAATGAGAGCCCTGTTGGTCTAAGAAATGAGCATTATATTTCTATATAAATGAATGAATGGTTAAGTTAATCGCACTCTGCTTGCTGCTCTGCCACTCCGAGAGTGGATAACTGAACGGTACATTCATTCCAGTGTGCTCCGGCACTCAGAATGACTTTTTCTGAACTCACCACGTCATCGGCCTCCATTGTCTAAAACAAGCCAACAGAGCTGGCTGTGGAGAGTTGTTTTGACTCCAGCTAAGCCCCGCCTACCCAAAAATGTCATACTGTTTACTAACAGTATAAATATCTGTTGTTTCTCAAATACTGCTACATTGTGAACAAATCCATGTGAAAATCAACAGGAGGAGAGCTAGTTAACATTAATGGTTAGCTGTTAGCAGTTAGCAGCTGGTGGCCAGAACTAACTGCTGATATAGGCTGCATGGAGTTGCACTAAGCATTCAAGCTCCTTTCTGTAAAACTGGGTGTTGACCAAATGTAAATTACAACGTTTTCATGATGTAATCCTGTAAAATGTAGTTTTAAATAAGCTTTTGAACTTTTCTTTTTAGTCATGTGAAGGAAAGGTGTTTTTTTTTAAACTTGTTTCATAAATGTTTTAAATTAAATTTGTGCTCATCCAAAGGTAGTGTAATGAAGGATTGAATGACTTCATAACAGTTACTTTTTATAATGAAGAATTATTTGTTTCCATGGTAGAGAAGGGGGAATAAGTAACAACAAAAACAAAATAAACATCAACAAAAAGAACATTGGTATTTGCAATTTTTTTTTATTTGTTGTTAATTGTTATTTATTGATATTAAATTGTTATTTAATATCAGTCTCGACCCAGTATTTCAAAATCACTGCAGCCCTACACAGTATGTCACACTCATGTTTCATAGTATATTATCATCATCGTGCTTATCGGCCCAACACAAATTGTATTCGCTGAGTTCTTACTGGATGTTGTTTGAGGCCTGGATCTTCTTGGCAAAACTGAGCACACAAAATATGACTTTAATAAAAGCTGTTTAAGGTATTTAATATCACGAAACCCCACAAAAGTTGCTTGAGCCAACAACCCTCAAGATGTTATCTGCAGTATTAAAAGTGGGCTGCCAAAAACTTGTTTGATTCGAAGATCAGATGACTCTACTGCCTGTGTGTGTGTGTGTGTGTGTGTGTGTGTGTGTGTGTGTGTGTGTGTGTGTGTGTGTGTGTGTGTGTGTGTGTGTGTTTGTGTTTGTGCAGGGCGTCATGGTTGCTGTACGGCTTTCTCCCAAGTCCATGCTGTGAACCACTTCATAAAAAGAGGAGGGGCAGTGCAGTGCCGGCGGCAGGGCATCACCGAAGGGTGCACCATTAATGCTGTGTAATATTACATTTCCTGCTGCGTCTTTCCTCTCTTTGTATCTAAATGAGAGTCCTTGAACCTGTGGCTGTGTTTTTCCCCCATGTCCTTTGCTTCCTTTCAGGATGGCCAACTTCCTAGTGTAAATGTCTTAAATTTCCCATGATCACCAGCTCCCAATTTCACCAGACTTTCACACAATGATCTCTTCCAGATTCCAAAGCGATACGTCTGAGGCTGGCTCACTTCCAACTTTTTGTTGTCTCTGTGTCTCTTCCAAGTGTTCTGCAGTGGAAACGTCGCCAAGTGTGTGTGGACTCAACACCTCACAAGATACGAAAACTTCTTGCAACTTTGTGGTAACATACACATGGGCACAAACACACAAACACATACACAACTGATTAACAATTAAAAAATGCATAGCAACAAATACTTTCTGCAGCTCTTAAACTGTCTCAGCTTTCCATTTCAGAAGTACCAACCCACAACCTTCCCACTGTTAAAAATAGCCTACTCACAGTCAATTTGACACAGTGGCCAAACAGCTTCATGGCGTCAAAAGGCCCCTAATTGGAGTGGCTGGGTACCCATCCCGCCGGCGGTTACTGCTCACTGTTATGAATGTTAGCTTTGTGATTAAGTTAGCTGCTGAGCAATGCAAAGGATATATATCGCCATGCAAAGGATCTTTTACCCAGTGTGTGTGGGCTGTTCTGGTGGTTTAGCTGCTAAGAGGCTGTCGCTGTAGTGCGACATTCGTTCTTTGGCTCAGTGAGTGTGTTTTGTACTGCTATAGACTTTTTGTGCTACTGCATTAGCATGCTAAGAAGATGCTGTCGCTGCGTAGTGGCTTGTTCTTCTTGGGAGTCATGTATGTTACTGTGCGTCTGGCTTAGCTCCTATCAAGAGACAATGGCTTAGCAGTGGCCTGATCTTCAAATCAGCTTCCTCTGTGGACACACGTCCAGCATCTCAGAGCAGAAAACACTGCTCATTTTTTCCCCCAGATTTTGTCACCTTGTTTTATATACCTATAGCCATATATACCTACAGCAGTTTTTTAAATCATTTAAGTTTGGCGGGGTGGTTAATAACACATTTTTCTACAGAAGGTTTCCTAACTACAGAAAGTTTGTTAAGTAAAAACTTAAAGCAGTTTATGAATTTATGAAACATAGCCACAGTCTTGAGGTGTGGTTACCTGTGCAGATGTAATATCGTACAAGCAAATGCCAGGATATTCCGAATGGAAACAAGCTCACCAAAACAAAGCATATCTTCATTGTCTGTTGTTTCTACTTTTAAACTGACACACACCTTTATCCCTTAAGCAACACAAAAAAAAAACGAAACCATGAACTTCACAATATGCTGCCAAAACATGCCAAGTAATGCAGGCTTACTGGTTTTGTGTTCCTATCCAGCAGCAACAGAAAAGCCCATGAGGGAAAGAGCAACAGACGCCTACGCAGGAGGAAGACCAAAATCTGAACATCCCAACCACAACTGCAGACAACCAGTCTGTCGCTTTTGTCTTCTGTTACTACAAATTGAAGAGTCATTCCCTTTCTGAAACTGTGTCTCAGTGACTGTCAAGAAACACACTACAAAAGATGTCTGCTACTAATGCAAGAAAGACAGAGTTCTTTGTCCCCTGAGTCTTTGTTACCAAGTTACAAACATTAACCATCTGACTGTGTTTGGGTCAATTATGATCTGTTTTTAGTTGAAATATTTTGTAAATAAAATAACCTGACCCTTAATCTCTTTCCTAATCTTAACCTGTTTGGAAATAGCAAAAGTCAGCTTCTATAGATTTCCTAACCCAAAAATATAATCATTATTTTTTTCTTATCTTTTTTATCTTTTACTTTTCTTCCTCTCTGTTAATTAATTAGTTGGTTGACTAATTGTTATAATTTGAAATTTAGGGCTTAAGTATGTTTGGGAGTTGTTTTCAAATAGGACCTTGGGAACATGGGACCCTGAAAAAATAGGACCAAGGGAAAAAATCAGACCTTGAGAACATTGGGACTTAGGACCCTGGAAGCATGGGACCCTGGAAACATAGCATCCTGGGAACAACATAGGCCCCTGGGAACATAAAACCTTGGGACCTTGGCAACATAGGGCCCTGAGAGCAGAGGACCTTGGGAACATAAGACCCTGGGAACATAGGACATTGGGAATATAGGTCTCCAAGAACATAGGACCCTTGGAGCAAAGGACCCTGGGAACATAGCACCCTGGCAGCATAGGTCCCTACCAACATAGGACCCTGGGAACATAGGTCCCTGAGAGAATTGGTCCCTAGCAACATAGGACCCTGGGAACATAGGTACATGGAGACTTATGACACTGGAAGCATAGGACCCTAGCAACATAGGGCCCTGGAAGCATAGGACCTTAGGAACATAGGACCCTGGTAACATAGCACCCTGAGAGCATAGGACATTGGGAATATAGGACCCCAAGAACATAGGACCCTTGGAGCAAAGGACCCTGGGAACATAGGAACATGGAGACTTAGGACACTGGAAACATCGGGCCCTGGAAGCATAGGACCTTAGGAACATAAGACCCTGGGAACATAGCACCCTGAGAGCATTGGTCCCTGGGAACATAAAACCTTGGGAACATAGGACATTGGGAATATAGGACTCCAAGAACATAGGACCCTTGGAGCATAGGACCCTGGGAACATAGTACCCTGGCAGCATAGGTCCCTACCAGCATAGGACCCTGGGAACATAGGAACATGGAGACTTAAGACACTGGAAGCATAGAACCTTAGGAACAACACCCTGTGAACATGGGACCCTGGGAGCGTAGAACCTTTGAACCATCGAACCATCGGACCGTGGGAGGAATGTGCCAACACAGCTGACTCCCACACTTATAATCACGTCTAAGTCTGTCCCCACTGTTTATTTTAACTCCTCTGTTTATGAGCTGAAAAAATGCAGTAATTATATTCTGCTGTCGTCATCGAGGTGAACATTGGCACTGTAACAATCACAGTCATTTCAATCATTAACTGCAATCAATCCATTGTGTCTGGATGATAAGTATATACTGTAAGGACACCTGACGTACAAACCTAATTACAGGCAGACGTGGTAACAAAGAAAACTCAACAGCATTCCCATTAATTTAAACATAATAATTAAAATTGCTTTTAATGATTACATGTATTGGGAAATTTTGTAGGAGAACAATTATTGTCTTTGACATGAGGATGACAATCAAAGACATCCTGTCGAACAGTTTCCGTATTGTTTATATGTTCTACAATCATGCACGCACATGACAAAGGCCCGGTGATGCTGAAATACACTCTGCTAACTGCAGAGAGCGGCAAGTTAAAGGTGGTAATGTGCAGCAAAATGCAGTAAAATGTTAACAAATTAAGAAAATTGCAAGTTGATGTAGATGAAATAGGCTGTGCAAATGCTTTAAAGACAGGAAACATTTGATTTGTTTGTTTAGCCTTAAATGAAAAGCTCAACAAATAGTTCAACATTTTGGAAAACAAGGTTATAGGTTACCAAATAGTAAAAAGACAGACTATTTGTAGACTATTTCTTGCTACTGGCTAAGATTAGACTAATCTACAGTATAAGTCCTGCAAAATGAAAATTTTTACACATCGGTTTGAGAACATACGAGTTTTAGAGGTTCATTTACCCTTGGACAGAGCCAATCAAGCTGTTTACCTCTGCTTATGTTGAGCTAAGCTAGCAGGCTGCTAGCTAGATAAGATACACCTCTGAGTTATGTGTTTAAAATCTGTGTTTTTTTCTTGTTTATTTGCAGCATATAAATGTAAGAACAGTTTACATTTCTGTAAAATATTTGTAACCCTTATAAGCCCTTATAATCTTATAAGTAAAATGTTATCTTTTCAATATTGTCTCCTTGAGTGTTGTTTTATGTATTGTTTATCTCATTTCCTCATTGCTGCTAGTTCAGGGGATTTCAGCTTGGTTTTACTGACTACACACTTCCAGTGGAGCAACCATGCACACAAAAACAAGGAAAAACCATTCTTGGATAGCTCAGCCAAGCGAACATAAAAAATGCACACAGAAAATGGAGGTTCTTTCCAGGCTCATAACACTGACACTTATGAAGTTATGAAAGAGTATTTAAAGCTTAAGGAAAGAAAAGCATTGTGTTCACTATAGCAGATGCATTCACTTAATTTCCTCAAATAAAATTTCAAAGCTTGGAAACTTATTTTCCATACAACAAGACATTTAAAAACAGTCAAATGGAGACTGTCCTCATGTGAACAGAAAAAAAACAAAAGCTCTGGCATATTTTATTTCCGCTTTCCTTGTTCCTTTGGTATGAATAAGTAGCCTAAACCTGTTGGGCTGGAAAAGAGAGCCACACCATGATGTACCTGAATTGCTCTGTATTAATCTCTGCTGTGCTCTGTCAGCTATGCTAGTGCCAAAGTTTCCGGGTGGAGCATTAAAGCCACAGGATTACAGTTGGCACAAAATGTTAAGTTAGTAGAAACCTTTAAGAGCAACGGCTTTGCAGTTTCGGTTGATGATGATGATGATGATGATGATGATGGTTTAATGATGAAATCCAATGAGCTGTAGTAAGGGTTCATTGAGGATCACAAACTGGTGAAGCATGAAACTCTTAGACTGGAATTAAAGCGTTGGTTCACCCGAATTCCCCAAAACATATTCTGTGTTTTATACAGAGAAGAATATAACACACCAGTCTCTACTGATTAATGATGCAGTAATGATTTTGTTGATTTTAAGGTCATGTTAGAGGCATGAATATATGAAAGACAGTCAGTTGGTTGGTCCATACACCACTTTGACCCACACTGAATTTGCTGCTTCTTTCATGTTTTTATTTGGGCAGACATGTTTTAAATATTGTGGGGGGCCTGTGCCTTACGTCTAACCTGGAAATCCAGATGCCTCGCCCCCAGCAAATTCGAATTTGCACTGCGTGAATCTGGCCCCAACGAGCAGAGCCCGCTGAATCGCCAATCGGACCAATCAGATTAGCCTATTTTACAGAGGCGGGCTCTGGGCGGGCGTAACATGATGAGGACAGCGCTGCGCTGTAGGAGTCGAAAAGTAAACAGCCAAGATGGCAGCTGCTGAAGGATCGCGTCCATTCAATTTAGCTTTGGAATAAACTCTAAGCCAACTACACTTATCTTTTTCCTTGAGAGAGGAACAGAAGACTGCCTAGAAGCCTTCGCTTCCAGGAAGGACATTTTTGCCGTTTTGCCGACGGGATACAGCAAAAGCATAATATATCAGTTAGCCCCACTGGTCGGCAAACAAAATGCTGCTAGTGCAATGAATACTTCACCTTGTTTTTTGCTCTGATTGGCCATCGTGCTATCTAATTGCGTGCGGCGGCATTTGAAATGCCTCTGTTAGTGCCGCCCCTTGGGTAGGAAGGGTGTATCAGTGACGGCCAGACTCAAAATCTTTCTAGGCTGGGAATTCTTCCAGGCTACCTTCCCCACCCCCCAAGTTCTAGACAAATGATTGGACTGTCTGCTAATTAATTTGGTGATCCCCTTACTTTTTAATAAAAAAAAAGTAAATAAATATCTCTGATGTTAGATTCAGCCTGAAATTTCCATGATGATATGATAAAACATATATATATATATATATATATATATATATATATATATATATATATATATATATAATTGAGCTAAAACAGCAATAAATATGGTTTTATAAGTTGAATAGTACAAAAAAAGGTTTGAGTGAAATGTCTCCAAATCTACTGAATCAATTGTCTTTGAAATTTGGTACACCAATTCATGTCCACCAGCCCTCAGGATAAAATTTAATAATTTTGGTGATCTGACCTATTAAAAAAAACAAAACAGTAGCTAGTAAAAAGTACCTTCAAAAGGTACTTTCCCTTGGCAGATAAAATACCACAGTTTTATTGGAAAGGGCTCTTTAAAGGCCAACGGTCACAGACTAAGATAAGGTAACAGGTCACTGGAGTCATTTGGCTAAATAAGTAGATCAAAAACAAGATTACAGTATTCAAATTCATTGAGCCAGGAAAGGAAATGAAAGGTACGTAGGAGGCAAATAGGTTTCGGGCAGGACTAACGAATAAATACTTCAGGCACATTTGGCCCGGGTCCCGACAGGTCCTGACGGGTTCAGTAAAAATGTATAAATTGTATTCAGGCTCAGGTCGGATTCGGTCAGCTTTCAGTGAAAATGTAGTATAAAAATAAATAAATCTTTAGAGTCCAAAAACAACACTGATGTCATTAGAAAGCAAAGAATCCGTCCAGTAATGTCTCTGCATCGTCCTGAATACTATTTTAGAAGGCCAAAAAGTGAAAAGATAGATGGCAGTAACTATGTTGGCAAATATTGGGAATATGCTGCAGCTGTATGTCACAGCATGACAAAATTATCTCAAAAGGTGACAAAGTTGTCATTTAATTTGATATGCTTTTATCTGACTAGAGTGGAAAACAAATTAAAATGGGCATGAACTTAATTATTTCCAGATTTATTGCAGTTGTAAAGCAATCAATGAAACGGACAGGCACATACATAACAGATGGAATAATAAACATTCAAGTACAGGTATGCAGAGAGGAGGAAACACTTCATTAAGAATATAATGGAAATTTTAATAATATGCAGACAAATGTGAAGGCAGTGATGTGGTGGCAGTCATGTGCTTGCAAGTTTAAATAAATTATCTAAATGTGGCTGCATTTTTTTTTTTCAGCTTTGCATATAACAGAGATCTGCTGCCATAAATGGAAAAATACATAGCGTGCGCATTAGCTTGTCTACATTTGCACAGTTTTGGTCACAAACTGGTGAAGCATGAAACTCTTAGACTGGAATTAAAGCGTTGGTTCACCGAATTCCCAAAACATTCTGTGTTTTATACAGAGAAGAATATAACACACCAGTCTCTACTGATTAATGATGCAGTAATGATTTTGTTGATTTTAAGGTCATGTTAGAGGCATGAATATATGAAAGACAGTCAGTTGGTTGGTCCATACACCACTTTGACCCACACTGAATTTGCTGCTTCTTTCATGTTTTTATTTGGGCAGACATGTTTTAAATATTGTGGGGGGCCTGTGCCTTACGTCTAACCTGGAAATCCAGATGCCTCGCCCCCAGCAAATTCGAATTTGCACTGCACGTGAATCTGGCCCCAACGAGCAGAGCCCGCTGAATCGCCAATCGGACCAATCAGATTAGCCTATTTTACAGAGGCGGGCTCTGGGCGGGCGTAACATGATGAGGACAGCGCTGCGCTGTAGGAGTCGAAAAGTAAACAGCCAAGATGGCAGCTGCTGAAGGATCGCGTCCATTCAATTTAGCTTTGGAATAAACTCTAAGCCAACTACACTTATCTTTTTCCTTGAGAGAGGAACAGAAGACTGCCCTAGAAGCCTTCGCTTCCAGGAAGGACATTTTTGCCGTTTTGCCGACGGGATACAGCAAAAGCATAATATATCAGTTAGCCCCACTGGTCGGCAAACAAATGCTGCTAGTGCAATGAATACTTCACCTTGTTTTTTGCTCTGATTGGCCATCGTGCTATCTAATTGCGTGCGGCGGCATTTGAAATGCCTCTGTTAGTGCCGCCCCTTGGGTAGGAAGGGTGTATCAGTGACGGCCAGACTCAAAATCTTTCTAGGCTGGGAATTCTTCCAGGCTACCTTACCCCCCACCCCCCAAGTTCTAGACAAATGATTGGACTGTCTGCTAATTAATTTGGTGATCCCCTTACTTTTTAATAAAAAAAAAAGTAAATAAAATATCTCTGATGTTAGATTCAGCCTGAAATTTCCATGATGATATGATAAAACATATATATATATATATATATATATATATATATATATATAATTGAGCTAAAACAGCAATAAATATGGTTTTATAAGTTGAATAGTACAAAAAAAGGTTTGAGTGAAATGTCTCCAAATCTACTGAATCAATTGTCTTTGAAATTTGGTACACCAATTCATGTCCACCAGCCTCAGGATAAAATTTAATAATTTTGGTGATCTGACCTATTAAAAAAACAAAACAGTAGCTAGTAAAAAGTACCTTCAAAAGGTACTTTCCCTTGGCAGATGAATAAAATACCACAGTTTTATTGGAAAGGGCTCTTTAAAGGCCAACGGTCACAGACTAAGATAACTGGTAACAGGTCACTGGAGTCATTTGGCTAAATAAGTAGATTAAAAACAAGATTACAGTATTCAAATTCATTGAGCCAGGAAAGGAAATGAAAGGTACGTAGGAGGCAAATAGGTTTCGGGCAGGACTAACGAATAAATACATTCAGGCACATTTGGCCCGGGTCCCGACAGGTCCTGACGGGTTCAGTAAAAATGTATAAATTGTATTCAGGCTCAGGTCGGATTCGGTCAGCTTTCAGTGAAAATGTAGTATAAAAATAAATAATCTTTAGAGTCCAAAAACAACACTGATGTCATTAGAAAGCAAAGAATCCGTCCAGTAATGTCTCTGCATCGTCCTGAATACTATTTTAGAAGGCCAAAAGTGAAAAAGATAGATGGCAGTAACTATGTTGGCAAATATTGGGAATATGCTGCAGCTGTATGTCACAGCATGACAAAATTATCTCAAAAGGTGACAAAGTTGTCATTTAATTTGATATGCTTTTATCTGACTAGAGTGGAAAACAAATTAAAATGGGCATGAACTTAATTATTTCCAGATTTATTGCAGTTGTAAAGCAATCAATGAAACGGACAGGCACATACATAACAGATGGAATAATAAACATTCAAGTACAGGTATGCAGAGAGGAGGAAACACTTCATTAAGAATATAATGGAAATTTTAATAATATGCAGACAAATGTGAAGGCAGTGATGTGGTGGCAGTCATGTGCTTGCAAGTTTAAATAAATTATCTAAATGTGGCTGCATTTTTTTTTTTCAGCTTTGCATATAACAGAGATCTGCTGCCATAAATGGAAAAATACATAGCGTGCGCATTAGCTTGTCTACATTTGCACAGTTTTGGTCACAAACTGGTGAAGCATGAAACTCTTAGACTGGAATTAAAGCGTTGGTTCACCCGAATTCCCCAAAACATATTCTGTGTTTTATACAGAGAAGAATATAACACACCAGTCTCTACTGATTAATGATGCAGTAATGATTTTGTTGATTTTAAGGTCATGTTAGAGGCATGAATATATGAAAGACAGTCAGTTGGTTGGTCCATACACCACTTTGACCCACACTGAATTTGCTGCTTCTTTCATGTTTTTATTTGGGCAGACATGTTTTAAATATTGTGGGGGGCCTGTGCCTTACGTCTAACCTGGAAATCCAGATGCCTCGCCCCCAGCAAATTCGAATTTGCACTGCACGTGAATCTGGCCCCAACGAGCAGAGCCCGCTGAATCGCCAATCGGACCAATCAGATTAGCCTATTTTACAGAGGCGGGCTCTGGGCGGGCGTAACATGATGAGGACAGCGCTGCGCTGTAGGAGTCGAAAAGTAAACAGCGAAGATGGCAGCTGCTGAAGGATCGCGTCCATTCAATTTAGCTTTGGAATAAACTCTAAGCCAACTACACTTATCTTTTTCCTTGAGAGAGGAACAGAAGACTGCCCTAGAAGCCTTCGCTTCCAGGAAGGACATTTTTGCCGTTTTGCCGACGGGATACAGCAAAAGCATATATCAGTTAGCCCCACTGGTCGGCAAACAAATGCTGCTAGTGCAATGAATACTTCACCTTGTTTTTTGCTCTGATTGGCCATCGTGCTATCTAATTGCGTGCGGCGGCATTTGAAATGCCTCTGTTAGTGCCGCCCCTTGGGTAGGAAGGGTGTATCAGTGACGGCCAGACTCAAATCTTTCTAGGCTGGGAATTCTTCCAGGCTACCTTACCCCCCCCCCCCAAGTTCTAGACAAATGATTGGACTGTCTGCTAATTAATTTGGTGATCCCCTTACTTTTTAATAAAAAAAAAGTAAATAAAATATCTCTGATGTTAGATTCAGCCTGAAATTTCCATGATGATATGATAAAACATATATATATATATATATATATATATAATTGAGCTAAAACAGCAATAAATATGGTTTTATAAGTTGAATAGTACAAAAAAAGGTTTGAGTGAAATGTCTCCAAATCTACTGAATCAATTGTCTTTGAAATTTGGTACACCAATTCATGTCCACCAGCCCTCAGGATAAAATTTAATAATTTTGGTGATCTGACCTATTAAAAAAACAAACAGTAGCTAGTAAAAAGTACCTTCAAAAGGTACTTTCCCTTGGCAGATGAATAAAATACCACAGTTTTATTGGAAGGGCTCTTTAAAGGCCAACGGTCACAGACTAAGATAACTGGTAACAGGTCACTGGAGTCATTTGGCTAAATAAGTAGATCAAAAACAAGATTACAGTATTCAAATTCATTGAGCCAGGAAAGGAAATGAAAGGTACGTAGGAGGCAAATAGGTTTCGGGCAGGACTAACGAATAAATACATTCAGGCACATTTGGCCCGGGTCCCGACAGGTCCTGACGGGTTCAGTAAAAATGTATAAATTGTATTCAGGTCAGGTCGGATTCGGTCAGCTTTCAGTGAAAATGTAGTATAAAAATAAATAAATCTTTAGAGTCCAAAAACAACACTGATGTCATTAGAAAGCAAAGAATCCGTCCAGTAATGTCTCTGCATCGTCCTGAATACTATTTTAGAAGGCCAAAAAGTGAAAAAGATAGATGGCAGTAACTATGTTGGCAAATATTGGGAATATGCTGCAGCTGTATGTCACAGCATGACAAAATTATCTCAAAAGGTGACAAAGTTGTCATTTAATTTGATATGCTTTTATCTGACTAGAGTGGAAAACAAATTAAAATGGGCATGAACTTAATTATTTCCAGATTTATTGCAGTTGTAAAGCAATCAATGAAACGGACAGGCACATACATAACAGATGGAATAATAAACATTCAAGTACAGGTATGCAGAGAGGAGGAAACACTTCATTAAGAATATAATGGAAATTTTAATAATATGCAGACAAATGTGAAGGCAGTGATGTGGTGGCAGTCATGTGCTTGCAAGTTTAAATAAATTATCTAATGTGGCTGCATTTTTTTTTTTCAGCTTTGCATATAACAGAGATCTGCTGCCATAAATGGAAAAATACATAGCGTGCGCATTAGCTTGTCTACATTTGCACAGTTTTGGTCACAAACTGGTGAAGCATGAAACTCTTAGACTGGAATTAAAGCGTTGGTTCACCCGAATTCCCCAAAACATATTCTGTGTTTTATACAGAGAAGAATATAACACACCAGTCTCTACTGATTAATGATGCAGTAATGATTTTGTTGATTTTAAGGTCATGTTAGAGGCATGAATATATGAAAGACAGTCAGTTGGTTGGTCCATACACCACTTTGACCCACACTGAATTTGCTGCTTCTTTCATGTTTTTATTTGGGCAGACATGTTTTAAATATTGTGGGGGGCCTGTGCCTTACGTCTAACCTGGAAATCCAGATGCCTCGCCCCCAGCAAATTCGAATTTGCACTGCACGTGAATCTGGCCCCAACGAGCAGAGCCCGCTGAATCGCCAATCGGACCAATCAGATTAGCCTATTTTACAGAGGCGGGCTCTGGGCGGGCGTAACATGATGAGGACAGCGCTGCGCTGTAGGAGTCGAAAAGTAAACAGCGAAGATGGCAGCTGCTGAAGGATCGCGTCCATTCAATTTAGCTTTGGAATAAACTCTAAGCCAACTACACTTATCTTTTTCCTTGAGAGAGGAACAGAAGACTGCCCTAGAAGCCTTCGCTTCCAGGAAGGACATTTTTGCCGTTTTGCCGACGGGATACAGCAAAAGCATAATATATCAGTTAGCCCCACTGGTCGGCAAACAAATGCTGCTAGTGCAATGAATACTTCACCTTGTTTTTTGCTCTGATTGGCCATCGTGCTATCTAATTGCGTGCGGCGGCATTTGAAATGCCTCTGTTAGTGCCGCCCCTTGGGTAGGAAGGGTGTATCAGTGACGGCCAGACTCAAATCTTTCTAGGCTGGGAATTCTTCCAGGCTACCTTACCCCCCACCCCCCAAGTTCTAGACAAATGATTGGACTGTCTGCTAATTAATTTGGTGATCCCCTTACTTTTTAATAAAAAAAAAAGTAAATAAAATATCTCTGATGTTAGATTCAGCCTGAAATTTCCATGATGATATGATAAAACATATATATATATATATATATATATAATTGAGCTAAAACAGCAATAAATATGGTTTTATAAGTTGAATAGTACAAAAAAAGGTTTGAGTGAAATGTCTCCAAATCTACTGAATCAATTGTCTTTGAAATTTGGTACACCAATTCATGTCCACCAGCCCTCAGGATAAAATTTAATAATTTTGGTGATCTGACCTATTAAAAAAACAAAACAGTAGCTAGTAAAAAGTACCTTCAAAAGGTACTTTCCCTTGGCAGATGAATAAAATACCACAGTTTTATTGGAAAGGGCTCTTTAAAGGCCAACGGTCACAGACTAAGATAACTGGTAACAGGTCACTGGAGTCATTTGGCTAAATAAGTAGATCAAAAACAAGATTACAGTATTCAAATTCATTGAGCCAGGAAAGGAAATGAAAGGTACGTAGGAGGCAAATAGGTTTCGGGCAGGACTAACGAATAAATACATTCAGGCACATTTGGCCCGGGTCCCGACAGGTCCTGACGGGTTCAGTAAAAATGTATAAATTGTATTCAGGCTCAGGTCGGATTCGGTCAGCTTTCAGTGAAAATGTAGTATAAAAATAAATAAATCTTTAGAGTCCAAAAACAACACTGATGTCATTAGAAAGCAAAGAATCCGTCCAGTAATGTCTCTGCATCGTCCTGAATACTATTTTAGAAGGCCAAAAAGTGAAAAAGATAGATGGCAGTAACTATGTTGGCAAATATTGGGAATATGCTGCAGCTGTATGTCACAGCATGACAAAATTATCTCAAAAGGTGACAAAGTTGTCATTTAATTTGATATGCTTTTATCTGACTAGAGTGGAAACAAATTAAAATGGGCATGAACTTAATTATTTCCAGATTTATTGCAGTTGTAAAGCAATCAATGAAACGGACAGGCACATACATAACAGATGGAATAATAAACATTCAAGTACAGGTATGCAGAGAGGAGGAAACACTTCATTAAGAATATAATGGAAATTTTAATAATATGCAGACAAATGTGAAGGCAGTGATGTGGTGGCAGTCATGTGCTTGCAAGTTTAAATAAATTATCTAAATGTGGCTGCATTTTTTTTTTTCAGCTTTGCATATAACAGAGATCTGCTGCCATAAATGGAAAAATACATAGCGTGCGCATTAGCTTGTCTACATTTGCACAGTTTTGGAATTATTTTCCAGGGAATTATGAAAGCATAGAACCTAAAGCAGGAACAGTTTGAGGCATCTTTGTTTTTTATAATGAGTTGGCTGAAAAACAAGGGGACTGACAAATAGTCTAAAGCAGGGGTCTTCAGTGGTTTTCAGGCTAAGGACCCCTTGGCCCAAAGACAGACAGCAGGGACCCCTACTACATATATTTTCAAAAAAGAGTATCTTTCGGGTCTTCTCTTGTTTGCCTAGCCGCTAACTAAGCAGCAGTTGTAGCATTGCTAGGTGCGTTAGCCTCACCCTCTGCACTGTCAGTAGTGGTTTCCACGGTGTGTCAGAGTCTGTTAAAAAGTTATGACACAATCCATTGTGGCACACAAGAATGTCTGTACACTTGACGTAGTAATAAAGCTAACTAGCTAATATGCAAAAATAATTACAGGTGCCGCACAGTGACAATAACATAACAATTCCTGGGTCACAAACGTAATCAAAAATGTTGTGTACTGTTAACTATTTTTATGAATTTATGGTTTTATGAATAGGCTGATTTATCTTGGCTAATAATATGTTAGATTCACGTTAATGTGAATTTTCAGACACATTTTACTTACTAAAACTTTCATTAACTAATTCGATTATTTAGAGGTCATTTGGTGGCCCCCCTGTAGTAACTCTGAGGACACCCTAGGGGCCACGGACCCCCTGTTGAAGACCCAGGGTCTAAAGGTTTTGGCTGAATAACATTTGTACTTCTTTACAGAGAACAGGGACTGTGCTTGGATTCATTTGCAAAGCGTTTACGTAAACTTGTCAGTCCACTCCTGCAGCATGTTTCAGCTGTCTGTCTGTTTACACAGTATGAAGAATGATAGAGTGCTTCTGACTGACGCAGGAACAAGAGGAGGAAAAGCAATGCACGTAGGTGATCATGAGTTCAGCAATCATGTGATGGGTATGATAGGAGCAAGTCATGTTGTTGTAATGAGAATTTGAATGAATAACACTGGACAGATGATGCTACAGGGGCAGTCTGAAAGCTCTTTATGGACATTTTGATTCTCTGTGGAGAATCAGACTACCAACGCCAAGTCTACAGACAGGTGCCGGTCTCATACTAAAGTAAAGAGTGGAATATCACTGTTGGATTTTTCTTTCAAAATCCTTGAGCACTTAAACACATTGTGGCACAGATATACATTCAAATGTGCGTACATACAGTTGTGCCTGCGCTAAAGCGCTTTGGTCTGGTCCAGTCTGACACTGCATGGAGACAAACAGTCAATCAAAGATTCAGTTCACACGACGCAGAGACTACAACATGAAAAGGCACTGTGGAGAAGAGAGAAAGAGAGAAAGGGGACATCGCCATGCAGGGCTAGTAGTGTGCAGATGTGTGCGTGTTTTCCGCCAAACAGAGTCCTCCAGAGTTGTAGTCAGCGTATCTCATCATGCGTCTTTCGTGCGTTCATCGCCCCTCAGCCTCTCTCGCTCTCGGTGCCGCTGGATGGCCCGCCACATGCGGCAGAGGACTCCACCACTGAGAAGAAGGATTAATGTAGATTCGTGTATGATAGTGTCAAAATTCATCATTCAGAGAGGAAGATCTACTTAAGCTACTCTTGGAAGCTGATTTAGATTCATATTATCTGTCTTACTTTATTCTTATGGTGTTTTATTCTTTGTTTTGTGATTTAAGGCCCAGACACTCCAAACCTACATCAAGGATTAGTGGCAAGAAAAGCCAACTGCTGCGTCACCTCACGTTACCTGTGTCTCTGCCAAAAAAGTTGCAGCTAAACACAGATTACAGCCAACAGCCAACTAGCACGTACACTCTGTGCCTGTGTGGGAGGAAATAATAAAGGAAATAATAGCGGCAGTAGCCTGTATACATCACTCAAGAAGGTAAACCAGAAAACTGACAGGACAGGTTCCACACACTAGACTAGATAGTTCGTACAATGACAATTACAAGAGTTCAATGGCAAAAAAAAATCATCATAACAAGTTTGTTTTGAACTCACTCCCTTTTGACTTTAGTTGTTTGTTTGCTTCCCACACTTCCGTTTTTCCTCTCATGCACTAAGTTGAACTGCCAATCAGAGTGATTTCATTCACCAACAAGCTCCGCTGTCTCTGACACCAATTGAACAAGCTAAAGAGCCAACTGGTGCCAACATTGTGGGACACACCGCCAAAACTAGGGCGACAGATGCCCCCCCGATGGCCAACGCTGATCAACGTCCGACCGTCTGCTTGGCTTGGCCCTAAAAGACGTTATTAGGTTCATTAAAAAAGCAACGAGGCTGATCCTTAATTTGGTTGCGTCACTTGTGTTCTCAAAGGCTGAATTGAGAACAAGAAGAGATGAAGGCTTTTTGATGTCACAGACAATACAGATCAACCCAAAAGTCTCATAAGGACACGAACAGATTGTACGCAAAACATGTAGGGTGGCACAACAAATTTGATTTAAATCAACCCCTGTGCTTGTTGAGTTAGCATTTTGAGGTTTATTCCCTTGTTGCTGTTAAAGTTTCTTTTGCAGAAATTCTGACAGACCTGCAGCCTTGCTAAAAATCTGCAAGGTGTGCTACAGTAATGTCAGGTCCCTTGAGCACCTGCTGATTTTGCGGCAAGACAGCTCAGTTAAAACAGGGTAAATGGAGATTCTGTACACATGTGCACGTCTTTTTTGTTTTAAAGAACTGTGAGGATTAGTATTTCTTCCAATGATGTTTGTCAGCCTCCAAGAGAAGCTTGATTTGATGTTCCTTTCCTTTTAAATTTGTGGCAGGATTAATGACAGAGTAGATACCGTAGGCGTAGACAGTGGAGGTCGTCTTTGGTAACATCATTGAGAATGTCGGTCAGTGTGTATTCCTCCAGCACAAACTACAACACAACACAACAGGCATTAGTTTGAAACTGCACTGATGTGCTGCTCATAGACAGATGTTTTAAAGCCAACAGACACTTAACCTTATCTATGGTGTCAGCATCCGCCCCCTGCTCTCTCAGCCAGTCAGTGAGCTGCTTGTCTGGCTCGTGGTCAGGTGGGATTTGGAAGATGGAGGGAGGTGCAATATCTGTTCAAAAACAAACAAAAAAAAAAACGACACCGCCAGAGAGTTAGAGACGAAGAGAAGCAGAAACAAGAGAATAAGCTATCAGTGTGTTTACCTGGTGGTTTGTGTCTGACTCTGACCAGCTCCAGGTCGTGTGTTCTCTGCTGCAGTGTGGCCTTCAGAACCTGCTGGTACTCCTTCTCCTTTTGCAGCAGCTCCTCCAGCAGCCTGCAGCAACATTGACATCTGTTATAGTAAGCACTAAATCTCACAGGCATACAGCAGGGAGGGCTGCGATAGATAGCGCAGATGAGAGCTGTCAAATAGATAGAAACGTATGCTGTAATAAAACATTTATGGGTAACTGTAGGAGGAAGAAACTTGCTGAAGGAGCCTAAAGGCTTTGTGTAGCCCTACATATAAAACTAGATTAGTGAATCCAGCTTCCTGTCAGAAAGTGGGCCTGAAGTGAAACACTGTAACAGAATTTATCGTATCCACACAAGCGTAAAAAAACACACAAATGCCCCTGTACATAGGGAGAATATTTCAGCTTTTTAACGAGGTCGTGTTGAATGTCATTGCTCACAGTGGCAAAAGTAGCTCCGCGTCCCTGCAAACAGGATAACTAGAGCTACAAGCAGCATGATTTCAGTTTGAAAGAGCAGCTCAAAACTGGTGCGACCACGTAATAAAAACTGAACGTTTCACACAGGCTCGAAACTATCAGGTGTGTATGGAAGCCCATTTCTGCCAATGTAATGGAAAAAAACAAAAGATCCTGTAACATTCTAATAAGATTTTTTTTCTTTAAAATAATGACTTAGTGTCTCAGAATTATAATTTATCTCAAAACGGTGAGTCAGTATCTCAAAAATAATGAGTTAATATCGTGAAATAAGGAGAAGCTTTCTCAAAATAATGACTTAAAGTGACACTTACCTTTCTGGAAATTTTACGCTTTTCTTTGTTTAGGTTAAAATGCTATTAATAGCTGATGGCACACTAAAATGTAAGTGAATTCCACCAGAGATAAAAACTTATAATCATGCCATTCTCATATGGTTCTAAGAAAACTCCGACCAATGATGGGATTCGGACTGAATGCAATGACAGGCCGAGCGTCCTGTCTGTCTTCCCCACGTGGAGGCCTCCAACTGACGTAACTGCTTGCGTAATATAACCTAACGTTGCCTGAGCCTCTGTATTATCTTTCTTGTTTGTTGCCAGTCACCACTACTGACTCATCAGTCATCACTGAGTCCGGTTGAGTTTTAAAACTCCGGGGTTGCGTTTGACTGTCTTGGTTGTAACGTTACACTTGCTCTCCTCTTACGTGTATCTAACGTTACCTTGCCAACGCCTACGTCTATCATAGATGTAATGAGGACATAATGGAAGGAGGCAGGAGTTGTGGATGTTCAAATTTTTTCTAAGTGCTGTGTGAAATGCAAAAAAGGAAAGAGTATCTTTAATATACTTAATTATTTTGAAATTCCAGCGTGTTAATAACTCTGAGTTGGGAGAGAGTTACTGGCCCAAGCAAGGGAGTTACAGTATGTCTGGCTCACGAATGAGTTTAGAATGGAGCGTGAGATGGATTGGCGGTTTGGAGCGGCTTCTGCAGTGATGCGGGCACGTCGCTGGACTGTCATGTTGAAGAAAGAGCTGAGCCTGAAGGCAAAGCTTTGGATTTACTGGTCCGTCCATGTCCTAACCCTCACCTATGGTCATGAGCTATGTGGCCAAACAAGAAATTATCCAAGGCACTTGTGGGCCCTGAGCATCATCACAAATGTTTTGTATGTTCTGTTTTTGAGTTTCAGCTAAAAGCCCTCATCAGGGTTTTGAGATAAAAAAAACCCAACAATCACAGACACTTTAATTTGTGAAAGGCATGACACATATGAACTACAGGTGTGTGGCTGTAAGCCAAGAGCAAGGCGAGGCTGCAAATTAATTTTAAGTACAAATGCAAGATGCTCCAACCTAAACGAAGCAAAAAAGTTGAGAAAAAACACGTTTAAAAACCCTTTTCAAAAACAGGTATGTTGACCTTAAAGATAGAGATCTAAGTCAGTTTCCCTCTCAGTGTCTCTTGTGGGGGTGTAGTTCAACATTGCATGACCACACGATACTCCTCATTGCTGGCATATTTATGTTCTGTTATTCTCTGCTTTAGTATATATCTAGTCCTGCCAACATAAAAGTTACATGGAAATTCCAGGAAGTAAATGACAAAAGGAGTGTTGCAGTTAATTACTCCTTTAATCAGTTACATTGTAAATTTCAGCGAAGACTTTCTCCAAAGGCTGCCTCTCCCACATCATCCGGTTGTTTTCCTTGGAATCTGAAACTAAGTGTAACGGAAGTAACTAACCTGTCTGGGCATGTTTCTAACTCATGATGGACCACTTTGTGTATCAAACAGATCAGTCAAATGATTTTAAATCAGAATCTTTGTAACGTATTCTCAAATGTAAACACTGGCCTAATGTTCTCATCTGCTTTAAGTGTTGAAATTAGTCAGTTTTGCTTAAATATTTTAACAAAATTTTGTCTAAATAAATCCAGAAAGCCTTTGTCTTGCACAGGACATTAACATCACATATTCTAGATGCTGAATAATCTCTATGAGCTTTTGTATTGTACTATATCACAGTGCTGTTTTGCAGCTCTCTTTGCCAGATATTGCCTAAAAAAAACAAAAAGCGTGACATTTATCTGGGTATAATAATACAAAATACATTCAGTTAGTTCAGTTTTTCATTATTAATAGTAACATATTAAACTGGTGTTAAATATGTTAAAGATCACATGAAGTCTTGCTGCTGAGGCTTTTCCACTTTTTCTTCTCCTGCTCTGGCCCGTGCTGCGTGTCATCACCCTGCGGGATCTAGTGACAAACATGTATCAGCCCTGCAGCTTTTGCATTCGTGACATGTTTGCGCGTGTGTGTGCTTGAAGGCGCACATTCTCTCCATCTCCTCCGCTTCCTGTCACATGATCGTTACAAGTGGAATTTCATGATCTTGCCCTCCATTCACACGATATACCCGCAGCACTTTTTCCATTTGTATGTGTGGGTGTGTGTGTTTGTGTGTGAGCATGTGGATGTGTGTGTGCCGTTAAGTACTGTTTATGTTGAAATCTCTGAATGGCACTCCCTCACCACACGTGAACCACATCAAAGGGAAAAAAGAGAACAATACCACTTAACTGACACTTTGTTTTTGATTGTTTCATCACATCTTTAGCTTAATGTGTAGCTAAGTGTTTTTTCCACGGTTTTGTTTATTGATATTTTTAGATTTTCAAGGCCACAAATAGAAAAAAAAGCAATTAAAAATAAAAATAAACAAATACAAAAAATAATTTAAAGCAACACAGTGGAGTTTTTGAGCCCTCAAAATATATATCCAAGATATATCCTTGTGATGGTACATCAACTCACAATAGGTTGGATGACACATCCGTCATTGCTTGAGAGCGTCTCCTTCACTTGCACTGGCACTATGCAGTTTCGTGGTTCGGGTAGGAACCCAGGCACCAAAAAAAAAAAAAAAAAAAAGACTACAAAATGTGGCTGCTTTACAGCATACGTCATATCCCCCTCTCGTCATATCCCCCTCCTCTCTTTAGAGTAGCGTTGCCGAACTAAGGTGAATGAAGTTAGACGTGGTTGTCATGGCTGAAGCCACAAAGAAAAGGAAGAAGGTGAAAGTGTTGTCCGAGAAGATGAAGAAAAGAAAACGGGAGAGCGATAAAACAAGAGCTTGAACAAGGATTAATATTGGTCTGGCTTTCACATGCTGGTGAGAGCTGAAAGAGGAGCAGTGTTGTGCTAGTTACTGAAAAATAATAACTAGTTACTGTTACTAGTTACTTCATTAAAAAGTAACTCAGTTAGTAGCTCAGTTACTTAAACAAAAAAGTAATGCGTTACTCAGAAAAGTAACTTTTTAGTTCGGGATAACAATGGATAACAATGGATATCACGTCACTGGATATAACGTTACTGGGACCAAAAATCTACAAAAGCGCTACTGCTTAATGTGCAGCACTGTGTTGAGGCCAGCAGATCAAGAGTGACTTCAGAGATGGTGAGAGACGTGTTTCATTAAGATGCTCTGGCAAGAATTTTTCATATATCTCTGTCTGACTTGACTATTTTTTATTGTTTAGGGCTAAAATGTTTTAGTGAAAGGGAACTTCAGTTTGTGAAGGAATACTGCATGCTGCAAACCTGGCCAAAAATAAGAGTAGTAGTTACTGCCAAAATTAACGGCATTACTAATAACGCGTTACTGCCCAACACTGAAGAGGAGGAGGGATGCCTGACCGATGGTGACCTGGCGCTGTTACTGCTGTCCCTCCTCTACTGTGGAGACTCACTGTCTGCAGGTCGGCTGCCTCAGGTACATTTGAAGATAAAGTGTTAGCCTACATACAGACAGCTTTCATTTTAGTTTGTCTTTAACAGTTTGCTGTTAGCACCACAAGCGCGATGTGCTTGTGTCGTAAATCATAGTAGCGGTGAATGAGAGACTGTGGACAAAGCAGATTGAAATATGGCTTTCTACATGCTGATCACATCCATTGATAAAGTATTGGCTTGGCTGGCAGAGGCTTTATCGCACTTACTTACAGTAACAAGCGTAGTTGTCGTCAACTAGAGTAATCTTTAAGTTATATTCCCTTCATCCCTTCATTTTGTGTGTAGAGGGACCCCGTGAGGTAAAAAGCACAATCCTCCATTGTGTTGCTTTAAAGTAAACATGAACAACAAAGGATAAGACATAAAATAGCGTTTAAGTGTGTGTTTGAATGTACCTGTTGGTCTCCTGTTTGAGTCGCCCCAGCTGGGCACCCAGTTGATGATGCGAGCGCTGATGCTCCTGTGAGTGTCCAGAGTTTAGTGTGCTGACAGCGAGGTGGGCGGGGTCAGCTGTTGTCCCGGGGTCGTCTGTGTGAGGAGCTAAAACGGGACCAAACTCCTCTTCGTCCACTTCGTCTTCCTTCTCTGCTCCCTCACACTCTGACGCCGGGCCAAAGTGGGTCTGCAGCTCTGTCAGAGGCACATGTGGCACTGTAAACTAAGTTCTTGTGGCATAATATGACTATTAAGAAGTAATGTTTATTGCAAACATGCAGACGATGGAAGGAAAGTCCTGCATGTGTCCACTAGATGGCAGTAAAAACTCAGGCCAGGCTTCTGACCTGGTATGAGGATGGTGATGGCAGCCTGCACAGCTCGGCGGATGATGTTATCCATTGCAAACATCCAGTGGGGTTTGATGTGATGGTTCCTCAGGACTTTATTCACCTGAGAACATCACACACACACACACACACACACACACACACACACACAGACAAAGACAGATATTTAGACCAAAGATGATCTGTAATAACACACTCAGTAGAGCTAAATTGACACGTCTGGATGAGTCCATTTAGCTTCACTGTATAAAAACGGATGTAATTCAGGATTTAGACACATTTTCTGGCTGACATCAAAAACTAAAGATGTACAGTTTCCTCTGCATCATTTTGGATGAAGCTGGACTATTCTGCCAGGTCTGGTTCATACTGCGGCCTATATTTAAAGATAAAAGAATTGTGGATTGGATGAACAAATCAGGAACTTTGCATTGCCACTTAATAGCGACTGATTACTTGATGTTTTAAAACACTGCACATTCATTTCTGCTATAAAACCAGAACAAAATTCAATTTGGTTTCTGTCCACAAATATTCCTGAAATATTGCATTATTACTGTGAAAAAAAATGATGTTTACCAATGTTGTTTTTAATTACATAAGCTCATATCAGCTATTTGTATCAGCCTACAATTGCTGGAATGTGTCATAACGCATAACATTTTTATAGGGTCTTTTAACATTATGTCATGTGTGCCACTGCTGTGTCAAACTGCGGCTTTGTAATGTGCCAATATAATTTTAAAAGGAACAAATCCCTTGTATAACAGGTTGCATATACTAAATGAACTTGTATTTCCAGCTCTATGTGTGTGTGTATGTGCTGACCGAGTCCTGGAAGCCAAAGAGCACCAGCTGTATCTGGTTGATGGAGGTGGAGTCGAAGTCCAGGTCCAGCTTGAGCTTGGAGATGGTGGCGGCCATGACGCGCCTCTCTGGGGAATGGATGAAGTCTCGTAGGATGCAGATGATCTGCTTGATGTGTTCCACAGACAGCTGAAGCTCTTCACTGCCCTGTATAGAAAACAAAAATCATACAAAACGTAAAGTCCATCAGTGGGAAAGATTTATGGAACTGAATGGGTTTAATTTGAGGTTTGACAACAAAATGAACGACATTGCACATCAAGCACAGAGTTCCACTAAGACTACAAATTTAAAGCCTCTTAAATGAAAATGTTTTCATCAGAGCTGCTATGTGTAGTATTTTAAAATACATGACATGGCGCCCCCGAGTGGTAGAAAAGAAGTTATGGCAGACAGCCTGAGACCTTTTTCCACAGCAGATATTTGACACATCATAGCAGAAAAAGCACAAGTGTATTTAATACTGTTAAATATAGCTGCATTCCACTGAGGGGAGACCCTGATGTTGTGCATGCTGCTCACTCTAATAGCTCACTGTGACACTTAATTAAACTGAGCAGTTGTTAATGTTATCAGTTTCACCTGTGCGTTTCCAACCAAGACATGTTGAACACCGAGTTTCATCAGTAGCTCCACTTCCCCTCATTTACATCTCTGTTTGTGATCTACAGTGCCATGCAACCGTTTGGGCACCCTTGGTCAACATTTCCTTTACTATGAATAGTTAAGTGAGGAGAAAATGAGTTGATCTTCAAAAGTCATGAAGATAAAGATTAAACATGCTTTTCAACTTTTAAAGCAAGATCAGTGTATTATTTTTGCTTTGTACAAGTGAGAAAAGGAAAAGAGCACCTTGCAAAAGTTTGTATCATGATTATCTGTAACTGTAATTGCTACAGGTTTATCATATCTTCTTCTATGTGATTACAGATAATGTTTGGAATAAAGAAGTCAAAACAGAACAGTACAACAGTCTAACTAAATATTGACTGTGATTAGTTCTACGACATTTTTTCTTTTTGGTATATATCATAATAATATAATCAAGCCATCTGAGAATTCCTTAAGAAACAAATAGCTGAGCAAATCTATACACACACTGCCACCTCACCATGGATGTATCTTCTTGTGTCAAATGCATAACTGCAATGCACTGTGGTTGATATACACCTTGGGAGAGATCATCGTTGTTGACTTGCCCCTTTAACCCTCCAAGTGTTAATCTCAACAAGTTAACTTCAGTTTGTCAAGACAAATGGAGTGACACTTAAGATGGCAGCAGGGATTCCAGTGAGGGCAAGTCAAAAAGGGCATGTTGAACCACTAATGATGTTGTGAACAAGGTTTATGCAGACCCTTCTTACCTAAGATGTACATTAAAATGTCCTGTGATTGAAAGTTTTATACTTCACAATGCAAGCAGAGTGCACTGAATTCATGCCTTAATAGATGTGACCTTACAGGACCTGCGTATGTGCTTGAACCTTATGTTATTTTGTTTCTGCAAATTTTCTAATCTTTGATGCAATGGAGAAAAAATAGTTGCAGATTATAGCATCTCTCAAATAATTCCTATTGCGTACATTTTTGCTTGATTAAGACACAAATTGGGTTTAAATTGGTCTTGCTTTCATCTTTTTGCTGCACTTCCTCAGGTCAGATCTGTGTGGTATGAGCATGCCAGCCTTTTTCTTTTTTGGTACCACCACTAGGAGTTAGCAATGTCAGAAATGCTCTACTCTTATGCATAGACAAAAAAGACTATTTACTGACATTTATCTACGGACTTGATAAAATGTATTAAAGGATTTGTTTTGTAATTCCTGCTCCTAGTGTGGATAAATCCCTGTAAGCAGTTAACCTTTGTTAACACACAAACACACCTGGATGTAGTTCTCCCTCAGGTTAGAGATGACCTTTGCCTGGTCCTCATTGAGGACCTTGAACAGAATGGCCCGTCTCTCGCTGTCTTTCTTCAGCAGGAACAGACCGCTATCCCTGTCGTCAGGGGAGGGGGGGGCGCTGCGGTCCTCCGACACCGAACCCTCATCTGGAACACTGCAACACACACACACACACACACACACACAGAGTAATCTCACTGCAATATAAAATAACACATAAAGCACACAGCTGATTTACAACAGCGTGACACACCGTCCAGTTTATTTACAGATACAAGCCTCTCCTGGCTACTATGTGTGCCCAGGAAAGTGCAGAAGCAGCATGAGTCAGCGCTGCAGATCGTGCACGTACGTACGCACACACGTGTGTCTGAGCCCGCGCAGATGTGCATGTGTGTGCTCAGCCACCAGCCACAGCTCATAAAATGATCAGACCTCATTATATCAGTGTTGTAAAAGGCAGCAGAGCACACTGTGGGCTCAATCAGGCCACCTGCCACTAAAACACACACTCATACACACACACACACACACACACGCACGCACATTCATTCACATCTCGTCACATGATCTGCCCCGTCCCAGCAGGATTTTGTCTGCAGTAACACATAGCTTTAACACGTTATTTTTGCATTCAGAAAAAGTATGACTGCTCAAAAGAGGCTTTTCAGATGCCATCCAAGATGTTTCAGAAATCTGAAACCCATCTTTGAATTTGGATCTCAAAATCCTGTAAAATCTATAAACTTGAAGAAAGACACGTACACACCTCAGGTAGTTGGAGTTGGGGGGTTTGAGCAGGTTCTCGGAGCCAGAGCTTTTCTTCTTCTGGAAGAAAACGTCGTGTTTGGAGTCGCAGTCTGGGCTCACAGAACCGTGTTCACTGCTGCTGCTTCCGGTGGCCTCGCACTGCAACTGCACCGGCAGCGAAACGTTGTGGATGTAGTCTGCAAAAAACACGAGATACGAAAAGTAAGGAGGGAGCATATGTAAGTCTTGAGACAAGGATGACCTTTTTACATGCACCAAGTCCATATTTTTTGTACGAAACTGTTGTACGTGTAAAACTAAATACGGCCTCAGGATATGTCAATCATGTTGACAAACCGACTAAAAACTTCTGTCCATCATTAAAGTTTTCCAAACAGGTTTGATTTCCTGTGCTTCACATCCGTCAAAAGCCTTTGGAGAGCTGTGTGACCACGAAACAGTGAAGAAAATGTGGTGTAACCTACAGGACACATACATCCAGGACAAGAGAGAGGAACAGGGCAGAAGTGGACAGTGGGCCAGCAAGTAAAAGTCCAAATATTTGGAAGCAATGTGCTTCTTTAATCCTCCACGACAAAAAGACGGTAACGTTTGACTTTCTAGAAATGCCCAACAGTGATAATAATGCTTACAGCGGAGTGTTATTTCATAGTCGCACAGTATTATTTTATAACTCAGGTGGCCGTGGTGCCAGACAGGAAGAGACAGGGAGGGAAGGGAGGAAATGTGTCTTTACATATTGTCTCGTAATTGTCTTGCTAATTTTTGCAATGTATAGGACAATAAAACCTATCACAGTAATAGTGCAAGGCTTCTGTAAATAGTTGACTTTGTGTGCAGAGGCCTTTACTCCACACACCCACATCCACATCAATCACACTTGAACCACTTAGATTTTGCCACAACCCCCCTAAACCAACCACATCGTTGCTGTCAAACTTTATTTCTGAACCTGCTCTGTGGCTGCCTGCTGTAATTTCAGTGCCTGATTCGTGCAACCATCTTCCAGCCCTCCACACCATTCACCTCCAGTTTCTAATTGACCTATGGCTAAGCCACGCCCCCCTCCACTCACTCGGACAAACTATCAACACTCAGTGACCGGCGCTATGGCAGGTGTCACAGTACACGGCATTTCACAAGGAGGGAATTGATGATTTTTGAGGACATAACAATCAGATGTCATTGAGAAGTAACCGAAAGGGCCTAAACTACGCATTGGAGGGATATATTCATCATTTTATTGTTGAGAAGGTTAGGCTAATGAACTCCCAGCAAACAAGGTGACATGATGAACAACACAGCAGCGGGGCTTAGCCATAGGTCAATTGGTTCATTCAATGAATTCATCAGGAATCCTGCTCCAGATCACATCCAGCAGGTCATAATGTTCTTGTTCTTTACTTCTGTGCAAATAACCCTCTTGCCTAAGAACATTTTAAGCCCTTACTTCAATTAACAACTTCTTACTGAGCTACATTTAGGGGAAAAGTGTCTTTCATGTGCGGCCTGTTGTGAGCTTTCTAACTTGTGTATCTTTTGTTATTAATCAATGCTTGCGTGTGTGTGTGTATGTGTGTGTGTTAACCTGATGGTTTGAAGGCGTGTGTGTGTGTGTGTGTGTGTGTGTGTGTGTGTGTGTGTTAACCTGATGGTTTGAAGGCGATCTTGCTCTTCTTGCCCTTGGTGTTGTGTCTGACGAAAGTATCTCTGAGGAGATCCGAGGTGATGGCTCTCTTGTGAGGGTCCGGCTCAAAGCAGCGCAAGATGAACGACTTGGCCTCCAACGATAAGGACTCAGGGATCTCTGGGTGGATCTTAAACATGCCCACCTGTAAGAGAAAACCAAACGTACATAAAAAATATCATGGCCTGGAAATTTGTTTATGGAATGAAAGAAATCAAAACCTTGATTCACTTTTTTCCAGTGTCTCCAGCTTCTATTGTAAATATGTCTTCAGTCACCATGTGCAAAACCTCATTTAAAGGCAAATACACAGATGGAATATAAACCTTAAACATGGCCGCCTGCGGTTCTCCCAGCTCATGAAAGGGCGGTTTCCCAGTGGCCATTTCTATAATGGTGCATCCCAGGGACCAGATGTCAGCTGGGGCCCCGTACCCTCGAGGGCCCTTATCAATGATTTCTGGAGCCATGTATTGCAGGGTACCTGCAGATAGAGAGGCAGATGGTAACCTGGAACAATAATGTCTAAAAGATAAGGAGAGGTAATCAAGTCATTTAACATTACTGTCAATAAAGTGACTGACAAACTGAAGCTGAGAATTTGAAAAGAACGTTTCTGGACACATGGCTGGAGCTTTAATGAAAGTTGTTACAAACCCAGATTTAACCTCAAAGGAGGTCTTGTTACAAAAGAAAACAAACCAAAATTAGTGTGTTCATGGTTCACATTTGAACATTGACGTACTTATGATTTGCTTTTGAGATGCAGACTTTTGGGCAAAGTGGCATTGCATTCAGCTGAAAAGAAAAATTATAGCTAATTTTAAGGACTGAAAGTGTGAAGTTATTTTAGTCCCTAAAACTGATATCAGATGAATTTGTTAAGAATGTTTTGTTCTATCTCTGAGTATTTTGTCTGTCGTCAGTCATTCTGAGCAGATCTGGCATTTGCGGCCTGCTCTAAATGCTGATGTAAACACAGAGAGACCGAGAGAGCTATAAAAAGATGGAGTCAGAGGGAGAGACAGATAAGGACACACACACACACACACACACACACACACACACACACACACACGTATACCTGCTAATGAAAGGTAAACACCCTTCTGCCTCTGCTTGATTAGCTAATCTAATTACTCACCTCGCTGGCTGCTGGAGGAGACCAGATGGTCAATGAGTGTGTATGTTCGTACACATGCACACACACGTGTGTCAGAGTGTTTCCATAGAGGCTGATAGTGGCTCTTGACATTTTGAGGGTCATTTGATATTTATACTCATAGACTGCAACATTTCTATGACTCCATTTATGCAGTCCAGACTGAATGCTGTCCTGTCATGTGTGCAGTGTCTTCCTCTCTAAGTCATTACTGAAGCAGTTTATTATTTTGTATTAGCTTTATGTGGTATACAGTATTATTTTTGTAATTATTTAAAAAAGAGTAAAATAGATTTCATAATTTGTCTGAAAACCACAGATTTATCAAAAATTCACACCTGGAAGTTCTTAAGGAGAAAACATTTCCACTGTAAAACTGTTGGAGCCCCATGAAATCCAGATTAAAGGCATCTTGCTGAAAGTTATTTACTTTTGAAGTTTAAAGTTTCCATGAATCAACTAGCAGAGTGCTATTTGATTCTGCATACTTACATGTTTCCTGTAAAAACAAGTAGCTAGGGAAGAATTTGTCTCCATATTGACTGCCGTTTACATACCAAATTTCAGAGTGACTAGCTCAACAAGGAGAACAGTCATGAGGACAGTCTGCTCTCTGTTGTCAAGAACTTCCCGCCACCACCATCAACTACACTGGCAGATTTTACTGATAAATTGGACAGGGATGAATTGGAGGAAAAAGATGACCACGATAATGTCGTTCCTGGAGTGAAGCCATACATGTTTGAGTTGAGATCTGAAGCTGGCAGTACTGCTTGTGAGGGAGACGCAGGCTCCTCCCCACAATGAAGATGATGCAACTTAATGTTAGGCTTGTGTTTAATTGGATGCAAAATTAGTATACGCCCTGAGTACAGGATGAGTAAACATTTCTTTTTATTGATTTCCAGGATGTCATAAGCTCCAAAATACCAACTGAAAATACCTATAAAACATTGGTAGGCCAGATATAGGCCTTTGCTTACAGGTGATGATCGGTAAATGAAACTTTAAAGTTACTATCTGGTTGCATCTTTGTATATAAGGCAGTATACATTACATATATATTTATTTTACTACCTGTCAAGCTAAACCATCTTAACAGTATGTATATATTTATGTCTACATCCTCTTCTTATATGTCCATAACTGGTTCTTATTACACATATATAGTTACTACATGGCCGCACTAATGTACACCGGTCTACTACCACAGGACTATATTATGTTCTGTTTTATTCCTATACGTCATCTTCTGAATTGTCTTATTTTTGTGTCATTTTTACTCTTAATTTTTTTTTTTTATACATATGTATGATTATTGTTGGAAGATGCTTGCCTGATATCAGGCAGAACTTGTGTTTTTTACCCTGTTGCAATCTTCTCCCAGTCAACTCGAACTTAATGGAGTGAGCGGATTGAAAGGTCTGGACCCAGGCAAGGAATGAACCTGAGAATAAGCCTCGTTACCATTGCTCTGCATATGTAAAATTAAGAACTTGAACTTTTTAACTTTACCTTTAATTACCTTCACAAAAGAGGTTAGCTGTTCAGTTTAGTTTGTTTGTCTGTTTGTCTGCAGGATTTCGGAAAAACCACTGGCCTGATTTTCATGAAGCCAGCAGATCTGAATCCAGGGTGAATACCCGAACTGTTTATCACTTTCTTAACATTTGTGAGATGGGGCATTTGGCCTTTGCAGAGTTGTGCGCTCATTACAAGACAAAACAACTTCATATTTTTATATACCAAATATTAGCAGGATAGCAATATAATTTATTGTAGAAGAAGAAGACGTTACCGGTGAATGTCTCTGTGCAGGGGTTGACTCCTGCCAACCGCTTAGAGGTACCAAAGTCTGAGATCTTCAAGACTCCACTGTAGGTGTTCACCAACACATTATCACCCTGAGGACAAACAGCAGCTGTTTATTATTAATCCACAGTGAAGTTACAGTTCACGGACGACTGTACGATGTTCGGAGTTCTCCCTCGTACCTTGATATCTCGGTGGACGATCTGGTTCTCGCAAGTATCGGAGCCCCTCCAGGATCTGTCTGGTGTAGAAGATGATTGTCGCCTCCTTCAGCGGGCCCCCATTTAGACCGCAGCAAAGCAGACAGGCTTCCTGGAGAAAGGAAGAGAAGGAGTGTCCAAAACCTATCATGAAATGGGAAGATGACCAAGCAGTTAGAGAGACCGCTCAGTAACCGAGGTCACAAGCATCGATCTCTGAAACAGACTATTTATCCTACCTGCACAGGGCTAAATTATCAGTAAAGCACAAAGTAGACACAGTATTTTTCTCTTGTTCTGGTGCTTTTGTCCCTCTACTTCTAACAGCTGAAGTTTCTCAAACAAAAACAAGTCCTAGTTCACACAACTGTGTAATTGTTCAACCATTGTTCTTTCTCGAACAAACACACCTCCAGGGACTTGTTCCATGAAGATCTTGATGTATCCGTTCTCAGAAACAGAGCCCAGGTACTGAACAATGTTCCTGTGCTTCAGGTACTTGTGGAGGGCAATTTCCTCATGAAGAGGCTGGGAGTACCTAATTTACACAGACAGAGAGAAACAACCACAGATAGATACTTTCTTTTTATTTATCCAGATAAAGTTTACTTACAATGCATATTCAGTTACACCATCAACTTGCCTCACAGTCTTACATTTTTAAGATACTAACCAATCTAGTGTTGTCAGAATAAGATATTCATTAACACACAAGATATAAAATTTACCATTATTTGTGCCATAATCCAGACATTGTGTTGAAGTCAATGTATGTGACATTCAGAGCATTAACATAGCAGCAAACCTCTACTTGCTATGTAAAGACTAAATGGAGTAATGGCGTCCTGAGCAGACAATGAAGTCACGCTACCTCTGTGTGTGTTGTAATCCAAGTTCCTGTTCTTCGATTTGGTAGATGGTCCAGCTGTGTATGCATGTTAGTGTATATGAGTCGCCGTAAGCGTGTCCCACTGGCTAGCTAATCGCCACCGCTCTGCTTGTGATCATACAACTGTTACCGCTGATAACGCCATCCCAATCCACAGTGGCATGACAGTGTTGTTGCAGAAGCGTTGTGCCCACTCTCACGTTCCCCACTGGGTTAACAATGTTATCTCTGTCAGCACTGGTGCCATTGTTAGCACCATTAGTTGTCAAGCATGGTAAACTTTGATCCAGGTTACTACAGGTCATCATACCTGCTGTCTCTCTCAGGGATCTCTTTTATGGCGATTCGGACCTGGTTGCTGAGGTCTCTCCCAGCGTACACCACTCCATAGGTGCCCCGCCCCAACACCACCCTGTCTCCTGTCTCATTGGTGTCGTACTCATACTGTAACACATACACATTCCTAATCATCAACTGGAACTATAAACACAGATATTTATTGTAAAGAACATGGCTATATTTATGACCTCCAGTGTATCTCCGTCTCCTTCCCCCTCTAGCTCGACAGCATTCCCCGTACCATCAGATATCATTTCTTTCACCATGGAGCAGAATCTGAAACACACATATACACAAGTGATAACATTATTATTTCCAGTTCATGGCCATCAGCTCACGTTGCGATACAATCATCGCACATACGTACTGTACCAACACAAACGCAGACAAACACACACACCTACACAGACACATCTAGAGGTGTGTGTCCTCACCGACCGCACTGTTCCTCAGTTGAGAAGTAGATCTGGAAGTCGTCTGAGTTATCATGGACGTAGAGGAAGCAGCAGCGCTCATCAAACTTACTGATGCTGCAGACAGAAGAGTTGAAGTAGATGAAAGCTTTGGTTCATTTTTTCTCATCTGTCACTGTGTTGTTACATCTTACGTCAGGATATTCAAACTCAATGTAATCTTCTTTGTGGAATAATAAGTTTTCATATTTACATGTACGACTTTTCAACCCTTAAATTATGTGCAACAAATGATCATTGCATCTCTCATAGTTATGAACTCAAATAAACCATGACAAATGTTGTGTTTAAGCTGCATTTTATTCAGTTCCAACTTCACATTCATACCTAATGCCTTTGATGGACATGGCAGTGAAGTTCCACTCATGGATCCCTTTCTGTAATGAAAGTGAATGAAGTTTTAAATTTTCACATTGCTCACTTTTGCACAGAATGGTCACATATTTAACCAGAGGTCACTCAAAAACCCCATCCCAGCTCCCTCTCCTATGTTTCCTATCTATCTGAGCTGTCCTATCAACAAAGGCAAAATCGGCAAGAAATTGTAGAAATTGTTTCCCCATATTGTTACTAGTCCTGTGCGAACAGGACTAGTAAGTCTAACTTTAAAAATGGCTACAAAGTTACATAACTTTGTAATGGGTTCCAAGTAACCATTCAAATGTAGCAAAAAAATTAACCAAATTTTCAAACATTTTGCAAAAAAATAAGACAGTAATGGGAATTTCCATCTGCTGCCACCATACAAATATAGGGTTGTTGATTTATCAAAATATACGAGTGGTGCTAATTCACAAATTGGGTGCCATTTAAAGATTGATGAAAAAAACAGCATTTGTTTTTGTTTTGTGTGTTATTTACGGAACATTACCAGCTTCACCACCTCAGTGAAACATGAAATTTCTTTTCGAGATACTCTGAGGTTCTTTTTAAATTTCCACTCAGACCTTTTATGTACAAAACAGTTGGCGAGAAACACATTTACTAAGTTTATTTTCAGTGCTGCAGTGCAATGAAATGCTGCAGTGAGGAGTATGAGGGTCATGTGGTTAAAGGTGATAATCTTACTGTTTCTGCAGGAGAGACATGCCAGATAGAGACGTTCTTCTCTTCAGCCTCGTTGTTAATGGACACATAGGAAGGCTGGTAAATCTTCGTTGGCTCCAGAATCAACACCTGTAACACAAAGAAAAAAGCCAGTGTTAGTCTGAGTCTCTGAATATCTGATTGAGCATGTCTGAATGTTTGTGCGTATTTGTGTTTACTGGAAAGCGCAGTCGATTGGTGGTGCCCTGCGTGGCCTCGACGATGATGTCCATCCAGAAGTTGAGTCTGTCCCGCTGAGGAGAATGTTCTATCGTCTGTTTCTTAAACCTCTGGATGAGCTGCAGGTTCTGCACCACGGACCGCAAATACCTGGAAAAAAATACAAGTCATAATCACAGGCAACAAGAGGAACTGGAAAGCAATATGGGAATTATAAATAGACAAAAGTCAAGGAGCATGTCTAGTACCCTGTAATGGCACTACATTTCCCCATATTGTTGATTATTATTTCTATTTTTATGTCATATTTATGGTCACTGAGAGGAAATGGCCACTTTTTATATTCAAAACAACATCACACACATAAGATGGATGTTTTGAAGGGGGTCAACTTTTACTCCTCTTCTGTCACTGTTTTTTTTTAAAATGCAGAGTATAAAACAGGCTAAAACACAATTACTTTGATTAATAACATGTATTTCACTGATTAACCAAGTGTACTTCCTCAGTAAATAACAATCATACTGTAAAACTGAGCAGCTTAAAACATGAAAAGTACTTTTTACTGATAACAAACATGCACAGATACTGCACCATCACTTTTTTTGTGAATGTCTTTACCAGAGTGGCGGCTTGAGTTTGAAGAGCTTCTCGGCAGCCTGTGTGGCTTTGGGGATGTCGTTAGCTAGCATGCTGACGGTGAAGAACTGGCCCACGTCCCAGTAATTATTCATTTTCTCCAGGGAACCTTTGCGCCCCAGCAGACTGTTCAGCCTCACGCCTAAAGACATCACATTATCAGTGTGAAACAACTGTAAAATAAAACTTTTTTAAAACCACTGAACTGAATTTTGACAGCAAAAGACAAATGAGCAAGATGTTTTTAGTGATTCTGTATCATCAATTCTTCATTTTGGACATTCTGTGTTTAAGCATACTAATGTTCAATTCAAATGCAGCAGGCTTTGTGGCCTAGCTACCTTGTTTTGTTCACATTTGGGCTGTTTTGAATGCTTTTAGCTGCTTCCATGCAGTTTGCTACAGCATTAGTTAATTATTTACCCCTTAAAATAGGCAAGACACAATTTTCGTTTGTTTGTATTTTAAAACTGAACTGACTTTGGCACAATGGATGCAGTAAACCACTGGTCCCAGACATGGGATTGTCAGAAAACTCTTTTTTTTAATGTAGAATAGGCCTATATTTCAGCATTTCATCTATTTATGTTGCTAAAACTAACTTAAATTGTTATTTTTAAAGTTAAGATTATTATTCAATATATATACACTTTCAAATCTCACAGGACCAGGTCAAGAACACAAGCTTTATATTTACAGAGCCTACACTCTCTGCTTAACAGCTTCGCCCCGTGTAAGAAAAGTACACAATTAAAACAACTAAAGAGCTAATAGAACAATGGCCAAGCATCAGGGAGAAGAAAACACTGAATCTGTCAGAAGGTCTATTAAGTATGAATGTTACAAAGTAAAATAAATATGAAGTACAGACACAGAATCCTAGAAAAACTTCTGCTCAACATTCATCATAATCACTCATTATACACAAATGTCTTGTATTTGTTTGCAATGCACTGACTATAATATGAAATATTCAGATGTTATATAACTTAGTCAGGGGGTCGTCAGTTTACTCATTGATAGAAAAGGTGCCCCCAAGGGGAAAAGATTGGGAACCAGTGCAGTAAACAATACGTCATTCAAAGCAACTGAAACATTTGATAATGTTCCTATTGGATGGCTCCAGCTTGACTTAAGCACTGTGTGCTGGCGTGATAAAACAATCAAAGTGGGGGTCAGGTTCTTACCTATTTTCCTCAGTTCAATGGAGCTCTCAAACTGTTGGCCAGCAACTATGAGGAGGACAGCCAGGTTGATCCCAGAGTAGAGAGTTGGCTGCAGCTCAAAACCCTTTCTGTACCTGCACCGATGCAAATAATAGAGAGTGTAGAAAATTAAGGTTTCTCAGCATTTACGTAGGCTATTAGAGTTCACAAAAGAGCATGTGTATATTCTCACCACTGTATAGCATTGTCCCTGTTCTTGGTGTCTTTGCAGTCTGAGTCCAGGAAGATGTCCTTGTATATCCGTCCACAGAGGCAGAACATGTCCGGCGCTGGATGCTCACATGACTGTAACACCTGCAGCATCACTCTGAGAGCCTGCTCCCTGTCACCAGGGCTGTTCCTCCTGCACATGGACACATTTATGAATCAGTGTTAGGCTGATAAGTTGCACTGAATTACATGGTGAATTTATATGTTCTTGTTACAGTTTTACATATTGTTTAATAGAAATTATACATTTCTTTGGTATAATAAGTCAGATTCTGGTCTTAACTCAATTGAATACATAGCTACTGACTGTGTTTTGACTTTCTAGGGCAAAATACATCGAGGGATTATCACATTTGGCTTAAATGTAAAAGGAAAATCCACTTCCTTCAGTTGTAGGGTTGATAAAATGTATCTAAATCCCATCTTAAATTACTTTCTGCATCCATCCAAAGCTTTGTGTCCAAAGCAAAGTCACTGATTCAAACAAACAAGTGAAAAGTAAGTGAAAAGGGAATGAAAGCTTTGAATGGTCAAAATGAATATATTGGGTGAAAATATTAAAAGAGTAGTTACGACTACTTCTCTGTACCTGTTGAGGGCGAAGGCGTAGTGGAACTGGATCATTGGCTGGGTGGCTAGATCACAAGTCGGCAGCATCTCCAGAGTCTGCACCAGCTTGACCATGGCATCGTAGTCCTGGCGGTCAGGTTACGTGTATTTATATATACTTAGTTGTTGTTACTGTCACTCCAAATTAAGACCGTGTTGAGTGTTTGTACCTGTATGTCTCTGTAGGAAAACAGCAGGTTCATGACAATGTCCTGGGTGAGTACCTCCGTGTTGTCGATTCGGAGCTTGATGCGGGAAAGCTCCTTGGCCAGCTCCTCTCCCTGGTACTTCTCTCTGGCCTTCCTGATGTCATTTAGCAGGGTGTCCTTAAAGGAAGCACTGAAGAAGACACACAGTAAAAGATGAGACAATGAAATGAGAGAAAATTGGGTAAATCGTAGATACGGAGGAGGAGGAGAGATCCTCAACTTTTGGGGGAAAGGTAAGAACAATGTGCAACGAGGAAGAGTCAAGAGTTGTTGGAGCCATGTAAGCTACCCATCTACAGACAAGATAACTTGTGTGAGATGATGTTTATGCTTTAAATGTGTCTCACCAAGATGTGACGTGGATGTCCTTCAGCAGGCTGGTGAAGCGGTCGAACAGGGGGACACAGAGCGGCCCCAGCAGGTTGTCCCAGCTGGGCTGCATGTACTCACTGGCCCTGCGCTGGCGTCACTCTCACAGCACATGTACTCATGGTTAGGAGTCACTATGTAGGGGATGAAGTAGTAGTTACCACTGGATGCCTGGAGGGAGAGAAATAGGGAAACATATTTTGTCAAAGGAAAAAGAGGACTGAAATTTGAGTGTGAGCACTGGAGGTGCTCTTAAATATAATACAGCTCTATATGGGATAAATACACACGTGCTGGATGCCAGGTGTAAAAGCAGTCCAGGAAGGAAGGAAGAGAAGAGATGGAGAGATTGGGGATTATGGAGTGATTAATGCGGCGGATCAGTATGAGCAGAGGATCAGCACGCTACTGAGATTTTTGGTAGCATCATGACAACATCAGCAAAGGTTAACGGAAGTAATCAAGCTCACATGGCTGTTAAAGATCCACAACAGCAAGAACTAATGCACACAAATACACACGGCAACACCACGTCTCTTTATCTCTCTATGTATTTATGTAGAGGCTGATAAACACTGACTATAGGGCACTACTTGCTCATATTTGTTTCCACCCATTCGTGCAGCACTGCTTTAAACTACCAGTAATTCTCAAACCAAGTGCTGGAGTTGCCAGGTCTCAAAAGTTAGTCTTGGTGTTGTGCTAACTACAAGTAGCGGTGACGAAGACCTGCTGTTTATTTTTGTAAGCTGCAACCCATTTCCCAAACAAGTCTTATATTTACTTCTAACTCACAGAAAATAAATAATAAATTGTGAAGACAATGAAGTCCCCTAGCTACTAGGCTAATTTATATAATGTAAAATGTCATTGGCTTATGCTAATATTGTTAGCATGCAGTATTTGTGGAGAAAACATGTAGTTTTGGATAATAATGTTGCTGTTAAGCCACATTTTATGTGTGTTTTAGGTGTTAGTTGAACACAACCAAACATTACAGCACTTCACAGAAACTCAACACAGCAGAACACCCTCAGTCTCAGAAACTACTCAGACAAAGACAAACCACTGCTGGAGTGTAAATGCTCACAACAGTGTAGGTTACTTACAACTTACTTACTCACAACTATAAATCATATTTTATTTTTAAAGTTTATGTCATCATATCAATATTAAAAAGCACCGACTGTCTAAATAACTGCTGGATCTCATGTAATGTAACCTGCCGTTTGGTCCTGAGCTTATCATCTCTTCTAAGAACAGACAGTGGCTTTTTATCCGTCTTTGGTTTTGTGAGTGACACACTTTTGTTAGGGCATTTAATTTGTTATTCACACAACATCCCATGGGGAGGTCAGTGTTTTGGCTCCTCCTCCATGTTTGTTATTATTATTAGCCTTTGAGGAAATCCCCCAGCATGCCCTGGTGCAGCATGGTACCTACTTTATTGCGCAATCCAGAGCCTCTGTACTCTGGAGGCAACTGAACCCAGGGAAAACGTAACGCTGGAGGACGAGAGACCTTCTCCACACACACAGACAGACAAACAATACACACAATACATTAAACAATATAATGTGTGTGTGTGTGAGAGAGAAAGAGCAAGACAGAGAGACGGAGAGACGGAGAGACAGAGAGACAGAGTGAAAGCATGTAGATATGCATTCCTGCATGCAGTTGTGCATGAGAGGACGAACGGCACTTGTCACGAGTACAACTCCACAAATAGCACTGTGCACACATAAATAACACACAGACACAGACACAGACACACAGACACACACACATACACAGAAACTTACTGTGTTTTTCTGTGCCACCATGTCCTGTAAAATGATATAAAAAGAGAAGTGAGAATGGATTTAAAGTGTGTACTCTTGTGTTCTCTTTGGTGGTGCTGCCACATTACTACTTCAAACAGCTGTGTCCCCCTGGCAGCACAGTGCAGGCGCTTGACTGTAGTGGATCACTTTGTTCTGAGGAACTGCCAAGGAATGGCATCCATGAACTCTAAATACACCCACAGAAGAATCAAAGAGGCGTGTGTGTGTGTGTGTGTGTGTGTGTGTGTGTGTGTGTGTGTGTGTGTGTGTGTGTGTGTGTGTGTGGGGCAGTACCTTCAGTGACTGGGCAGTGTCAGGGTCAGTGTCGTGGTACAGGATGACGTTGTTGGCCATGTCGAAGCTCTCCCTCACACCCAGGTGGTAAAACAAGGAGGGCTGCCGAAACACATCGCTCATGTCCACAACTGCGATGTCTGGAAGGAGGAACGAGAGGCGGCAACCATGTTGACAACCACGAGGAAGCACATAAAAGCGGCAAAAATATTCTCGAAGCTCATGTTAAAATCCATCAGCCCTTGTGTCAGACACGCTGAGATCTACAACCTTTAGGAGAACATCTGACCTCTGACGTTATACGAGGTGGGAATGTTTTTAGCAGTGAGCATCAGTGGTGGAAGAAGTACTCTGACCTTTACCTTCAGTAGATATAGCAATATTATAGTGTAGATATACTATTATAAGTGAAAGTGCTGCATTCTTAACTTTACTTAAATAAATGTATAAAGTATTTGCATTAAAATATACTGAAAGGACCAAAAGTTAAAGTACTCATTATGCAGAATAGCCCAATTCAGTATAATTGATATTATATTATTGCATTACAATTATTAATGTGTTGCAGCTGGTAAAGGTGGAGTTAATATCAGCTACTACATAAACTGCTGGATTGATTTATATTTTGTACAAATCCGCTAGGTAACTAGTAACTGACACTGATTGTACCTATGTTTACAAAATCCAACCAATGTTATCATGAGCCAGGAGGCTGTGATCACATGACCTATGTGCTGCAGGGTGACAGCAGCAAAGGAAGAAGTAACGTGACCTAGCATAAAGTGGGACAGTATGCATAGGGATGTGGTTGAGGTGATGGTTGGGTTAAAAAAAAACACAGGACTTTGACCCAGGAGACCAGGGTTTGGGTTCCGTGTCAAACCAGAAGTCCAGGTGGAGTTATTTTAAGTTGCATACATTGTAACATCACAGTATCAGCTTATCAGTCTACATAAATTATGTATGTATAACGTTAGCGTAATGACGCCCAACCACAACGCTTTTCCTAAACCTAACCTAACCAATTGCTGCACTGATTTATGAGATATCATACAAACAGTTGTATGAGGTGATACATTGGATGAATGTAGTAAAGTAAAAAGTACAATATTTGCCTCCAAAATGTCACAGAGTTCAGATATAAAGTAGCATAAAACATAAACACTCAAGGCAAGTGCAAGAACTTGCATTTAAGTACAAGTCTTCTTTGACACAGGTTAAAACAACAAGACAGTTAGAAGCTCCTTTTCAAGCTTGCAAACTGTGTTATTAATGATTTCTGATACAAGAACAAAAACACACACAGCAAAAGTGGCTTACAAAATATCAAGACATCAAGAATAGCAGGAAGTCTTTGTTTTTTGTTCCCCTTGAAGTAGTGTGGAAGCCCTTTTCACCCCCACTGCATTGTACATGGATTAAAAACAGAGCTGAATGTAATCCTTCCCCAGAGCTGGTAGTTTTCATGAGCGTCACTCAGCATACTGTAGATGCCTCAAGCACACTGAATGATAGTGTGTGTGTATAAAGAAAACAAAATGGACTAGTGTGCAGACAGGAAGAACCATATTTATTTAATGGGGCAGCTTTCATCTTGAGGCAGTAATTATATATAGCTACAGTACAAGTACTGTTCTTACAGTGTGCATGAATGAAATTTCAGTTGGTCAAAAGGCGGTGCGAATAAAGAACATTTTGACTTTTAGAAATAAACGGATTATCATATACTGCACAGGGATGTTTTTAGCTAAATGCTAAAGTCACCATGCTAGCATACTCACAATATGCTGATGATTAGCAGGTATGAGTTTACCATGTTCAGCATCTTAGTTTAGCATGTTAGCATGCTAACATTTGTATTGAGCACTAAACATAAAGTGCAGCTGAGGCCGATGGGAATGTCATTAGTTTTGTACTTGGTCATAAATTTTGACCTGGAGATGGTGCTAAATGAAAGGTTAATGCGCTGGAGATCAGTTCATCTAATAGTTGTTGAGATGTTTTTACTCTGATCAGTGTTAGATTAACCAATTGACATACTGAGATTGCAATCTCTAAAACCACACAGATTAGCAAACGGAACTTGTCAGATGTTAGATCAACATAAGGGCACATGTTGTACTGCACCATTTTTTACATAGTTTACTCTCACGTGAGAATCTCATACATGGCTGGAACACAAAAGGTTAACCAGACCTGCATTGTGTATGCTGGCGTTGTGGTTTCACTCTTTCCGCAAAATCAGCTTTTTCTTTTCCTTAAACTGATCACATGCTTCTTGAGAGATGTGTGTCATAATGATGCTTCATTATGACACACAGCAACCACAACATGTCCTATCTTAAACACAAATGAAAGAGATTTTGGCTCCATCCATTGAGCGTTAAATTTAACCAATGAGATGCTTTCAGCTGAGTTCTTGTTGTAATAGCAAACTAATGTATATAATAATAAACAATGTCTGAAAAGTCAGACATCTTCAGAGGTCATTTTAAAGAATTAAAGGGATACTCTGCCTACTTTCATGTATCATAACATTGTGGGTTGTGTGTGCAAATGACTTTTGGTAAACTTCACTTCATCTTGACCAGTACCAGTGCCCAGATCTCTCTGCTGGGAGAACTCTCTAGACTACAAAAAAATATGTATGTGTGTGTGTGTGTGTGTGTGTGTGTGTGTGTGTGTGTATAATTTCAAAAAGCAAGAACCTGTCACTTAATTGCCTATTCTCACTAACAATGTCTTTAGAAACATATTTTATTGCACTGAGCAAGAATACTATTCATTGTATAAAGTGCTCCAAGGATGAAGTTTTTCTGGAAACTGATGCGGATATCAGCATCGCCCTGGTTCCCTCGACAAAAAGCCAATGGGATTTTTCCACTGGATTTTGAATTATTGCAGAAAATAAGCTCCGTGGCAACGATATATCTGTAATACTTACACATTTTGCTCAGCAAGATAATCTTTTTTGAAGCCTAAATGCAATCACTAGAAGTATAACACTAATATTAGGCTATGAACGAACTACTTCACTGTTGCATGTCTTAGCATTGCTCCCACAGCAAGGCTGTAAAGTCATGTAAAGTCATGTTCAGCATGATGATGTTCTGTAGTCTCATTTAACCACTTATTAGCAACCACCACCTGTAAGACACATAAATGCTTCAAAAATCACAAGTGGGGCCATTACTGACATATTTTATGTCGTAAAACAAAACTTGAGAGTCTCTTAAGCTTGTGTTAACCACGGCCCTTATTTCAGGCATCTAACCAAAAACCCATTAAAAAAAAACCCAACTACTGACTTTGAAACAAGGGAATCAGGAGTGCTAAATGCTAACTCATTTCAGGGTTTTAGGACTCATTCCTGTGACGCTTTATGGAGGGGTTCCATAGTCCTCTCTCCATGTCCTCTCTCCCTCTCTCTCTCTCTCTCTCTCTCTCAAACTCAGACCAAACTCTGACCAACTGGTAAAACTAGGCAGCACTGATAAAAACTTAAACCAAGATTCTGTTACTGTATTATCTAATTCTCACCTAAAAATATCCAAAATGCCATATTTTAGTGCACTGTTTGCCTGTAATACGAGAATTTGTCAACAAGTGGGCACCATACTGTTTCCTACATGGAAAAAAACTGAGGCTGAAAATACTGAGACCAAACAGTAAAACTAAGCAGCACTGATCAAATTTAAACCAAGACTCTGTTATTGAGTTTCCGTTTTCTCGCCTAAAATGTTCTCGGAAACATATTTTATTTTGCCATTTAGCTGTAACGTTAATTCAAGATTGTTTGTTAACAGCTGGCTTCCATATTGTTTTCTGTGGAAAAAACGCACACTGGCATTACCTCACCCACCAGCAAAGAGTTCGGTGTGTGGTGCAGTGCAGTAGGTCTTCTACCTTTTGAGTATAAACAAGAAAAAGCCAGCAACACTCGGTGTCCTTTGTTACCAACTTTTAATACCTCACTGGTACAGGCGATCAAACACGCAAACCGGTTTCGACAAGTGTCTTCCTCAGTAGTGAAAAGACAGATCTGTGGCACTTTATATTTTTTTTACTGTACCATTTACTGCTAAGCAGTATTTTGTACATATTTTTTTGGGGTGTACTCAGTAAGTATTTATTACTCTTAGGCACTTTATATTATAGATGTGTTTTCTTGATATTGGTCTATTTAATACCTACTGATACATGTTTTGTACTTTTTTCTCTTCTATGAGATGTTTTTCTATGATTACCAGAATTCTGCTTGGTGCTCTGGTGGTAGCCTAATGCAATGCAGCTGTGTGATTGCGAATGGATGTTATTTCTGCATGTCTCACCCTGCTTTTCTGTCTTTTCACACACTGAGGAAGACACTTGTCGAAACCGAGTGTTGCTGGCTTTTTCTTGTTTATGCTGTTGTTCTGTGGCTGAGAACCTCCACCTCTCTTCTTTTTTGATAGTGCATGTTGTCTTTCTTCATTGATTTTCTACCTTTTGAGCAAAGACAAATGCCACAGTCCTTTTCCTCTGTTTTTCTCTGGTCATGTAGCACCAACTTCAGAAGTAATTGCTTCTTTCTACTGCACAGACAGCCCCACTTTATTTAAAGACCATCTTTCCAGCAGTGAAATACTTCTTCAACATTAAGCATAGAGCACCAGAGGTCATTAAGTCCTTTAATTGTATTGTGTGACAGTGTATCCCAATCAATACTCAGTATCATAATCTATACACTTGAAAAGCTGCACATTTCCCTGCCTGCTGATACATGGTGTATATTTTGCCTCCAACGGACGTGCATTGTTCACAAACGTGCCATGACCTGATTTAAGAGAGTCTTGTAGCCAAACATCTAATTAAACATTGGCAGCAGACACAGAGTAAATAAAGGCTTCGTGCTTTTCAAGTTTTCAACAGAAGCTATGAGTCAACGAGGAACTGAGATTTCAAAACCGCCGTCTTCCTTCTCAATCATAAGGCATATCTTCCTTTTAAATAAAACACACCCTCCCAAAGTCTCCCAGTGAATGTAAGGGCTGTAATTTCTCGCTTTGAAACAGCTCTGAAATTGTCGCTCAAACACTCCAGAATGTATCTATATTTAATAACAATATTCTATATAAGCAAAAATGGTGAAAGGTGGTGCGTGACTCATTATCTGAGAGAGTAATCAGAAAATTGCAGACTTGCTACACATATTTGTACTTTCTCTTTGCGTTTCATGCATTACGACACGCAATTAACTTTTGTGCAACTTCTGCGGATGAAACATAATTTTTTTAAAGTAAATAACCTCAGTTTCAACCTGCACGACTCTTACATAACCTGCAAACACCATGCTGTTGCACTGACACACACCTGCATCGTAGAAACTGTCCAGCACTGATGTCTCTCCAAAGTCCAGCCGTCCGAAGGTGACGGTGGTGAGCAGCGCGCTCTCCGAGTCGCAGGCTCTCTGCAGACACTGCAGCGCTCCGGACTCCGGGCTGCTGGCCATCACCGACTTCAGCCCGTCGTTCAGGACGTACACCACCCGCAGGGAGCGCTGCTTGGCGGGCGGGCAGGGGCTGGACACCTCGCCCCTCTCCCGGTCCCGGTCCCGCTCCAGTACGCACGTTCCGGCGGAGTGCTCTCCTCCCATGTCTGCGACCTGCGCGCTCTGCCCTGTATCCATGGCGAGAACCAGGGAAGTGTTTGTGCTTTATCTCCTTCCTTCTCCCTCCCGTGACTTCCTATGTTCTGTCTGTCTCCTCCGACTCGTCCTCCTCTCGCTCACTTGTTGCGCACCTGTCCTGGCCGCAGAGGAGCGCGTCTGAGTTTGTCCCTCCGCATCTCCGCCTCATTAACTCACATCATCTGCCGATTATCTCGCACCAAGAAGTCCGCTTCACCCAGACTGGATCCGACTAGATCCGAGAGGCAGAGAGAGGAGGAGGTGTGGAGAGACAAAAATGCATCCAGAGGTGAAATTACACCACTTCGGCTCTTGAGTGTGATTTCAAGTCTGACATAGGGGAGACTGTTTAACTGCAGGATACAATCAGGACCATGTTGTCCACAGTGTGAAATGTTATCACCATCTCCCTGGTTGTCTAAATATAAAACGGTATGTCCTTCTGGACCCCTCCTCTACCCCCAGCAGAGTTATTCTCACTCATGTTCACCATATAAAATCAGCACAGAGCTCATATGATTGAAGTATTTTCTCATCAGTGAGCCTATTTGTTGATGTGAATCAAATGTGATATTGATTTCCACAGTCTCTCCTAGCACAAAGTCTGGATCCTTTTACCCTGGTGGCACGTGTTAATGCCGGACAGTACTGACAGCCAGGAGCCGTCTATCACACTCTGTTGGCAGAGGGGACACGAGGCTCATGTGTATTTCCAAAATGGGGTCAGTGCCACTGCTCTTTCCTCAATACCTGGAAATGTTTGAGTGCTTTCTAGAACAACCACAATGCGGTTGTTTTCATTTTAGGCTGGTGTTCCAGTTTTCTAAGAGAAATGAGTAGCATACAATAGTAGTAGGTCTAGTGATCTCATTTTTATTCAGTGTAACTAGGATACTTAATTACTTTTCATGTTTATATGGTATTTCTGATATTTTGCATGTAAATAGACAGCACTATGAACAACAACAGCAGCTCTTTTATGATGTGCAAATGCAGCAAACGGGACGAAGGTATTCCTGAGTAAGGAGAGACTAACTCTGTCTCAAATCACATACTTCCATTAGTACACTTCCATGTGGTATGCTATGTGCACTATGTACTTATTGGCTAGTGCGCGAATTTGTGCACTTAACGGAAATGGTGACGGCAAATTAGCTAGTTAGCAAACTAGCATTGGCATTTGCGTTATCGTTGCGGTACCAAATCATTACAGACTGCTAACTGCTCTGTTGTTATACCCACAACAGTATAGTGGTGCTTAATGCAAAAAACACATGTATTTGTACAATGCAGCGACGTTCGCGGTCGCACAGTCCTCGGCCGCCATTTCCAGTTTGAAAAGTGGTCCCTCCCCTTCAGCTACATAGCCAAGATGGCTACCATTGAGGACGAGAAGTGTCCCTAGTCCCAACTCAACTTCTTGACTGCTTTAAGTGCATCATCCTGTACTCATAGTGCACTGCATTTTTCTATACTTCTCAGTGTGAACGCATTTATGCACTCAAAATAAGTGTAAGTACAGAAGTACGTGATTTGAGACACAGCACAAGTCCAGCTGCCTCAGCATAAATCAGAATTTATCATGAAACCCCAATCAGCTAATGTAATGTTGATATTTTTGAAGGTCTCATTTTACCATCTCTTTAAACACAACTGATTTTTTTGGCCACTTGGGGGCAGCAGAAACAAGTTGTGAACACAATGCTGACATTTCATGATATTAAAAGCTGACATGGCAAACTTGTTGATAAACAGTTGCTAGTTTACAGTTATGGAGTAGCCTAACACATATACATATGTCGTTCATTAAGGGTCATGTGTGTGTCCACCTGGTGAGTGTCACTTTCACTTTCAGCTCCTCAAGGAAACAGCTGTCTTGGCTGCTAAATGCTCCATTGTGTTCACAAGCTAGTCGCTAACTGTGTCTGTTGTCTGGTGCTGAGCAGGTAGTGTACTCGGGGCTTTAAAGAAGACCTAATATGCTATTTTTTTTTAATTTTTTTGTTTCTACGAGAACATGTTTACACTTTAATGTTCAAAAACACTTTATTTTCCTACTGTCGGTACTGGAACGCCTGTATTCACCCTCTGTCTGACACTCTTTGTTGTAGCTCCCGTTGCTTTAAGCTTTCCTCACGAAAAAGCCTGATCTGCTCTGATTGTTAACTGTTTCTGTGTCCACATCGTCATTGCAGCTGGGTTATCACTGTAAGCAGAGAATAGCGGCACTGTCTTCCTTCTAAACACAACTGGACATGTTCCAGCAGGAATATTATCCAAAATTGGGGATAAATAAACAACATCGGCATCCAAGATTACATGTTCCCCTGATGTTAGCATGTAGCTTTATCTAGCAGTGTGGGCTAGGTAATGTAAACACTTGCAGTGGCGTGTCTGGAGTAGATGTCCATAAGAAGAAATCATCAGCTGATGTCAGCTTATCTTGAAAGTAGAAACAGAGTAAATTCCAAACAGTCCGCAGCCTGAGGTTTTTGCTCACAGGGATTAGTATTACATACATTAACCTCATTATTTGAAAATATCTACAGTATATGGCGGCATGGTGGAGCAGTGGTTAGCATTGTGGAGTGTCAGTGCGGAGTCAGTGTGGGTTTTCTACCTACAGTGTTCAGGCTGATGATTTAACCACCTTTTTCTCAGTCCTGGTTTGACTTTTGTTCATTACTACAACATATGCTACGTAAGGTATGCTTTCATGTTAAACTCGTGTTTTGTGGCATTTCTTTCTACATTTAAACACCCCAAAAACTACTACTACTACTACCTACTGTATTCGGCAATACTGAAGTTCACTGACATGATGTTTTTTTCACAGTTTCAGTGATTTTATATATGTATTTATCTTCCCTTTTTCTAAGTTACATCTAAATAATGCTGTTGCAGAAATTCTTTGGTGGTTTAAGTGCCCATTAAGGCTGAATCAGGACTTTTACTTCTGTTTTTGGTCACGCAGATGTCCAGTTTTCATCTGTCGCAAACACACTTGCCAGGCTCTCTATAAAGGTGCACCAATTGTTTAAATAAACAATGTAAAGAGCAACAGATATGACTTCTCCTTCGTGCGGCACTGTATATGACACATTTTACCAACAGACAATTCAAACATTTTAGGTAATTTGTAAGAACACAATATGCACACGTACAGTACATAATAGCATCTTTATTACACTGAAATATAAAAGTATATATTTATCACTATCCTGGAGAGGAAGGACCAAGTCAAGAAAACAACCTGTAGACTCAGTTGTAGCAGTTTTCTTGTTGTCATACGAAAGACAGAAAGAAGAGAGAAAGAAAGAAAGAAAGAAAGAGAGAGAAAAAGAAAGATTTGGAGTCAAAAACAGGAAGGCCACAGTGACGGGTTGCCATAGATTCTGTGCACATGTAAGGAAGGGAGGCAAACTGCCGTACATGCTACCACACATACACACAGACATGCACACACACATTGTTATCTGTGAGGTCCTTTCACTGACTACATTCTTACAACCCTGTCCTTAACGTTACCCTTCACCTGCTGCCTAAAGAGCACCAGAAACATCAGATGCACATGGATCTCAGTTTTACTGTTTTTAGGGGGGGGTGATGCGACCAGCACAGCTGTTTCTTGAGGTTTCTGGAGTCGTGGTGCAAAAGTGCTCAAGCAAAAACGAAAAGGTAAAAGAAAATGTTTTGGTCCAGAAGGCTTGATAAACATCATAGGCGTGTTCATACAGTGACAAGTGCTTTTCTTTGCATATACCTTTCATTTGCAGACAAATATCACAGGACAGTTTCGGAATTTGCCAAAGAAATTGTTGACTTTTTGGGAAAATATGTTTCTGTGCTTGCCTGCCGCGAGTTAGATGAGAAGATTGATACCACTCTTGCGACTGAATGTTAAGTATGAAGGAGACACTTAGCTTAGCTTAGCTTAGCTTAGCTTAGCATTAATACAGGAAACAGGAGGAACAGATAGCTTGGCTCTGTCCAAGGGTAACAATATCAACCTATCAGCACCTCTAAAGCTCACTTATTACCCTCACAGGTATTTATCGGCTCCAGCTCTGATCGGCAGTGACTGCTTGGACATGCTAATTTTCGCCCCTTTTCCGGCAGTGACCAGTCCACATCTTCCTCCTCGTCATCATCGCCCATCTGAATATTACTATCTGACCTGCTGACGTTATGAAATGACACTGTGCAACTCATTCATAGTCTTGTCACGGACATGCCCCGCCCCCACATTTCGTCACTGATTCTTGGTCAAACAACTTTCTAATGGCTTTTATTGCATGCAGAAAATTGAACGTGTTCCAAAAACTTTAATGACGGACAAAAGTTTAGGACTGCGTGTGCAAACGTGATTGACACAACATGAGGTTGTGTTTATCTTTAGAGTATGTTTTCTAGAATATTTCCCAAAGTGTCCACTATTACTTTAAATAGCACCTATAGTATCAGTACTTCACATGTTGGTTAGATTTAGGGGGAAGAATCATGATGTGCTTATTAGCCTCCAAACAGTTGGAATATTTGACTGCAAATTAAAAAATCGTGGTATCAAGAGGAAAAATGGGTCAGGGAAATATGTCCAAATGCCAGTGCTGTTAATGGCTGATGCTTCAAAACCACCCGCCTGCAGTGTACCATAGAAACATCAAGCTCAGTGTGTCAAACAAAGTAAACCTAATGCTAACAATGTGCCTCAATGTAAAGGCTTTGATCAACCAAAATCCTAATATTAATCTTGCCAGTTGGAGAAGTCATGATTCGGCCAAAAACAACCTCACTTTACAAAAATGTCCCTATTTCAAAGGCCTAAAACTGCAGTCCTCACAAGGATGGAAAACAAAACACTCATACACACACACACACTCACAGGCGAAGGCCGCAGAGTGGACACAGACCAGCACAGAGGTTGTCTGTACCAACCGGGCTACAAAGGTCGAGTTCCAAGTTTCCTTCACACTTAGAAAACAAAAAGTACCAGCGTGATTGCCACGGCAGTCAGCCTCTGTGTCGTCGTTGCGTAACCGTGGCAACACACTGCAACAGGCCGCGGTCAGTCAGTACCGGTGGCACAGCAAGCATTCGACAAGATAGCAGTAAACTTAACAAGAGAAGCCTCTTTGAAAGAAAAATAAAGAAGTAAACGCAGGATAAGGCGGCGTCAGAGGGGGGAGGTGGCTGATTCCATGGTACTGTATTGTTGCTGATTTTGATGGTGATGATCATTTGGCACAAACTTTGTTTTGGCGGAAGTGTTTCAGGCCAACAGTGACAATGTTTTCAAATGTTGGCCTCCGATGTGATGATAAGAGGATGCTTTAGTCTTCATTTTGACATGCTCTTCTTTATGTGCTCTACTTCCATCTGTAAAACAAAGATGGACGTGTGATTTAATTTCTTGTACAATGCAAGACATTTAGCTGCTGCTCTTTAAATCCTTTCTTGATATTAGAGTCATATGACAAGAGAATGAATGTATTATTTTCATATTCAATTAATCTGATTATTTTTCAATTAACAAATCAAATATTAAGTCTACAAATTTTCCAATGCTCAAGGTAACATTGAATTACTTGTTTTTTTCTGACCAAAACCACAAAGTATCTGGTTTACAATAATAAATTACAAAGAGAGAATGTTTCAAATATATTTCTTTTTAAAAAAAGCAGCTCGTACGATTTAGTGGCATCTATATATCTCTATGTGTGAACTGCAGATTGCAACCAGCTGAAACTTCTCCCATGTGAACTCCCAGGGAGGATTCCTTCAGTGTTATTCGTTCAGGAGGTTTTTACCAGGAGCAGAATTATCCGCAGAGATCTCTTCCTCTCCTAAACAAATGGATCAGGTGATTGATCCAGATAAAAACAGCAAATCAGTGTGTCTCTGATGCTGTTTGGCTAGTCACAGACAGCCGCTAGCCCAGCACCTGCTCATGAATGTTCACCTTTCTCCTCTATTAACTTAAGATCCAGATGTTCTGGAGGTTTTTACCAGAAGCCGAATTACCCACAGAAATCTCTTCCTCTCCAAAATAAACAGATGCCATGTTTTAAATTGATAAAAACACTGAATAAAGCAGTTTTATGTTAAAATTCTGTGTTTTTCCAATGCTGTTCAGCTCAGCATAGAGTGGCTACTAACACCACGTGTTACCATTATTAATGTTGAACCTGCTTTGTTTCCATTAATTAACATCTAAACTCTCTTCATGAGTCTCACCTGTAAACTAATGCGAATCTTCCTCTCGTCATCTAGCGCATTGGTCAGCTGCTTCATCTCCTGCCTGAAATGCACACAAACACACCATGACTCTGATACACCCACTTATGTATGCTCTCACACACACACATGTAGGCTTATACTGTGCATGTGATGTACCTGTGCTGGCTCTTCAAAAGTTCTACTGAGGCCCTCAGGTCTCTCAGCTGGTTCCTGAGTTCCTCCAGTGTTGGGGGCGTCAGAGGTGAGTGCCGGAGCTCGGGGGAGGGGCTTAGACCCGAGGAGGAAGACGGGGATGCAGGGCGATGGCTGGCATTTGGCGGGGCTAGGACAGAGGGTTTGGCGGGCAGTGGTGCTTTACCGTCAGGGGCCTGAGGGCAGATGGAACAAAGATCAGTGATTTTAAAGGAATTCAAGAATTGTTGTGTGTTCCTCAAACATCTAAAAATCTAACCTGGTAGTTCTGCTTTAGTTTCATGCATTTAAAGAGCTTCCAGTAAATTAGGAATACAAATTACAGCAAAAATATTTAACTTTGGGGTTTTCTAAGCACTTCATGAAGTGGAAAATTTAATATTAATTTAATAAAAACTTAACATCACGGAAAAATAATTTAGTCATCTAACAACAAACTGTAACGTCTAACATTCAACAGCAAGCATGTTTTAACAAGGCTCAAAATCAGTGGCATGACGCCCTCTGCTGGATGTAATAAATAGAGAACAGTGAAAGTGGTCGTACAGCGATGATGGGAAGTCCTTTTCTCAGGGAAACCTAGGTCTGGAGGGAACAGGCTCCGGCTCCTCTTTCCCTCTATCCTTATCCTTCCTGTCCGCCACTGCAGGGGGCGTCCAGATCGATACTAGACAGGGAAGACTGCAAGAAAGACAGTGACAGTCTTGTTTACTCAAGTCTGTGGCTCTATGAAGGCCTCTGCAGACACAGACTTATGAGAAATATAAAATTGCAGTACAGTCATGATATATTAAAAACAGCTCCCTCCACCTCCTGGAGTTTTGCACTGAAGCACAACACAAGTGTCATATTACTTAGTACGATACCTTTTACACAAATGCCTAATATGCATTGTCAATATACTCACTGTTAAAACATTAACATAGACACCAGACAGTTATGTAACTGAGATTAAGTTGTGTAACAGTACAGTATACAGTTTGTACTATATATTCATTTTCATAGTGTGCTGTTTTTACTGAGAACAAAACAAGACATTAATGAACCGTACTGTTTTGTACCAGAAGGAAAGGATCAATCCAAACTGACTTTAAAATGACTTTGTCAATAAAATATAATCCAATATTTATCTATAATTTTGTTTTCGTTGATGGGTTTTGCAGAAAATTGAATTTGAAGATGTCATCTTGGGCTCTGGGGCATTTTAAAGTCTGAACGATTATTCAAATAATTAAAAAAATGATAGATGAATCACTAACTAGTTGCAGCCTTCATTTGTTTTTATGTTTTGCAGATGTAAGCAGCTCCTCCATTTACTATGTGCAGTACACTGTGACCAACAGTGGAAAGGGGTTAGTATGTATGTATGTAAATTTTGAGGTACTTGTGCCCAAGAATTCCACAAAATATAATCAACAAATACATCATGATGTATTTCTATAGACAGAACTAAAAACTTAATTCATCCCTTGGTGGAATTCAAAAGCTACCCAGTTGCAACATTTAAGTGATATGGACATTAATGCACCAATAATTACAATCCAATAACATAATATATATTACTCTGAAATATTCTGCAGGAGGAGTACATTTGCTTTTATACTTTAAGTATATATTGATGCCAATACTTTTCTACTATGACTACTAAAGTAAAAGATTTGAGTACTAGTGATTGGTGAAGATGTTTTTGAATGAGTCTTTTTAGTTTTCTAGGTACCAGATCAGCTTGTCGACTGTCCGGATGAATCTATGATGTGTCATAATGTGGTGCAGCAACAGCACTGAATGAACCCATTAATTTCAAACAGTTAGAAATTTAGTCAAGTGAGTCAGGACCGGTTAAATCAGACTTGAGTTGAGACCTCCGCCAGCCAAGGCCAATGGTGCGTTCATGTGCTCCTTGTATGGTCGTTCTTTTGACTGCTTACACAGCACATTGATAGAGAAGAGCAAAGGCAACTGATCGGGTGAAAATGTGACCTAGAACTCTTTTTAAGATTATTCTGGCACCACATGAATGCAGCACAAAGCTGCAGAGGTAACTGGTACCTCTGCTACTTGCCCCTCAAAGAACAACAGATTGTTGGTCTTTGACATTTCTGTAACATCACCAACATATAAGTGGGATGCTGAATCACGGCCTTGAAATGAACGTTTTGCCATTATTGATGAAACTTTAAATGCACTGAAAAGAAGTTTTGTGAGGCAGGCAGCATTAGCTGTCGAGTATCAGAACTCAAAAGGTTGGAAAGGTTTGATATATTTATGTGTATCAACTCCAAAAACTGTGATAAGAGTGGGTCCACCCATCACTACTGAGTACTTCCTCCACCACTGGTTGTGACACAATAGTGAACATCAACAGCATCCCCAAAACTCTAGTAATTAAGTATAATCTTTATGACAGACTACAAGCACACTCACAGTTGTGATGATCTGTGAGCGAGGTCGGCGGTCTGTGACTCTTGGCCGTGACGCCGTCGGATGACTCAGCTTCTCTGTTGTCGCTACCACCGCGTCGAGGTCCACATCTGCACAAGCACACATCAGAAACACACACACCTGATTATCATCATCAGCAGGTAAAGTTCCACTCAGCGCTCTCACAGTCACTGAGGCACCATATCTCGATCTCATTGGCCGACGCTCCTGTCAGTCAAACTCACCAGTGTCATGTGACCTGTCAGGGGCAGAATCTGGTGTCGAAGCCCTGCCCTCAGGTTTAGGGCTTTCACACCTGAGCAGGTAAACCATACAACAACATTAGGCTGGATATGCTCAGGAGTATATGGGGTTTTTATTTTTTCGTAAGAATGTGAGAGTGTGTGTACTGACGCTAGAGTCGGTGGTCTTTCAGGACGTCGCGGGGGTTGGGAGGAAGGGGAGGGGCTTGTCTTTGGGGGGAGGGGTTTCTTGGGGAGGATGGTTGGGAGGGAAGGCTTAGGGATTTCTCCAATCTTCGCCTCTTCACCTACACACACACAAAGTCATACAACACACACAGATGTTCAAACAGAAAAATAACAAATAAAAAATCACTGAAAAACATAAATAAGCACATGTAGAGGTGAACGTGTGACTCAAGCACTCACGCACAGACATGCCTTATAAGGTAGGTGAGCAATTGATGAAGTGAATCTGAGCCAAGAGGGCTAACGCAAAGCTAAAGAAGGTTGTTACAAAATAAAAGCAGAAGAAGAAAGGTCTGGAGTCGCCCAAGGCTGCAAGAAGGGAAGGGAGGGAAAAACAAAACAAGAAGCAAAGAACAAAAACGAAAGGTGAAAAAGACCAAAGAGGATCAGGGTGGTCAGGTCAAAGTGGTAGCAGAAGTATGTGTAAGTATTTTTATGTTGCTTGCCTTTGGTGTTATGAGTATACAAGAGATTAAATCTTATTGAGTCGTGATTTATTTGATTAAAAAAACCCAATCTCATCAATAATTTGATGATCACTTGATGATCACTAAAATTAGGTAAAGAATGAAGTGGATATATCGATATATCGTATCGGTTATTGGTCAAATGCGTTGTCACATATCAGCATATTGGATATCGGCAAAAATCCAATATCATGCATCCCTATGTGTGACTTATCAGGTCAATCAGAGAGAGAGTTCCCCATTTTTTTGTCTTTCCTCTCCTACTAATCATTGCATGAGCCCTCAGACCTATCCCATGAACCATTAGAGGAGGCATGACCCTTAGTTTGGGAACCACTGGACTAAACTTCTAACTGTTTGAAATTATCAGGCAGCCCAGACAAGCCTTTGAGCAGGTTGGGAGGGTTAAGACTGAATCTGTAAACCAAACATTACAAGGTAATCTGGGCTGAACATCAGTACCGACTAAGGTCCCAGACCTGATTTCTCCTCCAATTGACATGAGGGGTGACCTGGGGTTAAATCAGCCCTAGACCTCTGTTGTCAGAGGCCAGCTTTCAATAGTATGAGTTTTGTAAAAATAAATGTGTTTGAAAAGTACTGATGGGATACATGGGACTTAGATTAATCTGCACAAGTTGTGTGAGAGTTTGTAAATAGATGTTTTCTCCGTTTTTGGATTCTTCATTCATTGGAGGCATGTGAGCAAAACAATGTTTTCCTCACGAATTTGTAACACATGATGAGCCCTTCTTCCAACACTGTTGACTAAAACCCTGACAAGCAAGCAACAACTGACTGACTGGGGTCAAATATCGTGTGTACACCATTTGTCAGGTCTAGCTTGTGTTTTGCACCAGTGAGTGCCAGTGTTTGTCAAGATCAAAACCACAGTGCCCAAAGCTTCCTCTTGCACAAAGAATGTTGCTGACAGTGTTTCTTCAATCACAATGTTGCTCCTTTGCTTTATAACAAAAGACAAACATGCTGCAAGTGATTTTTTCTACGGCAAATGTTCATGTTTACAACTAGAAAACATCCCCTTCATCCTTTTTCACGCTGAAACTGCATCTCCTTTTTTTCAGCTGTAAAGCCATCCTGCAAATCAATGCTGGATTAGTGATATTAATAAGCATGTTAGTTAGTGATCCGTCCGTTGCTGGCTGAACAGATCAGTGGAAAGTTGCAGGCTGAAGTTGGGCTGAGCGGGGCCAAAGCGGTCTCGACTGTACCTCGATCCTGGTCCCTCTGTGGCAGATGTTCAGGTCGCTCAGGAGGAACCTTCTTGACCTCCGACTTTCTCTCTACAGGTCAGAGGTTACAGGTTTCTGTCTCTCTCTCAGAACATAAACATACAGGGGAGGAAAGAAATACGATGGTACTGTACCTGTGGTGTGTTTGGCTGAAGGAGCACTCGGAGGAGGCGGTTTCTTTGGTCTCTGGAAACACACACAGACACATCACAAAAACACTTCAAGAATCTCTCGCGTCTTTGCGACTGTCTGGGTCTCTAATGTCACAGTAAACATACGACTTTTTGCAAGCCAAGATTACCTCTTTCTCCACTTCTATTAGCTTCACAAAGTTATCTGGGAAGACACCTTGCCGTCCTCCGATCTCCCCCATCCACCAGCCTGCATCAGCACACTCCTGGTCAACAGAAAGCAAAGTGCTCGGTCTCAACTACACTTTAAATGCTCGCTGTGTATTTAATGAGCACCTGGATGCAAATTTTTCTTACACAAACAAATCAAACTAACCAAATGATGCAAAAATCAAAGCAGACACACCCACATAGAGGCAGAGTTATGCACACACGTGTTGCCTTACCTTGGTGATGATGGTGATGATTTCACCCTCTTTGAGTTGCAGCTCATCTTCATTTTGGGCTTCATATGGAAAAAGGACTTTGCACAGCTCCCGCCCTGCCAATCAAATTCAAGAAAAGGTCAGAAAAAGAAAGCACCCAAAAAAAACAAGAGAGCAGAGGAGGTTTTCACCAAGAAATTAAGGTATGATGTGCACAATGTGCATAGGTGTAGATCTCAGGGGGGACGCCATATCCTCCCATATTTAGAACATCTGCCCGACCCCCAAAGGACGTTTGTTGTGACAAAATTAAAGATATTTACAAGACAAATTTATGCTGAAAAGGCATGAATAATAAATCACAAAAATCAAAATGAAAGGAATTAAGTTTTGAAAATTATATGGTTAAGGACCTCCGAACCCCCAGTTTCATATACCCAACCTGCTGTTCAAACACAAATTTGCTTAGAGAGTAATTCATTCATTCATTCATCTTCTAACCACTTCATCCTCTTGAGGGTCGCGGGGGGGGCTGGAGCCTATCCCAGCTGATATCGGACAGGTCGCCAGACTATCGCAGGGCCAACACATGGAGACAACCAACATGCTCACATTCACACCTATGGGCAATTAGAGTTATCAATTAACCTAGTCCCCAATCTGTCTTTGGACTGTGGGAGGAAGCCGGAGTGCCTGGAGAGAACCCACGCTGACACGGGGAGAACATGCAAACTCCGCACAGAAGGGCTCCCACACCCGGGATCGAACCGGCAACCCTCTTGCTGTGAGGTGACAGTGCTAACCACCACACCACTGTACCACCCTTTAGAGAGAAATGTTTTGTCAAAAAATATTTACTCAAAAAAAACAAAAAACAGAAAACAGACATAATTTCGTAAAAGCAGATTATTTTCAACACATTTTGACCACACAGACCACCATAGTTTACAGTAAACAAAAAGTCATCCTGTCATAAGAAAAGCCTGGAAAATTTTCCATTGACATAAAGTAGTGAAAAAAAGGGATAAATTGTCCCATTGGGTTAGCTCAAAAACAAAAAGTAGTTACATTAAAGAATACTTGTGTTGCAAAAGGTTCCCTTTTGCACTGTAACTCTCATATTACACTGATATTGCACTTACTGTACACAGTTTTCATGTAGATATGTGTATATGAACATACGTAACTGTATTGTCTTTGTAAATATTACTTAGGTTTCATTTTTAGTTCCTTAGAACTAAGAACGAAACCTGTAATTAACTAATAGGTTTTGTTTTTAGTTCCTTCCTTGAGCTACTTTGTTTGATTTCACTGCTTATTTGGTAATTTCATTCTCTTCCAATTTTAATATTTGAATATTTATTTTCTGATATTTCATTTGTTTATATAGAGGGGACTACAATTGCATTTCAGAGTGTAATCCTGTATCATGTATTACAGCGTTAAAGCTGAACCTAGGAACCTTTTGAAAATGATCATCCACATTTCTGCAGCAATTCTTTTTAATGGGGTTTTCCCAATTTTTATTTTCAAAATAAAGACCAAGCAGTGTAAAGGTTTCTGTTTGACACTTACAGTCTGGGAATAATGAAACCTAACAGTGTGTATTCATTCACTCATTTTCTGTAACCACTTGTACTGGTACAGGGTAGCATTTAAAAATGTTGAAAGCTGAGAAAAATAGTGTATACAGAGGCAAAATAGAAGAAAATGAAACAAAACACAAAAGTTACACAACAAAAAGTACCAATCAGGCATTAAAGGGGAAAGTTTATGTAAAAAATAAAATGGCAATAGTTTAAAAACAGATAACGTGTCAGCCAGCCTACTCTCCTCAGGCAAAGAATTCCAGAGCTTTGAGACCTTGGTGGCAAAAGCCTGGTCACCTGTAGTTACCGGCCCTGGCCTGGGGATGACTAGCCAGGGTAGGCTTGAGGATTTCAGGTCTTGAGTGGGAGCACAGGTGCTCAGAAGCTCAGCTATATAAGTGGGGTCTAAACCATGTTGAGCTCTAAACTTTATTAAAAGAATCTTAAAATCAATTCTGAAGTTAAGTGGCTACCAGTGGAGGGAGGTGAGAATCGGGGTAATATGTGACCTGTGGCTGAAATTGAGATTTGAATTGATGCCTAAATTTCTCGCTATCGATTTTATATATGTTGCTACCAGTTGCTATATTACTATCACAGGGCTGACACATAGAGACAAACAAAGATTCACACGCACACAGAGTCACCAATAAACCTAACGTGCATGTCTTTGGACTGTGGGAGGAAGCCTGAGGAAACCCACACTGACACGGGGAGAACATGCAAAGTCCATACAGAAGGGCCCCGGCCACTAGCGGATGGGGACCTACAATCCTCTTGCTCTGAAGCAATAGCACTAACCACTGCACCACCATGCACCGTTTGTGTGATACAACACTTTTTACATCACATTGTGGAATGCCCTTTATGTTAGGACAACTTTTGCACAATTGTTAACAATTTGTATGGACAATAAATACAAAAAGGAACTTGAGAAGGCCACTAAATTATTTCATACAATCATGTTGTATGATAGAGCACATCTTGCTGTAAAAGACGTTAAACTCATTAACTAAAAATACCTTTAAAAGGAAAAAAGCTTGAAAGTCATAATACCCTTCAAAACCTGGGTGTCAGAACTTTCCACAAGCATCTGAACAAACTGTTTCAGCAAGGAAGTGTTTTCAAGCCTGGTGCAACTACATTACAATACTGTGACAAAAGAAAGGAAAGCTTTTGCATGAAAGGAAGTGATCTCAAAACTTCGGTATGCTTTAAAAAGTGGTAGACTGTTTATAAGTTTCTTTAGATAATCACTGCTGCTGCTTAACTATAAATTTGTGTCATTTATATTGACGTTTTTAATCACAATTTATCACTGTATGTTCAACAGAAAAGCTGCAACTTCTCACCTTTAGCTTTGCCATCAGGTTCAGTCTTCATGGTTTCCGTGGCAACGCTCGCTGCTTTCCCCTCGATGGCCTGAGTGAAGGGCAGATGGAAGAAAACCTTCAGTTTCTCACACAAATCTCATCCTCAGATGCGCTCACATCTACGGCAGATGTCATTGTGTAACCAGCGGTACAGTGTGTTTGGTGTAACCGCTCTGAGGCTGAGACTTCCTGTGCTCACCATGGTGAGTTTCACCAATGTCTCTAGAGAATAACGTGACCTGGTTTGGTGCAGCTGTGGTTAGTGAGACGGTGACAGGGAAGTTTACTCACTAGTGTTGGTAAAAAGACACCAAACGTCTGTCTCTCTCCTCCCTGATTTTTGATTTTCTTGTATCACTTTTTTAATTCAAGCTAAATTAATTAAACATACTGTTGACATATTTCAGTCTGGACCAAAGTCGTAAGACGAAAGACCATCTAACATTGCCATCCCTACAGTAATGCTGCTAGTATGACTTGAAATTACATGTTACAAATAAAACAAACAAAAACAAACAGAACTAGAAAAACAGAATTATCTGTCCTGCTTATCTTTTAAAAAAATTATGATGACAGTACTAATACCAGTACCTTCAAAATCATACTGATACCAATAGAGTACTTATTTCGATACCCATAGGAGGAAAATGTTTTGGTGGCATCTCAGTATGCTGAAACTCCATCAAACACACCATGCTAGACTTCACCAGCCCACAGTCTGTATGTATGGGTTGTAGCTGCAGCTGCAGAGGTGTGAGCTTTGCAACGGGGACAGATGTGAGAGTCTGCCCGACCACACACACACACACACAAACACACACACACAGTGACAAGGATAACGGTTAGCATCACAGGCTGACATTACCCAATGTATTAAATGAATTTAAGGACAGAATTGAGCCGTTTCATTGTTGGTGTGAGTTTCTTGGGACCGTTTAATGGCTCGGTGTTGGATGATATCCGGTGCCGGGTTAGCTTGTGCTAACTGGGCAGATGTTGAACTGACTTTTTGCCGAGGAGAGCGGCTCCAAAGACGGCAGCAACAGAAAGTATGCTGAGAATCAAGACTCAAATGCAGGTATTGTTTCACTTTGGATGTTTCACTACTTGGTAGTTAAAGGTATTAAATATACTTAGCCCTATTTCACAAATTAAAGTGTGAACTAGCATTATGCTAGAGCGACCCAGTCATGTTGCACTTACAGTATACATCCATGTCTGTAAAAACATGGCTGCTTTATATGCATTTCCCCCCAGCAACACAGAACATCTATACAATCAGCACAGATTCAAGGTGGGCACCAAGTTAGTGTCACCAAGTCAGTGTCTGACCAAATGTTTACCCTTCTGTTCCTGAGCTGATGCGAACAACGGCCAGAGAAGTGTTTCTGCAGACTATCATGATGTCACAGCGAAGGTGTCATCACTTTATAATTTTTATTTTGTTAGACATTTGTGTGAACATTTTGTCATAATTAGTGTTCACTTGTGGTCAAAAATATGTTTTGTGAGGTAACAGTGACCTTGACCTTTGACCTTTGACCACCAAATCATAATCAGTTCATTCTTGAATTCAAGTGGATGTTTGTGCCAAATTTGAGGAAACTCCCTCAAGGCCTTTTGAGACTTTTAAGAGAATGAGATGGACACAAAGTCACAGTGACCTTGAAATTGACCTTTGACCTACGACTTTCAAAATCTAATCAGTTTATTATTGTGTCCAAGTAGACATTTTTTCCACGTACAGATGGATGGACGGACAGATAAACAGATGGACGGACAACCTGAAAACATAATGAATCCGGTCTTAGCTACCAACGGCACAGAAGCATAACAATAAAACTCGTCCACTGGGAGACAAAACTAAACAACAATTAAACTGAAGTAATCACTTTCCTCCAGTGAACATCTTTGTCCCACTGCTCCAGTCTAACTAGCTAATTAGAGAGGATGAGATCAGATTTAGCACAGAAACCACTGAGCTGACTGCATGATGAAGTGTGTGTGTGTGTGTGTGTGTGGTGTAGGTTGTTAAAGGAGCCGTTGTTTTCCGGCTGGAGTGGATCCCTCGACAGTGTTTGTGGAACCAGGGTGGCTCTTCCACAGGAAAACACACGCACACATTCACAAGACCCGGTCTGTCCCAAACACACACACAGCTCTGTTCTGTTCGGCCAGAGAGAAAAAAAAAAAAAACCCACACCACCACCACCTCCCCCACCAGCTTCTCTCCTCTCTCTCCTCACCCTTCTCCCTCTGTAATGAGACCCATGTGGTGCCACAAGCATTGACACATCATTACAACATCGCGGAGAGGTTTCCATGTTCAAGTATCACATGTTTCCGGCCTCTTATATGCAGCACTGATGGAGGAAGTTTTCAGATTCTTTACTTAAAGGGACATTGTGTAACATTTTCAGTTGTTTATTGGCAAAAACAATGTCTGCGTTCATAAATATGTCATCATTGGTGTACTATCACCTCCACCAATAATCTGACTTACTCTTGTAAAAGGAGAAATTAGGATTTGTTTGTACATTGTGCGGGTAAGCCGTCTGTCCCGCCCCAATAGTCCTACATTGTAAACGCATCCAGCGTGGTGAGGAGGGGTTTGTCAACTCCTGTCATGTGTGTCTGTGTAGGAGCCTGAATGAATACTCCATGTAGTATCGGATGACATGGTTTCATCAATGTTCTCATAGCTTTTTGGCACACAGCAGCTACCATTGTTGCAGTACACGTTTGAAACAGTGAGGCGCTAGAGTGCGCCATCCGTTTGAATGCAATAAATGATTTCAATAGATGGGAGAAATTCCCACACACTGTGGCTTTAAGAGAAAGTACTGAAACCACTCTGTAAAAATACTCCATTAGAAGTGAGTACAAGTACAAAAGTACAATCAGAAAAATGTTCAAAAAGTTTTAAAAAATAAAAGAGATCTGTGTAACACATGCATTCATGTTTAAGAGGCATTGTTTACTTATATGATTCTGTTATCAAAATCAATTAATTAATTGATTAAGTGACTACTTGTTTAGGCTTTCTATACAGTGTTGGGTAGTTAATTTTTTTAACATTGTGTTATGTTTTTCCATATGTTTGTATGTAAATCTTGATTTGTAAAGAAAATAAATATAATGGGGTAAAAAGCACACTATTGTCCTCCGAACTGTAGTGGAGTAGAAGTATAAAGTGCCATGAAATGGAAATACTCAAGTACAAATACCTAAAATTTGCAGTTAAGTACTTGAGTAACTGTACTGACTTACATTCCACCATGTGCTCTTAAGCAATGGTAGAAGTAATAGTAGTAGTAGCAAGTTGTGGTAATAAAGCTACTATTTTTTGTAGGGACTCAGACAGTTAGACATTTTTAATTTCCGCAGTTTTAGTTTCAAAATGAAAAGGGAACTATTTTCCTCTTGAGTGTGAGAGAAACCTCACATGACCGTGCAGCTGCATTCACTATACTGTACATCTGTTTCAGAGCGGCATCATTTTAAAACAAAGTGTGACCAGAGGCAGGAAATTCAACCATAGCGTCAATTTTCTAAAGTTGCTCAACTGCAGGTTTCACAAGGAAAGTGTGAAACAAACACGATGTACCTTGATGTAAGTGCTGCACAGCACCGTGTGGTGATTTTGCAAGTGAAAGTTTTCTTATGACATACGCTGTTTTTCAAAAGTATCACACCTATGGAGGCGGCTTTCAATCACCTCAATCAAGAGATTTTTTGCTCACATGGCGACAGCTTAACAAAATCGACACTGGCATAGGAAGACACATTCTAAGGTGGTTGAGAATGACCGAGCTAAGATCCTGTGGGACTTCCAGATCTATTAGAGGCTCATGCTTGTGACAGCGTAGGATGTAAACATCAATGGCGTAGTTCTCGGCTGACCTACAATGTCTGCTAGCTCAGTGGTGTTGCATGAGCTAGCAGCGGGTTCACACTTCCTTCTGCAAAGTGATACAGTTGGCGGGTATAGTTCAGTAGGAAGAAAATAGTTCCTACATGACACTACTCACAACAAGGTCTGTGGATTATTTTGAGCAACCGGGTCATGATTTCTGGAAAGAGACATTGCCGTGCCGTTTAGTTCCATTATATTCAAGAGAAGGCAGACATCTCTACAGCTGATATGTCCAACACCTTGCAACTCACACCAAACAACCTAGGTTGATTTACAGCTCTACAAGTAAGAGGAGGAACATGTATTTTTGATTTTGAATTGGACTGTCACTAAAAGCAACCCCATTCACATTTTACACAGTCAGTTCATCCACTGATAATATAAAACTTTATTATACATACTTTAAACTTTACGTTTCTGCCCCTTTCTTGTCTTCAGTATGACATTAAATCACATTCTGTTGGTCATCTCCCCACAGTATAAAGTACAGACAGTAAATATACTGTAAGACAGATGTCATGTACCATGTACCTTGTTCTCAATTATAATCATCATCAAAATATCTACCTAAAGACGGCAATCATTTCTGTGCGCACTAAGCTAGTGTCTTCCACTGACTGAGTGATGATTAATTTGGTGCAGCCCTCCATTGTTCTGCTGACTGCGAGGAAATAATCACTTTTTTTGGTTGAGTGAAATAAATCCATCACAGATTTCTTGGTCCATTGCATATAAATATTTTGAATTGCCCAATAACGCAAACCAGAGGGAGCTTTGATGAGGCTTGGAAAGTGATGATACACACAGGGCTAAGAGGAGATTAAATATAAACTACCCATCAATGAAGACAACAATGTCAAGTATGTCTTTATGGAGAGTCTAAATTTGGTCCTACCACAGCCTGGAGGATGATCCTGCCTTAGAGATCGACTACCCCTCCCAAACGTTACACTGTAGACGTTTGTTTCTCACTGTAGACTCAGCCGATCACAAGGCTGAGTGACTTTGACTCATCGCGGAGGGAAAAAAATCTGGAGGAAACACTGACAACTTCCTCTTTTACCAGATTGAGATCTGAAACATGCTGAATCCAAATTCGCATCTTCAACCAGCAAAGAAGCACTTGAAATGCACTTCAACATTTAGTCACTGTGTTCAGCACTGGTGTAGCTGCACCCAGTTCACAAGCTAACCTTCCAGTTCAATTATAAAGTTGACGTGGCTTGGCATGACTCAGTGTCCCCCTCATCCCGGATGGAGAGGCTCTACTGTCACCTCCTCCAGAGCCTCATTAGAGAGCAGAGAGACTCGTCTCACCATAAAGCAACATAACAGCCTCCCGCTCAGCAGGACAGGCTGACAAACATCCTTTGGAACAAACACACAGACTCTCTTATATGTCTGCAGGAGCGACAGGATGGCCAATAAGCATTGTCTATGTTGTTTCAATCCTGTGTTTCTTACCTTCTTTTTTCTTCTTTTTCATTAGCCACAGTGCCATTTGGTTCCTCAAAAGGTAACATGAGAGTTTCAGGTTTGGTGTACCCTGTGAGGTTAGACTTTAGGTTGACTGATCATGCAGAAAGCAGGTTTGTAAGAAAGTTTCTAATTTAGATTACAAATGAAGGGGCAAAATAAGTTTGGGTTTTCATAGAGGTTTATGTCTCCTGATAGTCAAAATGTGCTCTTAAAAGCTGCCAGGACTTTTGATGTATTCATTTTCAGCTTCACACGTGTATTTTGGGTTTCTTCTAGAACATATTTGCATGCTTTAATGTTAAAAGAAATACTTAATTTTCCTCATACTGTATATCTGAAACACTCCGTTTGAACACCTGTCTCTTTAAACCTCCCTTCCAAAATAGCACGGTTTCCTCTATTTGGTTGGCCTTTCTGGACATACCATTTCTCGGCGTCTCTGCACCATAATTGCAGCTGGGGACCGACAGTAACAGAGAATAGTGGCACTTTGTACAGTGAAAAATCACCAATAAAAGCTTCTAAACACAACTGCACATGTTCCAGCAGTAAATCAAGGAGAAATCAACAACACTGGCAACCAAAATTACATGTTTCCCTGATGTTAGCATGCAGCTACAAGTAGCAGTGTACTTGTAGTTGAAGAATGACTAAGCTTTCTCTTGTTAAAACTCATCAATAAAAGCTTCTACACACAACTGGACATGTTCACGAAGGAATATGATTCAAAATCAGGGGGAAATTAGTAACATCAGCAACCAAGATCACACGTTTTCCTGACATCAGCATGCAGCTACAAGTAGCAGTGTACTTGTACTTGAGGAATGACTGTGTATAGCGTCGCTTTCTCATTTTAAAACTCACCAGTAAAGGCTTCTAAACACAACTGGACATTTTCCAGCAGGAATAAGATTCGAAATCAGAGGGAAATTAACACTGGCAAACAAGATTACAAGTTTTCCTGATGTTAGCATGTAGCTACATGTAGCTGTGTAGGCTATGTAATGTAAATGCTTGCAGTAGTATGCCTGGAGCAGATGACCATAAAGAAATCCATCACGAGCTGACATCAGCTTGTCTTGAAAGTAGTACAAATGTTGGAAACAGTATTCAACATGGTCTAAAGCCTGTGGTTTTTACTAATAGGGATTACTTTTACATACGTTTACCTCATTATTTGAAACTTTGGCCACATTTTAATATGAACATCTGACATTGTAACATAATATATATGACAGAGAATAAGTGAAGCATAATTGTTCCCCTTAAAAATAGCCCAATTTATGGATATGGCATTAAAAGGACAGTACACCACAAGTACAAAACCTGAAACCCACATTTTTCTTCCTCCTGGTGGTTTTTGACCACTTAGATACTTTTTTCACATATCTGAATTTTTAAACTTCTTTAAAAAATTTGGTGCGCTGACCTTTTGAAAAGGTCTAAGAATACAACCAAAAGTATCACATCGGCAGAAACAACTGGAAAGAAGAAACTTTGGGTTTTTTTTTCCCCTGTAATTTTGGTGAACTGATCCTTTAATTCCCTATACATAAACTTGGATGGTTTCATGAGAAATGTATCAAAACATATTTAGTGTTTACCTCCCCAGGATGTACTTTCAGCAGGGCGAGACAGCCTTTGAAGTGGCATTTTGACCATCAACAGGCACAACTCTTTTTACAAAAACCTCTTATCTTTAACAAACCTTCTGAATAACTAAACAGCACTGACGCTTAAGCACAATACTTGAAACACTGCTTAATTTCACATGAAACATTGCACATTTGACAGAAAATCTAAGGATAAGAGGAGAATGTGAGAGAAAAAGAACAAAAATAAAGCCCATGTTTGAAGGAAACAGAAATCTAGAGGAGAAAGGAAAAGAGAGGAACAGAAACAGAAAACTTGACCCTACCGTCCTCTCCTCTGGTTCCAGTTAAACACACACAGACAGACAGACGGAGCTTTGCTACATCAGCGCCGGCAGCAGCAGCAGGAGACAGTGTGTGTGAATATGTAAACGTCAGTGAAAACCAACTGTATTACCTCCCCTCCTCTCTCTCTCTCTCTCTCTCTCTCTCTCTCTCTCTCTCTCTCTCTCTCTCTCTTTCTCTCTGTGCCCTGTGGAGCTCTCACTTCTGCTTGGCTTGTCAAATCCCTGCAGGATGTGTGTGCGTGTGTGTCTGTGAACATGTGTGTGTCAACATAAAACCACTTCCTGTGCTGTTAAACTGAGACAGAGGATGGGGAGGAGCCAAGACTGGGACTTCCTTCCCTTACATCTCACAATGCAATGATCACAGTATCAAAAAATGTATGAAGTAAGTGTGTGTGTGTGTGTGTGTGTGTGTGTGTGTGTGTGTGTGTGTGTGTGTGTGTGTGTGTGTGTGTCACCTTGTCCACCTCTGAGTCCACTTCCATAGAGCGTGGTCTGAGCTTGATGGGCTGATCTTTGAAGATGTCACCAAAGCCAAACCCTCTGACCTACAGGTTACACAGAGAGGTGAGACGACACACAATGAAACGCTGATATTTAAAGGAACACTTCACCAAAGAATCTGTAGTTAGAGTTTCAAACACTGACCCCTGGTGGTCCTGAGAGTGTGTGGCATGCTCTATGGGTGGCAGCAGCAGTAGTCAGCTTGAATTCACAACAATTTCAATGGATTTCGAGTCACCACTACTGCAGCATAATCCACCCCTCCACTGACTTTCTGTATGGTCAGACTGTTCCTAAAATAAGGCTTCCATTTGTTCCTCGCGCTGTCAGCAGTTAGCTGCACTTTTGAACAACACAAGCTGTGAGTTTAGCCACATTTTTAGTCACACAGTCACAATGAATTACCATTTTGTTACACTTCTGTTATCTACCCAAACACTGACGTTGTGTTTGTGTTAGCTGATTTGTTGATGAGTGAGCTGTTGTTTTGTTTGTTTTGTCCCAACCAATCAGGAGACATAGTGATCAAAATAAATATGCCTGTTAAAGAGTTATTATTTCTGTCAGTCGGCTCGCAACAACATGTGCTGCTGGGAAAAAGAAGAAAAGCCAACATAAAGTGTGCTAGTCAGATGTTGGGCCACCACATGCCTGCAAAACATCTTGAGCATGCCTTGATATTGATTCTACAAGTCTCTGAACTCTACTGGAGGCGCTTCCTGTGTTTTGATGATGGTGGTGGAGAACGCTTTCTAAAGGCCCAGACACATCAAACCAGGAAACTAGCGGTGATGAGGGCCTTCTGCAGTGTCACCTGACATCACCATGTCACAGCTAAAAAAGTTACACATGAACACACTGAAAGACAACAGCTGACAAGCCAACCAGCATTTATGGTCTACGCCTGCCTGAGAGGAAATCTCCACACCAGCAAACAGTAGTAGTCTGTACACGTATTCAAAAAGGGAAACCAGAAGATGATTGTGATGCTAGTTAGCCAGTTAGTACAACAACAACAAAATCCAGTGTTGACAGAACAGAGCATATTTACTGTGCGCCAGTGACAAACCATTCGGAAATGTTTCTGCTAAAGAGTTTAATGGCTAAAGAAAAATAATGTTACCTTGTAAGTGTAACAAGTTTTGGTCTCACTCCCTCTTGACTTTAGCTCTTTGTTTACTTTCCTCAGTTCTGTTTCTCTTCTTGTGGGCTGCACTGAACTGCTGATCAAAGTGATTTTATTAACCGATGGGCTCTTCCGTCACCGATTCAACATGCCGAATTGGCCAAAAAAAAAAAAACCGACAGGGGCCGATGAGGGGATACGGTGCGGGACACACCGCACTCGGGTTGGTGTGTCAGGGCCTTCATACATTGGTCCAAAATCTTGAACAGGTGTTCAGTTGCGTTGAGATGTGGTGACAGCAAGGGCCATAGCATATGATCCACAAAATTTTTTACACCCATCAAACCATTCAGTGACCCTTCATGCCCTATGGATCATCCGGCCCTTTGTCATCCAGCTCACTTTTTTCAGGTTTTTGATGTAATCTGTCGCCTGTCTGTTGCTAATGTAGCTATGTAGGAGGATGACATCTCCATTCCTAACCCTGCCTGCTAAGCTCTGATTGGACAACAATTTCTCCAACCGGGAAAAATAGCAGTCAGTGAACAAATCTGAGAAATGGGCAGCAATACTAGGTTTGTCCAACCCACTCCGTGTCAGCAAACCTCTGTTTACTCAGTATTTTCTAAACACTTATAATTTTGCCAATATAAAGCAGCTTTTATTGTCACTGCCACAGTTAGCTGTTTACCTACCTCACAAGCAGCTATATTTACTTATGTTAAGGTTGCAAATAAAAAATGTAAATTGCCTTAAAAATAAACAAAAAGATGCAAAGTAGTTGTGTACACTGTGCACATTCTAGCAGAAATGTGTGTAACTGGTAAAATTCCAAGCATATGGATGGAAAGTGGAGAAAACTGCATTCAGTCTGAACCCATCAGCTATCAGTCTGAAGAAGATAACACTGCCAGGTGACTGCTAATGGGCGGCTATGCGACAATTAACAAATCAAAGCACTTCAGCGTCCAGTGTGAACCCGGCGTAAGCCTCTGGGGGCAACAGCCAATATTTTGGGGGTTCTGGTGCAGGTAGCAGATATCCAGGTAAAAACTTCCTCTTTCATGTGCTGGCCATTATAGCTAATCTCTATAAATGGATATCTGCAGGTAGATGAAAAACTAGAATCACTGCCTCATGGTTGTATGCCTCCATCAACCAGTGAAGTTGCAGTTTACATCCATGTCTGTCCAGGCTCAAAATTTAATACATAAAGTACAGACTTTAATGGAATTTAATAAAAGGTATTACGTGTATTTTTTGGCAAAACGTGAAAACTTTACACGCCTCCTCAACCCAGCAGCACAGAAGATCTCACAGTTTCAAGATGGACACCCAAGATTAGTGTCACAAAATTCAGTATCTGACCAAATGTCTCTTCTGTTTCTGAGTTATGGTGTTATAATAATAATGACCTGAAGACATTATGATGTCACAGTAAAGTTGACCTTTGACCCTCTGTATATAAATGTCATCACAGACATTTGTGCGAAACTTTGTCATAACTAGTGTATGAATTCTTGAGTTATGGTCAATAATGCTTTATGTGAGGTCACAGTGACCTTTGAGATATCAATTTCACATGAATAAGAAGACAGATGGACAGATGTACCCACATATGCCTCCAGCCAGGGTCGTCACCTGCACAGAGGCAAAGCTAATAAAAAGCTAAATAATTTTGGCCAACACGATCCATCTCTTTTGCTCGACACACAGACTTTTAAACTGCCTTTCAAACATGATTAGTCAAAACTACATGCAAAAACCAGAACACTTCTGATACCCGTATCTTGCAACATTGCCTACAGATTCTGTATTCATATGCAGATATCTGTTTACAGAGATTAGACTGCATTATGTTGCACAGCTGCAGGAGTGGGTTGAGTTTCTATGGACATTTCAATATTTCTATTTATACTGTAAAACTAGGACGCTGTTGTATCTGCTTTCAATCCAAGCTGACTACATCTGCTGTCCTCCAACGTTCAAGCCCACAAGTGCTTGATACTCAAGACAGATTTCAACTGTATTCTTTCAAAACAGAGTCATCTAATTGTAAAGCTGTTTACAGCCTTAAAATCAATTGTGAAACTTGGATATTGTGGTGTACATGGTGAAGATGATTATCCAACACTAGCGTAATGCCAGGAAGGGGTTTTGTTTTTCAGTGTTGTGCTGGAAAAACTAAGTCATCTTCCTGTTTGGTGTCATTAAGGAACTAAATCTGACCTTGTGTGACCGATTCACAAAATGCAATGCACAGGAGTGCTACAGAGGACAGTCTCTGATGTCTCAGAAATAAAGTGCTTCGCATCATCTGTACTCTACGTCACTGATTACCTTCTTGGGCTGGATTTCTCCTGACCCCGTTTCTGACCGACTGTCGCCTCCATCACTTTCACTGCCCGGACTGTCCTTACCTACAAACACACACACACAGACCACACAATCAATATTAGTTTGCTACAGCACTCCTTTATTTTTAATACAATCGTTTCCCTTATTTATAAGAACATGTCATGAATAGTCAAACATCACAAGTCATTAATACTGCAACCGGAGCCAGTTGCTTATGTTTTTTTTAATATGTGGGTGCCTTCCGACCATCTTATTGGCTGAGACTCACTGGTGCGGTTGCTGCGCAGCTCCTCTTGCGATGTGTCTAACGAGGGCGTCTCTGAATCATTCAGGATCAATTTGGTGAAATTGGAGGGAAACATTCCAGTCTTCCCATTTAGAAAGCCCTCCCACCAGCCCTCCTCTACCTGAACGACACACACAAATATAAACATCTACACATACAAAACACACCAAACAGCAATGATCTGCAACGACTGTCCTGTCTAAAGTACACATCAGAGTGGCAATTGAGACAACCAGGAGAGCACTAGACCTTTTTAACAATTTAAATTTTGACTTGTCACAATGGGAAAAGCACAGGTGAAACTGATTTAGTTAGTTCCATCAAATGTCTGAGTAAAGACTGGCCATACTAAAGATTTTTCAAATCTTCACGGATGTTGAAAGTGTGAGAAACCCCACACATAACGACATATAATGATACATTTAACAGATTTATCCATTAAGTGTGTGGAGAGCAACGATTTGCCCACAACAGCACACAACAATCGGGCTCTCAAAACTAGAAATCTCGCAGATTTCTCGCAATAGCAGGTGACTTTAGTGTAAGCAAACATGGTGGACGGACAGGAAGGTTCCCCGCTCACAACTGGATATCAGATCATAAATACTGAACTAGGGCTGTAAATAAATTGTTTTTTATTATTGATTAATTTGCTGGTTATATTTTCATGATAAGCAATTATTTGTTTAGTCAATAAAATGTCAAAAAAAAGAGCCCAAAGTGACATCTTCAGATTGCCTCTTTTATCCAACCAACACTGCAAAACGCAAACACTTTTCATTTACTACCAAAAATAAAAAAAAAACAACAGTTTTTTGTTTTGCATGAAAAATTCTTTCAATCGACTAATTGTTGCAGCTCCACAATTGAATCTGAATATTTGAAACTGTTTTTATACTCAATTTCTGCAATATTGATACACTGGTACTCGCTGTTGTTGTTGCTGTCATGTTATAGCTTTTTTCTTTAAGACAGACTTTCCCTCTCTCTATGTTTTTCCCATGGTAGGCAATGGCATCAAAGGCTAAATAGGTATTGTACTGAAGTTAGAAATTCAAGTATTGTGACAATGCTAATAATAATACAAATAGGCCAGCATTTCTTTGACTATTGACTATTTTCATTACAGATTAATCTGCCATTAATTTACTTGATTGAGTGATTCTAGTTTTGTCTTAAAAATATAAGAAAATAGTGAAATACTCACAATTGAGAAGCTGCAAAAGTTTATGTTTTGGCATTTTGCTTCAAAAATTACTGGAATTATGAATCTGTTGTTTTAATGGTTTCAGATTAATTTTCTGTTAAACACTTATTGATTAATGGATCTATCAATTCAACTGTAGATCACTTATATTTGGTGAATTACAAACTTGTCAGTGCTCTCCAGTGGACAAACTCTGTTTCTTAACTACTACAAACACAACTTTTTCATCTCTTATTTTACATCCGTGCCATCATATCTCATTGTAAAACAAGTGATAAATGTGCTAAGAGACATCTGCTCGTGTGTTTTGGAGGCTGATGGTTCATAATGAACAGCTTCATTAGAAGTGCAGTAAAATGTGATCAGCCTTACCTCTGCTATAATCTCAATGACGTCTCCTATTTTCAGCTCTAGCTCGTCTTCATGCTGAGGCACGTAGCTGAACGCGGCTTTACACCTCCGCTTACGGATTTGCTCGACTACAAACACACACAGACAAACAGGAGCACACACAGACATATTTTAGGCTCACATGTGACATGATTGGCTCCTGCACTTATCCATAATCCATGACTTAAGAGTGAACGAGCAGGTGTTCACTGACTTATTAAAAGCTCTTATGGCTGAAGACTGAAGTGCTGACCTTTGACCTTTCAATTAGGGGGCAGTCTTACTAACCAGCTCAGACACCAAGCACTTCCCACTGGCCTTGCAGTTGTTTGTCTTACACTCATTAGCCTGCTCATTACTCTTGACTCATTCCACACCAGCTGGGGCATTAAAACGCAGCGCTGTGATTCCTCTTTTGTCCACAGGGTGTCACTCCTCATCATGTTAAATGTAAGGGTGTGTAAGCATGCATATGAAGTGGTGGAGAGGTATTCACTTATGTCAGTATGATCTGAAAAATGTCCTAAAAGTATCCAAAGTAAAAGTACTCAATGCAGAAAAATGTCCCCTGTGGTTATTATACTACTATATATGATATCATTATGTGATCATTACTCATGCATTAATGTAAAAGCAGCATTTTACTGGATCTAATTTTCTAAAAAAAAAATTATGAGACTGCAACTAATGATTACTGTCATTTTGGATCAATCTGCTCATTATTTTCTCAATGAAAAGGTTGATAATAGCGATAAATGCTGTCACAAAACCCCCAGGGTTCCCACACAGTTCACATGTCGAAATTCCAACTTTTCCATACCTAAATTTCCAGACTTCTCAGTAGATTCTTTTGGATTATATATGACATTGAGTAAACACGTCATCAGAAAACTTGCATTTATCCATCCATTTACTCCACACTCCCACACAGAAAGTTGGACGACATCCCACCGTCAAACATCTCTGCCCACAGAGGACGTAAACTAACCAGCGCTACCTATACTCCTATAATTTTCCTTAGCATACATAACATTATATTATTGTTACCCCCATATTTTTAGTCTCTCTTATGAATAAGAACTGAAAATGAGTTGAAAAAAATAAAATTTCATAGTGCCTGTGCAGCATCGTTAATTCACTGTGAAGATGAAGATGAAGATGAACGCAGCCTTAAAGGTTTCCTGATGCACGAAATGTTTACTTTTCTGATAACTACATTTCAGCTGTGCTGGCTGCCTGCCTCAAATGCTACGAAGCACACTCTGCTGGTATGATCAATTTATTTTTAAAAATTCTGAATTCTATATTTTATTAAATACTTCTCAATACCTATTTATCCATACCTAGAAATGACAAATCAAATTCTATGAAATGTATTGATAAAATATTTACAAAGGGGGCAGGATTTTATGAGTATACACTTCTTTCTGCTTCTTTTCTGAGATGAAATCCTTGCATTGTTACTGAATATGTTTGCTCTGTGTTCTTGTTTTGTTTCCTTACATATGTTTTTTTTATCTTTATGTTTAATTTTTCAATATATTTTCACATGTTCCACATTTTCTAATCTATACTTTTGATGCGTAGGAACCGTGAAACTCAGAACCCTAAGTGACACCTAACCAAGTCCAAAACTCAAAAACATTAACTTGTAATTCTACACTGAATATGGGTGGTTCGTACATAACCATACATTTAAGTGTCAGTCACTTAATTGCATGATTGCTTAACAACCCACAGATATGCAGTTACACGTATCTCAATATATCTATATTACATCAATATTGTGATATGAGACGAGATACCATCTCAGATTTTTTGTCATACACGAAGTGTTGTCTTTTCCTGGATTTAAAGTGGTGTCATTTTCTTAACTATTATTTGGGTTTACCAATTTAATGATAACTGTTGATCAAAAATGTCATTGCGTAAAAAATATGTGAAAGCACCAAAAGTCAACCCTTCATTATCATCACAATATTAATATCAAGGTATTTGGTCAAAAATATCTTGATACTTGATTTTCTGCATATTATATAACAAAAATATGAAAACAGCAGAGATAAGATGCAAAGCCTCACATTTGAGAAGCTGCAACCATGAAATGTTTGGCATTTTTACACAAAAACGACAAAACTGTTATCAAAATAATGATTTTGTGTCTATTGACTAATCACCTGTATACTCAGGTAAGGGTACCTCAGATTGTTACATTGTACTCTAGCACTGTACTTGCGTTACATTCCAACACTGTGCGTGCGTGTGTGTGTGTGTGTGTGTGTGTGTGTGTGTGTGTGTATGTGTGTGAGTGTGTGTGTATTGAGTGTGTATATGAGGAAGGCTTGACCCAAATCCTCCCTCACACTAATAGGATCTATGTTTCAGACTGAAGACTTAAACCTGTCTAATGAGTAACATGTATGAATGTGTGTGACCTTTGTTTGTGTGTGTGTCTGTGTGTGTGTGTGTGTGTGTGTGTGTGTGTGTGTGTGTGTGTGTGTGTGTGTGTGTGTATGAGTTGAGCACCTTTCCTGCCCGGCCGTACGCTGGAGTCGGACACGGGGCTGGCTCTTCCATTGGAAAGGTCTGACCTGATCATGCTCGCCTGTCCTCCATCCCTCTTTCCCTCTTTCTTGATCTCCTATTGAAAGAGAGGGACAGGAGATGGTTAGCGGAGGAGGAAGATGTGGAAGGATGGAGAAAAAGCACATTTTTGCTGTCTTGCAACATTAAGACGACAGTGATGAGAAATGAATGCAGTGATCATCAGAAAACTTTAAAAATATGATAAATTCTACTATATTAAAATTATGAAACCAAAAACCCTCAAGAACAATAAATAACTACAATAACAACAACAAAAAAATATAAGAAGAAAATTCATCATGTAGACAAACTTAGTTTTGGTCCAGTCAAAGTATGATGGCCCACCAGATTAACCCTCTTATTGCTCTGCAACGCACAACCAACACACACCCAAACAATCTAGATTGATAAATAGCACTACAGGTAAGAGGAAAAATATTTTGAATTTTGGGGTGAACTGTCCCTTTAAGTATGTCTTACTGAATATAATCTCTGCAAATGAGCACTGTTGCAAACAAACCTGAAGGTCAGGGGGTTATTATGCATTAAACTTGCAGTATTAAATGTCAGTAACCCAGGTGACCCTCACTGTTTACCTGCTGATGACTGGCCTGAGCACAAACACAGTCCCACCCTCTCCTTCACCGCAGCAACCTTTCCCTCTCTGTCCACATGACTTTCACTTGCGCAAAGAATCACAAGAAGAGCATGTGAAACTGATCAAAAGCACCGGAGAGGCAGGCAAACACACCGAGCAACAGAAGAATCAACAAGCGGGCAGATGGGGAGACAACAAACACAGAGACGTTTACACACAGGGACCCAGAAAAACTCGACATGACGGTTCACATCTCCCCACCACATTCATCATGACACTGTTTCATAAGCCCTGGCCCTGTGGCGAACGCAGCTCAGTGAAGCATACTGGTCCGGGTATACTGACTCACAGAATCTAACCCCTCACACACACACACACACACACACACACAAACACACACACACACACACACTGTGGATGTGTATGGCCTGGTGTGGCGTGAAAGCCTTAATGAGCCTCTGAGATATCCAAAAATATCAACAAGGGAAGATGTTTCCTAGACAACAGCCGAAGCTCATATCTCAGGCTAAGAGCCATTTTAGGAGCCACAGAGGTTAGAAACTGGACATGACGCTGAAGGAAGTATCATTTATGTGTAAAAAGGCAAACAGATTTGGCACTCTACAGAGAGGAGGTCTGTGTACATTCTCAGTACTAGAGGGGCCAATTAAAATCTGACATGTGGTGTGTGTGCGCTCCTCTCTGAGCAGGAAGAGATGAATTAAAACTTAATGATAGAAATCATCCTCTAAACCACAACATGTCAACGCTTAACACAGAAAACTAGACTCACCAACTCTTGTCTCTGTAAACATATACACATGTATTTATATTATAAGGCATAGGTGGTGTTTATAGGCCGAGCCAGGCTGTCATCTTAAGTGCTATATCGTATGCAACTGGACTTGCTTGAGCTGCAGCTCCTGTTCCCTACGATACAGCACTTAAGATTACCATGACGTGTATGACTGAGAATCTTTACCGACATCCTGCTTTGAGTTGCTAAACTAAACTAATCTACAGACATGAAGGGCTGCGAATAGTTCAAAGCGTCGAGTCTTCATTTATAACATTGACATTCTAAATCGAAATCAACCCTCAAAGGCTTTGCAGCTTTTTTTTCTTTTCTTTTTTTTTTTTTTTTTGCATGTGTGTTTATTCTGTTTAAAGCTGGTGTCCTGCACAGTTGCAGATAAAGATTAGGACACGCTTACGTTATTAGTGTCATACTATTTGTAGAATTAAATTCAATTCAACAAAATCTTCTGCTTCAATCCATATTTGTTGGCGTTCAGCCTTCAAAAGCAACATATCACTGTGGTCAAAGAACTGTTGGCTCTCTCGCTTGCCGTACACGAAGGAGGGCATACACCTTTATTAACAGGGTGGTGTAGTGTAACAGAGTTTGTATTGTTTGTAATTCCACTTGCTTTTACTACGATAATGTGACAGTCATGCACTTCCGTAGTTCTGTGGTTATACCCGGGTTATTGGCTCAAGGGCCCTCTCTTAGAGGTAGTCAGTAAATGCCACTGCAGGAGTTAAAACATTGCCAGTTCGTGAGAGACGTGCCCGAGGTGAGTTGTCGAGCACAACGCTGCGCACAAATATTGCTATTAATGTCTGTATGTCCACCATATGAACATATATGCACCGTGAGTTATGGAAATGTAACTGGAATGAGTTACGAGTGGGTTGCTGTACTTTTTAAGTCATAATAATAATGCACTTTATAAATAGCGCAAACGTGCTGTTCTTTGATAGCGTGCTGTGTGTTAGCTGCCTGTAACGAACCAACTGTTTAACTGACCAGTCCATATTCTGTTCCTGTTCAGAGAATAAATGTCGGTGTAAAAAGGACGACCAGCCTCCTCATTATTGTCCACACAACACAGATTTCAAGAGTCACAGTGAAGCCTAAATAATTCACTTATACTAGCAGCAAAGTAACAACACCATAAATAACATTTAGCCTTTTCATTAAAGAAAAAAAAAATTAAAGGTCCAGTGTGTAGGAGTCAGGGACATCTAAGAAATGGAATATTGTATTCATATGAGGGGTGGTGGAAAAATTAATACAGCATAGTGCTGTGATATTTTTGTGTAGCAATGCTGTATCATCACACCAAATGAAGAGTAAAGACTTTTTTTTATTATATAAATGATGAATATGACAAACTAGCCTACTAGAATAATGTAATCAATTGCTTTTGTGGATACAGTTTGCTGCAAAAAAATGGCTGAAGTGAGATGAACGGATGGAAAACTTTATCTTATTAAATAAAATAGGTGTTGACAAAGTTTTCCTTTGGGGACATAATTTATAGTTGAAAAAAGGTAATAAATCGCAATATATTTTATCGCAATACTCAGCATGAAAAACCGCGATGATATTGTGACTTAAGTATCGTGATAATATCTTATCGTGGTTGTCATTTTTAAGAATCACCTGAAAATAAGAATCCTCTTGTTTTCTTTAACTTAGAATGAGCCGTTTATAGCTACATACAGAGCAGGTCCCGTTACACACAGTCCGTCATGTTGTTTCTACAGTAGCCCAGAGGCAGTGTTAGGAAGGTTACAGATTACTATTTAACCTGTTAAAAATGTAATAACTAATGCACCTATTGGAATTACTTCATCAAAGTAATGTAACTTATTACATTTGATTAGTTTTTGATTACTTTCCTAACCAAAATCATTATATTAAGGTGTAACTTTTAACATTTTAATAAGCAAATGTAATTCAATTTTTCCCAGTTACAGTAATTGATTACAATTATATTAATTTTGTTGTTTAATTACATGTAACTAGCAACATGTTTATAGTATGTCCCCAACACTGCCCAGAACAAACAAATCAAACGCTGGCTCTAGATATGGCCATTGCCGTTTCCATGTTTTCTTGTTGGCTGCTGTCACTCTCCCGACACGCTTGGCACACGGGAGAAGTTTAAACTCTGCAAACTCACTGATAGTTGTTGATGTCACTAAATCCTACACACTGGACCTTTAAATAAAAAAAGACAACTCTTTTAATCTATTGAATCGCTTAATTCAAATTGAGAACTTATTATGCAGACTTTATTTTTAGGGTGATGACATCATAAAATATGATGAAAGACATTCAAAGCTTCATCCGAAAAACCTCAATAGAACCTTTGAATGTGGCCAAAAGAGTTCACACTGATGATATTACTGAGATATCTATATAAGATTTTGGGTGAAAAAATGCCATCAGTCAAATATATCTTTAAATTTGTTTATTATTGGTTTGTCTCTTTGTCTCAGAATACAAGTAAAGGGAAGTGGAACAAGAGTCTGTAACCATTAAATGTGTACATTATGGAACAAAAAGAGAAATAACACTTCATGGATAGTGAAGAGGCAGCCAGGCGGTGTTGGGGGAGGGAGACAAAGCCAGAACGAAAAGACACAGAAATAATGTAGGAGGTGCTGGATTATTCACACCCTATGATCATATGTGTGCTATTAACATGATATCAATATTTCATTTTTATATATTTCAGTTTTTGTCATCTGAAATATTGCAAAACCCTTACTTTGAATGATAAAAAGGACATTTGGTACAGCCCCACAGACATAGAGTGGTATCTTCAATAACTCTTGGCAAGGAAAATATCAGTGCAGTTATTGTGTGGTTGGTTTATTTCACTGAAACAATGAGAGCTGTGAGACTGAGCTAAAAACAGAGAGGTGGTAGAACCTGGCAGATTCCTTCCTTTTGCTTTCTTTTTAACTGTTAATGTTTACTTATCTCAGTTTACTGAGATCAGGTCAGTCACACAGTTATTTTCCCATGACATTTGGTGTTTGCACTTTGTTAAGTAGGCTAATGCAGTGTTAATGCAGAACCAGGAAAGATACACATTGATTCTGCAGTTAGAGTGCAGATGGATTGGCTCTAACTCTGCATGCCTTCATGCGCTGCAAAAACAGATAGAGAGGCACACACACATTCATTCAGAATCTCACATGCACAGACACAAACCCACAGACTGACTGGGGAAAAAAAACAAAACACTTTTAACTTGGAGACACAAGACAACCTACGCGAAAACCCACAGCGGCCATTTGTTAGCCTGCAGCTTCCCCTGTTTTATGAGCGGCGAAGGAGAGGCGGCGGTGTTTACTAGCTGTTTGGCTTTCTGCTTCATGAAAAGCAACGGAACATGAATCCTAAAATCCATCTGTTTTCTCTTAAGGCTGCTGGTTTGAAATAATTAATATATTTGAGTTTGCAATCTGAGACTAATGAGGGCCTGGTTTTGCAGAAGAAATCAAGGGCAAAGCTATCTGAGCTGTTCTTGGAGGCCTTTGTTACTACTTGGACTGCAATCATGCTCTACTGCAATTTCTCCTGTGGGGATATGGAGGTAACCCAGAGTTAAAGGAAACCCAGCTGAAAAGAGGAGAGGAAGACGACGTGATTCATCATATCTGAACAGGAAACACCTGCATAATGTACTCCGCAGTGCTGGTTGTGTTTGTCTGCATAATGTGTAAAAGCCTGAAAGCGAGTATGTAGTTTACACTGCACTGCTTTAATGCAAAACACTGCTTTGTGCATCCCCTCTCAGCAGACCTCTGACCCCTTTTCTCCCAGTTACAGATAATGCAAAACAATGCAGTGTAGCAGCTATCATCCACTGTGTTAGCACTACAGAGGAATCTGTAGCCCAGAGACACAGAGAGAGAAACAAGAGTATGGGGAAACAGCTTCGCTTGTTAAAATCATTGTGAAATGCAGAGGAACCATGACGCAAAATATTATTTCCCCTCTTTTCATAAACCTTATCCTCATTGTGCAACTCTATTCACTGGTCATACTGGCACAGGAAGAAAGCTTTTATATGAGCCATAAAGATATGTTAACATACACAGTGAGTCCAAATGAGACCTGAAACAATCAATAGATTAAAGAACAGAATTAATCTGCAACCATTTGGGTAAATGATTAATCGCAGGGCTGTATATTAACTATTTTTTGCACACTGAACCAGTGCTACAAAGGTTGACAATTTTCTAGCACAGGCCAGAAAATGGTAGCAAAAGAAGCAAAGTATCAAATAAGTCCACTGTAGTTTGAGACTCCTAAAATTCTGTGGTAAGGAGAGTTTAAAAGGTCGTTTTCCATGGCCTTTGAAATATGGTACTGAAAAAATGCAGACATTTTTTGAAATATCCTCACTCATCTAGCCTGTTAGTATTACTTTATTCACATAACATGGACAGAGAGAGAGAGCCTGTTTATAGCTGGTATTAACATGTGTTTTGGTTATGCAAACACATCACCGTTCACGTCTGTGTCTGTGAACACTTGTGTTCAGACTTCTATACTGCTTCCTTCAATTACTCGAGAGGGTCAAAGGGCCCCACACAAAGTTATTACGTCTACGCTCTCGCTAGCTGCTCACTAGCATGCTCGCTAGTCAGGTTAGCGTTTTTGTTGTCGTTTCCACTTACTAGTATCAACGCTACTACGTTAGCACTGTAACCTTATTCTAAAACTCATCAGTCATCACTGAGTCCGGTTGAGTTTTAAAACTCCGGGGTTGCGTTTGACTGTCTTGGTTGTAACGTTACACTCGCTCTCCTCTTCCGTGTATCTAACGTTACCTTGCCAACGCCACGTCTATCATAGACGTAATGGACGTAATGGGAGAGGGCAGTAGCCTTTGGAGGGAGGTGGAGTTGCAGGAGGAGGGGATGGGACTTTGGAGGGAGGCAGGAGTTGTGGATGTTCAAATTTTTAGTACTGTGTGAAATGCAAAAAGGTAAGAGCAGCATCTTGGTGGTCGTCTACATTTCTATTTAACTCTGTCCACTTATGATTAGATCACCAAAGATGCATGTTAATGCAAGGTATAAACAGGGCCTTGGAGAGAGAGAGAGACTTTGTCAGTGTTATCTTGTGTATGACATGTCTGTATCTTCACCGCGCTGTGCTTCAACAAACAAATCTGTTGCCTGCATCCAGCTGCAATCTCAACATTGCATGATAGAGTACAACTTCCAGGTAGAGTAGCGATGCACTATCAATTCACCTCACAAACAAACAAGCACACAAACCCTCACCTCAAAAAAAGCAAGTGGCTGTGTCTCAGCACACAAAGCAACGTGGTGTCGCACAGGTGCACATGTGGTAATTTGTTTCATCACAGTGAGCAATTTCTGGGTAACAGAACATACACGGATCAGCCAAAACATGAAACTGACAGTAGAAGTAAACAACTTTGATCATTTTGTTACAATGCAATGTTCTGCTGAGAAATTTGGGGTCCTAGCATTCATGTGAATGCCACTTGACACGCACCACCCACCCAAACACCTCATGGCAACAACACTCCCCAGTGGCAGTGACCCCCAGCAGGACAATGTGTCATGCCACACCGCAAAAACTGCTCAGGAATGACCTGAGGAACAGGGAAAAGAGCTTAAGGCCTTGACCTGGCCTCCAAATTCCCCAGATCCAAATCCAATTGAGCATCATTTGGACATGCAGGTATGTCATCTTGCAACCCACAGGACTCAAAGGATCTGCCGTGAAGACCCTGGTGCCAGACACCAAGGGGCATCCCCAGACTTCCTGTGCCCATACCTTGACATGTTGGAGCTATGTCCAATCCGTAGAGACCCCACCGTGGATGGGCAGTGCGTCTGGGGTCTTGGCACGTCCCACAGATGCTCAGTCGAAATGGGAACAGGGGAATTTGGATGCAAGGTCAATGCGTTGAGCTCTTTGTCACGTTCCTTGGGCCATTCCTGAGCAGTTTTTGCAATGCGGCATGGTGCATCGTCTTGCTGAGCAGGTTTCTGCCATTGGGTGTTGTTGCCATGAGGGGGTTTGCTTGGTCTGCAACAGTGTCTGGGTGAGTGGAGCGTGTCAAGTAGCATCCACATATATTTCAGTGTGTTTTATGTGTAACTGAATATAACTGGGTTGTTGTTGGACAAAGCAAGACATTTGAAAACATTACCTTGGACTATATACTAACATTTTATAGCTTATTAGTCAATAGAATTAAAGACATTTAAATCTATGGTTGAGGTCAACTAGGAGCCACCTATTTCCAATGTGACAGCACTTTAGTTGCACTATCAAATAAGAAGAATGTCAACTTCAGCATGCTTTCTGCAATACCTTGCACATTTTCACACATGTGCAGCGATCTCACCTCTTGAAAGCAGCTAACAGTTGCTCTTCTGCACCATGAAGGACAATGTTTTTCTTTAAATGCCAAATCAGAGCATGTGATTCTGATTTGCAACACTTGCTCATCTGATCCAGAGGTCTGATGATTACAGCACTTACCAAACACGCACCACAGGCTACTTTTAGATTAACTGATTAGCACATAAAACATTCAGCAGGTTAATCAAAGAGGGGAATAATAGTTGGTTGCAGCCTCTCTATTGTCAAGAGTCTTTTAAAGTGTTGTAAGGCAGCAGTATTGTTCCTGTTCTTGAGAAACAGCAGTTGAGAGCTGGAGATAGTGTTTCTAAATGTACTATCTTGACAGATTTTAAAAGATATGGTTAATGACTGTGCAGGTTTTGACAAAGCACTGAGCGTTTCCCCAGTGAGCAATTTGGTTTTAGATAAAAATCAGTTTAGCTAGTTGGACAGCTAACAACAGCTCGAGGCTTTGACAAATACACGTACTGTATTTGCACAGTAGCTAATGCAGCCTGCAGTCTCATGATGTCTGTTACATCGGTTGCTTTGCTCAATAACTGTCTTTTTCACACTCAACGGTTTGTCAACCTGAGCTGACCTAAATATTACAGCTCAAGTGGTTTAAAGTTTGGAAACGAAAAACACCTTTCAAACTGTCTTTTAGTGAAAAACTTAATTCAGTGACCTTCACCTTAATAATCTCAGTCACGCCAGTTGTCAGCCATGACGGCACCAGAGGGGGGTTGCTTGCATACCATCACTTCCTGTCCCCTTTTCAACCTGCCTGTCCACATCCCCCACTTCCCACACACACACACACATTCATCAGCATTGCGAAGCTTAATGTCACTGATTCCCATAACTGCAGTCTTGTGACAGACCAGTCTGGTATTACTGCATTACTCACAGCCTCTATCTCTGTCTCTCTCACACACACACACATGAACACAAATCCACTCCGGCACCGTCAGTGGGTCTTCACGGGCCCATTGTCCGAATCCCTGACAGTGAATGAGAGCTGTGACATTCAGTCAGCACAAATAAAGCCCGGCTGCACGGCGGACCACCTGACAATAGACTCATTTCTTCAGCGCTGTCCAAATGTGAAGGCTGCTCTCTGTCCCTGGCTCGCAGAACTTTTCTACTTCCTCTCATGGTACAGTGAACAAGATACTTCCCTCTTCTCATTACCACAAGCACACTGTTTTACTACACATACCACAAGCTGAAGCTTTACTCTGACATCTACATGTCTAATTAGGGCTGCTGGATTGTAGCAAAAGTCCTAATTTCGGTCCACACTGACATCGCTACTATTTAAAACTTATTGGGTTTGGAAACATCTTATATTAATTGAACTTTGGAAAAAACTTGAGGTGAACTACACAAGCTGTCTCTTCTGGCTGAGACTGAGTTTAGGTTTTAGGAAGGGACCAAATCGGACTACTGTAAAGGAGAAGTGTGTGCTGGATTTATAACACAAGTTAAAATGAGAGCATCTTTGCAAAACATAACTCGGTACAATAATCTCAGTTATCTTGTTTCCATAATTGTTGGAGGTTGGACACTCTGACTGTCTCGCAGATAACAAATAAATCTAAGCGGCAACTCAATTTATCAGTGGTCATTTTAATTGTCAGGTCTATGAATCAGCTATCACCTCTGGAACCTCCCGTCTACAACGGGCTTGAAGTCCTTGTTGAGGACTTGGTTCAGATTCTGGAGTTACTCTCTTATCCTGAAGCCTCCTTAAGGAATTTGATCCCCTTTGATTCGGCGGTGGGAGCCTCTTGCGACCGCATGCCTTTGCTGATGTCAACCCTAACAGAATTAGAACCCTGGACCTTCCGCACAGAAGACGAGTGCTCTAACCACTACACTAGGGAGGCCCGATTTTGATTGTCTGGTCTATAAAATGTAAAAATAAAAAAATATGCAAATTGTCCATCACATTCAGTTTTCTATCACAGAAAATAAAGAAAAACCGCAAAAGCTCACAATTCGGAGGCTGGTACAAGTGATTTTTCTGTCTTTTTTTTTTACTTCAGCTATTAAGTGATTGCCCAACTTGCTGCTTATTGTTTTAGCTCTGATTTGTACAGTAAAGAATTGAGCATAAATTAATAAATCTAGGACTGTGGATTCATGTATACATCTCTGTAGCTTTGCCAGGTAATAAAAAATACTCATGTTCACCTTCAGTGTTTACCCTTTGGTGGCTGCAAATTAAAACCATGGCTGTATTGTATAAGTGTGATGCAGTGACAGTTTTATCAAAACAGTCACTTTGGTATATATACATAAGACAGAAAATTAGAGGAAGTGTGCCAGGAAGACATGCTGAGCTAACAAGTCTAACACCCATTTTTAGTTTGCTTTCTAAAAAATGCTTCTAAGTCTTCCTGGACACTGCTAGCGCTACCATATAATCAGGCCCAAAAAGGGCCAGACCTTACATGAACCTGCACAGTTATAGTCCAAGCCTGAACCAGAGTCCACTATATCTACTATCTATCGTGAAACTGTTTCATGAAGTGTTATTACTAGTTTTAATCACCTGGTCCATTTGTTTCAGGGAGGAAGAGAACTCTGCGGATAATTCTGCTCCCTGTAAAAACCTCCTGAACAATGAAGAGTGAAGGAATTCTTACCAGGAGAAGTTTCAGCTGGTTGCAATCTGCAAACCTCACTTGCTAGATCCCCCCCGAATCTTACACACACAGCTCCTTTAAGCCCAGGGAAATTTTGAGAAATTACACCCCAGCCCGAACGCATATCGTCCCATCAGATTTGAGCCGAGAATCAGAGCTCTAGATACTGCCAGCTAAGCATCTGATAACCAGTGGAGCCTCTGAATGTACAGCCCTCAAGGAGCCAGTCTACGTCATCAAAAGTTCTTGTCGGATGGTCAAACAGCTTCAGAAACCCCCTCCCCACAGACCTTTCCAATACGGTGGGGGCTGCATTCAACAATTTCCCACTTCATGCAGATGTCAAAGTCAGACTACAAACTCAACCTTAACATACCTTCATCTCTTTGTCTCTTTGTCTTTGTCTGTCAAAAGTCTAATCCTAAATTTAACCCTAACCTCTCACGCTTTAAAAAAGAAAAAAAGTGTTAAGACATCACCTCAAGGTGAGAGTTTCAAATCACACACAAACACCCAAAGCAAACCATACTGCAGTGACACACTGGAAACAGCATGTTTACTCTGCTGCTATTTACGGAGGGCCTCTTGTGGGTTTATGGAGCGTGTAAGAGACTGAGAATGAGGAGAGAAAATGAAGTGTGTGTGTGTGTGTGTGTGTGTGTGTGTGTGTGTGTGGGGGGGGTGATATTGTGATTACTCACCCTAACAAAGTTATCCGGGAACAGGCCCCTACGTCCGCCCAGCTCGCCCTCCCACCAGCCTCCATCGTCCCGCCGTATGTTCACGATGATGTCGCCCACCGTCAGGCTCAACTCATCGTCCTGCTGAGCCTCATAGTCAAACTCCACCACTGCCTCCACTGGGGACAGAGAGACATGAGGAGGAGAAAAAAAGAGAGTGAGTGTGTTGACAATAAACTCCAATAAAAAGGTCAAAACACTGCAGAGGTGTCACACTGATCTATATTTACTCTCTGGCACAGCGCTTTTGAATTTGATGATTCTGCTGGTTTTATTTATTGATTCAAAACTGTGAGTGACAGATAAACAATAACACATATACAGTGTATAAACACACACACAGCTAAACACACACAGTCCCTCTACAATGATGGAATTTTGCATTAAAATGCCATTAACTCTGGCCCACTACACTGCAGAGATAAAGTATTTAATTCCTCTTTGGTGCAGTCCAATTCTGATGTTTCTTTTCCATAAAAAAAAAACCATCTGACTCTCAAGCACACACACAAACAAATACAGGCCAGAATCCTTAAAAGGGGAAGTGGGATTACCTGTGCTGTCATAACTCAGGTGATTAAGTCAGCATCATGTACCTTTCTGCTACACTAATTCCATCAGTACAACGATTGAGACTCAATACTTGGCTGCACAGAGTTTCGCTTTCAAACAGGAAAACTGTTCTCACTCCCTAATTAAAATGTGTCCCGTGCAGTGAAAGTTATGTTTACTTTCAGTGTTTGTCATTTCCACATTCATAAAAACAGACCATCAAGAAAAATGACAGCATCAGTGGCTTCAGCCAGTCACACAAAACAACATCTGTTTACAATCAAGTGACAAATGCCTCCGGTGGATAAACTCAGCAGTTATAAGGGGAGCAACCAATGAAATCATGTGACGTTACAGTACAACAAAGTCTGGATACTGCTGTTTGTTTCACGTTTCTAATCGGCACTCAACAGGAGTTTATTTGACCACCATGACCATCCCGTAACCTTAACCAAGTGTTATTATTGTAGCCATGATGCCAAAACTTTAACCTAAATGAAGTAATCATTTAAACCCAAACCACCATGTTTCCTACCCTGGAAATCCAGAGTTCTCGCCAGAGCACAATTTGAATTTGCTCAGCAAGTCACTCTGGCAATCGGTAATGATGCTCATTACCGGATGGAACCGAGCTGCACCAATCACATCGGTGTATCTGATATAGGCGGGCCAGAGGCGAGCTAAACAGATGACAACAGCGCTGTGACAACGAAGTCCGGGATCAGACAGTAAACATTGCAAAATGGCTACGGCTGAACACCAGTTGTTTGAAACGGCTTTGGCCGCTACAATGAACGAGTTAGACTCAGCTGTTTCTCTAAAAGAGGAACAGAAGACAGCGCTCGAGTCTTTCCTTTGCAAGAAGGACCTTTTTGATTTGGGTCTGGATTTCCAGGCTACATGTTTCCCTTCACTCTAACCAAACATTAACCATAGTTCAACAGTGATTTGTAGCGCATATGGAAGGAACAGATAAATGATGATGTCCTGATGACAGGGAATCAGATCAGAAACTATTCTATGTTTCATTCTGCACAATGACGTATTTTGTTGTTTGTCATTTGTGAGGACCTGTTGCAAACCAGATTTTGTAAAGTATAAAATTCTGCACTGTTTGCATCCACGTTTGTTCACCTACAGTCTCGTTTTTCCTTGCTCTTGTTAGCAAATAGCTACCACCACAAAGTGTCGATTTGTGTGAAACTTCAATCCAGCCTCTTGTTGTGCGTATCACGTGCAAGTTCGTCCTTGAGAGCATGCACAATACAAAAGCAAATGTGCACAAAGCTACATTGTGCTACAAGTGGTCAAAAGCTCTATAAGAATACCTTTCATTGCAGTTACTTTTGCTTTGCTGTTCTCTCAACCTACTGTCAATCAAACTCAACATTTCTTTCAGATGACTTGCATAAAAGGTCATGGTTTTTTTTCTTGTTACACGTTTCAGTGCAATGAAATGATGAAACTCTTAAGCTTCAGAAAGGCTTCAGAGTCATATAAAGTAGAAAATGAAGAGAAAAATAGTGATAAAGTGTATATAACTGTACATGGTTGCTGCACAAGGCTGTACACAGGTTGAACCATCTCAGTTAAAAGTAACATAGACCCCCTTTATACCTTACTGTGATCAAACTGCAATCAGACCACATGACTGTAAAGGTGTTAACGCTTGAGATTGGATTGGCCCAACCACCTGTGGAGGTGGCCAGGGACGTATTGTGATCAAATTGAACACAACTGTAAATGAGCTTGCATTTTTAATCCAAACATAACACTACATGGGTGGAAATACCTAAACACATAAGTCTGTTCCAAACCAGCGAGGTAGCAGCCAGACCAAAAGAATGAGGTCACGGATACAAGCAGCAAAACGAGTTTCCTCCGTGGGGTAGCCTGGCCTCAGCCTCTGAGACTGGGTAAGGAGTTCAGACATCTGAAATAGAGTCGCTGCTCCTTGGCTTTGAAAGGGGTCAGTTGAGGTGATTTGGGCCTCCCGTTGGAGGTGTTCTGGGCAAGTCCCACTAGTACGGCCTCGGGGCAGACCCAGAACACACTGGAGGGATTACATATCTCATCTGGCCTAGGAACACCTTGGAATGGATGGATGGATGGATGGATGGATGAATGAATGGATGGATGAATGGATGGTCGGACGGTTAGCAAGCTGAGCTACAAGCAAGATTGCGGCAAGACAGCTTATGGATATGGACAGTCATGAATGGAGTCAAGACGAGACCAGGTGTCTGCTCTAATTTTGGTCCGACAAAAGTATACAAGCAAAATGTTGGCATGAATGAAGTAACGGCCTAGCAAATGGTAGAGAAAGGCTACAACCAGTCCTAACAATAGAAGTAAGGTTGGATTCTTTTAGCTGGACTGGATCTCAATGTACATACTGGATCTACCAGAAAATACAGGAATCAAGTCCTTTGAGCAGGAAGGAAGAGTTTAATGTAAAATATATGTGCAGGAAATGTTGACTTTCATTAACAGTAGCTCAACACTGTTTAACAATTTTATGATGTGGGATTAAATGATCGATTAAAAAAAAACAGTGTTCTCTGTTGTGAAAATGTACATTATGCTGAGTTTATAAAGACGACAGGTAAACACAAAGCAGGTATATGCCTAAATAGGCATATGCGTGAAATTTGGTAAAATACAAAAACTGTCTCAAAATGTCATAAACAACAACTCATACACTCACACACACACACACATGAAAGCACCTTGTGACTACTTGTGCAGCTGCTAATACTTGAAAAATGTACTGAATGTGTCATATCACATATAGCTTTCTTAACTCTAACACTCTTACCATTCTCACACACACACACACACACACACACACACACACACACATGGGCTGCTAAACGGGGGGTGAGGTGGGGGGAGTTTCAGGGGTGGGGTAACCATGGGAACAACAGTATAAAGGGGTAGCTATGACTCAGACACACTGGCTTCCTCCCCAAAATGATATCTCCCTTACACACATATATGTACAGCATAACATCCACATACAGTCACATGCTTTAAAACACTAATGCACCAACGGGCAAACACCCAAAATGATGACACCGACCACAACCAACCACACTTCTTGCGTAAGTCATTGTGTTAAAGTGGAAGGTCAGGGCGTCACTGTGCATTTACAACAGGAGGAGAACTTCTGCAAGACATCAGTAGTGAGCAGACAAAGCAGACGACTGTAGTCCAAGTCGGTCTGGTGCTCAGATGGGAAGGAGGATATGATTCTGGCTTGAGATAACTACGAGAGATTAGCCGCAGATGAGACAGCGACGTGGCACAAATGCCATTTTCTTTTTTTTTTTTAGCTCTCAGTTGTGATGTTTCTGAGGAAGTGTCACATATCACCAGAGTGGAAGTGGCAGGTTCTTCAGTAAGGAGAAGTATGTAAAGTGAATTGATAGTTTTTGGCAGTTGTCTTGCAAACCGCATTACAGTACATCTGAGTGGCAGAACAGGACGACACACTGCAGTCCACCCACCCATCCACGTCAGTCAGAAGCACATACACTACTGAAGGAGCCGACAGCTTGTGGCTCTGCGCAGAACGCACATCACCGAGTGCAAAGACGGGTGCAAGTTTAAAGTGACACAAAGTTAACGCCAAACGGGCTCTGCAGAGGAGCTAAGCCTGGTGTGAGGCAATGCAGAAAGAGTGGAAACTGAGCCGTGCAATGGATGCTCACTGGACATGATTTTACAAAGCAAACAGCCTTTACTCACTGATATGATGTACAACACAGCATGGTGGAATAGCTGCAAACCCACAAATGCGCCAAGGACGTTTTAAGGTAACGTAATGCTCTGCAAAGCAATATGACAGCCACAGCAAAGCAAAGTCATCCCAACAAAAAACAGAAATGATGCATAAATTAAATGATAATCGAGCAATTAATATCCAACGATAAAAGAGGTGAATTCTACATTTTCATTATTGTTGATAAATCCCATGAAAACAGTGTTTCCAAACCCTGACACCTCCATTATTGTCCAAAAACTATTAAAGAAAACACTTACATGAGCCACTTTGTCCTGTTGCACTGGGTGACATGCTCCTTCATTATCATGAACACACACAAACACACACACGCACTGTAGTTTATTTTGACTCAATCCCATATGCACTGTCCTGCTGCTTTAAATACACACCCGAGCACCACACACGCAGCTGAAATTAGCCTCCAACAACATACATTATTAACTCCTGTGTGAGTAACGTTTTCCAAAAAAAGCGGGTCACTCATAGACGTAATTTGCACCTGGTGTAAACATGCGTCTTTAGCAAAGATACTTAGTAGAGCCCATACAGTAGCAGTGTTGGCCTTGGACGATCAAGCACTACACTGCATGCAGAATAAAGACAACAATAATGCTAGCAGAGGGCCATGATCAGAGAGCATGTCCACATACAGGCTGCATGATATGAGTAGGGATGGGCACGAGTACTCGAGTTGGATGTCAGTGTTCATTCAATGCATAGAGCAATCGCTTTTTTTCTCTTGCTTTGTGAAAGAAAACATCCATCCATTATCTGTCGCCGCCTATCCTTTTCAGGGTCACAGAGGAGCTGAAGCCTTTCCCGGCTGACATTAGGTGAGAGGCGGTCGCCAGACTGTCACAGGGCTGACACATATGTACAGGAAACCATTCACGCTCCTTCGCACATAGGTCTTCGGACTGTTGGAGGAAGCTAGAGAACCCAAAGAAAACACACACTGACACGGGGAAAACATGTTAACTCCACACAGCAGGGCCCTGGCCAGCTGGTGGGTTCAAACCCAGAACCCTCTGCTAACCACTGAACCGCCATGTCAACCCAAAATAAAACACGTCAAAACATAAACAGACCCATCTCCACATTAAAGTTTCCTTTTTTTTTGGGGGGGGGGGGACAGTGATGTAACTGCTGTCTATGAATATCTGCACTGAAGCATGTAGCAAGAATTATAAATGCACAGCTACAGATAACGGCCCGAGGAACTGAGGGGGTGGTGGTCAAGCCCCTCTGAGGTGTCACGGCCAATCGATGAAACACCGGCGAGGGGGAGGGGTGCTCACTTGGAAACCCCATGAAGTTGCAAAGGACTGAGTCACAAGGCTCTGCCCCCGGACGATGGAGGGGTGATAGAAGGGAGCGACTCAAGCCAACCGCCTCACATAAGGTGCGGGAGGCATTCCTGCCAGGTGAGGCGGCAGCGATGTGACATCGTATGTAGACATGAATACTCTGTTTCCAACTAACTCTGGCTCGTGACGGATTTCATTTATATCGTCATCTGCTCCAGGCACTCTACTCCACAGTGCTACATGTAGCCACATGCTAACATCAGGAAAACACGTATTCTTGGCCGCCGATGTTTTTCATTTCTCCCTGATTTCAGATGCTATTTCAGATGCTATGCTCCTTTACCGTCATTCCCCCCACTGCAAGTACACTGCTACATGTAGCTACATGCTAACACCGGGGAAGCATGCAGTCTTGGTTGCCGATGGTGCAGACACAATGAGATAAGGAAGGCCCGGAAATGCTGACCAATCAGAGCAGACTGGGCTTTTTCAGGGAGGGGCTTAAAGAGACAGTAACTAATACTGAGTGTTCTGAACATTAAAGTATGTAAATATGTTCTATTAGAAACCCAAACTACCTATGAACGTGAGCATAATAGCCTGCCTTTAAAGCACATTACTTTGGATTTTGGGTAGGTGTTATTCGCATTTTTTCACGACTTAATGTCTTTTCATTGACTAAATGATTAATAGGGAAAATGATTTAATTGCAGTGCCACTTGCACACATCTAAACACTTGTGTTGGGGATGATATATCGCTTGTGTTTGAAAGGCTAAAAATGACAGAGAGGAGGCCTTGAGAGGACATGAGACCGAATTTCTGAAAGCCAGCAGACAAAACAAAACTCCCACTCAAGTGGTCAAGCAACGCACTCACATTCAGGAACCGAGATAGGCCTGTGGCGTCCTCAGAACAGCTGCAGTCAGTTTAGATAAGAGGAAACTGCACATACAAACACACCGAACTCTGCAAAGCCATGCTGACATTTCACTGGTTCACAGCAGACCTGTGTTTAGTTGTGGGTATGTTTCACTGCTGACGGTGATGATGTCAAGAGCAGCTGCGTGTTTTCAGTCTGTAAAACATTCACGCTGGACTGAGGCCCACTGGGAGTCAAAGCCACCCACTCCAACTGTGGATCAGATCACAGACTTCAGCAAATTCTCCCACATTAAAAGGAAAATTCCAACTATTCTCTGCTAAACTCATCATTCTGTTGCATTGCAGGAAGCTGTGTTGTGACAAAGTGTTTGCACTCCGTCAACCTGCACTGAATATTTCTAATCCCCAGCACTCCCATTTCCCAGAATGCCTTTTGACAACCCCCAGATAAGACCTCTGTGCATTCATCTTTGTGTTTTGAATGTAGGTGGAGGGAGACACAGCGACAGTGAAAGCAGCAGCACAGCAAAAGCAAGAAAAACAGTAAGAGTTTTTCAGTTCTGGCTGAGGAAACTGAAACTCTTTTGGTCACAGTTTATTCCTTCCTATTACGACTAATTACAGTAGCGAGAACAAGCTCCTTTAACGCTGCGTCTACCTGTATAACTGTTAAATCTTCAACTCTGAATAACTCAAGGTCACAGTTATAGACAAAGTTGACACTTCTTTCTCCTTGAAAACTGCAGCAACAGTAGGATTACAGTAAGCTACCCACTGTAGATATGATGTTTGTCTCCATTTTGAATGTTATCTACAGGAACAAGCAAAGAAATAACCAAAATAACAAAAAGGCACCCAAGAATGCGAGATGCATCTCCACAAGCTGCTTATAATAATGTCTTTTCAGGCCGGTGTGATGTGAAAAGCATTAAAAAAGGGCATCTTTGAATTTACTGTCTTGCACAACATCTAAACACACTCATGGGCCACTTTATAAGGTACACCAATACAATCTAATGCAATCCAATACAACCGTTTCGTAGTAAAGTCTACTTTTATGATGCCTGTAGTGGTTTTTATGTTAATTCAATTGTCTGTTTAAGCACTGAGGTCATAGTTAGTGGTGTTGTTGTACTGGACTGCATTGCATTAAGAGGTGTTTCAAAACAAGACATAATCTAGTCCGGTACAACGCCATCTTTAACTATAACCCCTGTAACAAACATACTTCTGACAATGTCACCAACAACCAAACATTATAAACTTTGCAAAGGAATTCGTGCTGAAGCTGTTTTGTTTAATTACAACAGACTGTACAGGTGTTATAAAGAGGTCACGAGGGGAAGATCTTGAATAATAGGTTAAAGGGACAGTTCACCCTGAAATCAAAAACACACATTATTCCTCTTATCTGTAGTGCTTTTTATGAATCTAGATTGCTTTGGTGTGAGTTGCTGAGTGTTGGAGATATCAGCCATAGAGATGTCTGCTTTCTCTCCAATATATTGGAAGTACTGTATATGGCACTCAGCTTGTGATGCTCAAAGTGCCAAAAATACACATTTGAAAAACTCCACAGCGATGTCATGAGTAGATACACACTTCCTTCCGCACAGTGATACTGTTGGTGGGTCAACAGTTCCTGCGTGAAACTGCTGACAATGCGCTGTGACGATTATCTTGAGTAACCAGGTCATGATTTCTGGAAAGAGACATTGCTGCTGAGAGTTTTTGAGAAATTTGTTTGAGTGACATCTAGTTGCATTACACTGGAGAGAAGGCAGACATCTCTACGGCCGATACCTCCATCACTCAGTACCTCACACCAAAACAATCAATACTGACAGACAGCACTACAGGTAAGAGAAAAAATATATATTTCTGATTTGGAGGTGAACTATCCCTTTAAAAAAAGGACAGTAGTAGGACACTTGGCAACTTATTCCTCTTGTACAAATGTCATGGACAGATTAACCCACTTGGGGGCCCCCATGGACACCCCCACAAACACCACCATCCTTCTGGGCACTGTGCATGCATCCTGTAACCTTTTGGATTCATATGGGGATATGCACCGTGGCATATGAAGATATAAAAACTACTTTTAAGTACAGCTAATATGCAGGAACTGTTTGAAGGCCCTTGTAATTTCCATTTTGGCTGATACTGTAATTAGCGGCGCATATTACAGCCAATTTTGCAATTAATTAAACGACCACAGCGCACACACACACACTCATAGACAGTGAATATGGGCTCAGTCCTTAGGGGAATTGCCCCCATTTCCCAGTTGGTCATCCAGCCTTGACGGTTGAATCTCAGTGTGTCTGTGAGTGTTTCCCGTGGGGATAGCTGTGCATTGTTTGTTTACATGCAGCAGAGAGGAGGTTCATTAGAAAGCATGCATGCAAGCAGAATAGAGAGGAAGTATTTTTGGACATGGGCTGCAACTAATGACTATCTTCAACATTCACTTGATCAATCAGGTTTTTGTTTACAAAGTGCCAAGTGCTCCTTTGCAGCACAGTGCCAGGTTAACCACAGGAATGTCTTGTAGATGCAGCACATACACTGAAAAGTAGCATGAAAAGAAAAAGGAAGTGCCACTTCCAACCCTGCACGACTCCTCTATATGCTTGTAACTGCTAACTCCTCCACCAAACCTGCTGCAATCGATTAATTTCCATGCATTGTATGCAACAGCGCAGTGCTGTGGGAAATGATGGCGATGATGAGAGGAATGTCACAGCCAGGCCTGTTTCATGCACGGAGACGGGGAGCCGGAGACAGTCAAACACTGTGCAACACAATGGGCAGACAGACAGAGAGTGAATGTAAACGTGTCAACATCTGCAACTCATCAATGTGACCCGCTGCTTTTCCTGAAAACGCACCCGCACGGCCGCGCTGCCGCACACCCACGCGTCGCAGCTTTCTAATCATGAATAAAGCAACGGAGACGCTGAGAAACGCCAGAGCCCGAGCGGTCACTTACAAACAGCTCGGCTATGTATGAAGCGACGTCAGTGGAGGTGAGGTGGGGGAGAGGAGAGGAGAGAGAAGAGAGAGGGGGAGGAAGGAGAGAAGGAGAGAGGCTGAACCCTGCGCGCATCTGGACCGGGCGTTTATTCCTGCCCATCCAGATGCGCAGAGGCGCTGGAGGCTATTTTTGGGCATTCTCTAAATTAGAAGCAGAAAAAGGCGTTGCATCTCACCCATTTATGTGTCCCGGTGTGCTGGTAGTGCTCCTGTAGGTTAGTTGGTAACGGGAAAGGTGGCTGTGTGAGGTTTGTGCCCGACCGAGCCCCAGCCTCCTGCTCGTACTATAGATCCGCTACCGCCGCGCTGAAACGGGAGGAGCGTCTGATGAAACCATATTCCTTCCTCTTTTTTTTTCTCTCCGGTGACACGGCAGAGGAGGCAGAGCGAGGACCCAGAAAACGGAAAAGCGATGATGAACAAATCTCTCTCTCTCCCTCTCTCTCTTGCTGCCTTCAAGTGCACCGCGTAAATTCCGACTTCCCAATTTGCGTTTTGCATCACAGCTTGATAACGGGAGCATCGTGACGCCATTTGTTGCACCATGCATGATGCACGCGGAACAGATGGTGGTGACACAAGTCCTCGCAGAGCTGTTTACTCACAATGAGCTGTTTGATAAGACAAACTCAACATCCTATTACATGATCATATAATTAGATTACTTTTAAGATTTCTATATTTGATTTTCAAAGATATCCATCCTGTATAAACTCCACTTTTTTTGTAAATTCTGTCGTGTAGACTCAAATCACTTTTGAGGGGGTGGGGACAGCCCACATATTAAAAAACTCTTTGGTTTTGTTTGTTTTTTACGCCTTCTCAACACCTTCATTACTCACGCACATCCTCACCAATGTTACTCACTGCTACAACTCACAAACTAATTTAACACTTATTTTGCTTCCTTGATTATATAAATAATAATAAATAAATTATTTGATGGTTTTTGCATGTCCATTTCACTTCTTGTCTTGGGCCCACATGGCTAGGTTATGACAAATGACAGTGCCTGGTAATATGTCAAACTAATCAACAGAATAAACGTTGGCATGTTTCTACGAACTACAGATATGTTACATCTGATTGTTATAATGTAGCAGATACATGTTTTTTTTAAAGGATATTTTACGGCTTGTTTGCCTTTATTAGATAGGACAGGTTGAGGGTGAAAGGGGGAAAGAGAAGGGACGACTACAGCAAAGGGCCACAGGTCAAATCCAACCCACAGCTGCTGTGGAAAGGTCAAAGCCTTTGTACAGGGGGCGCCCCATGTTTTTTTATGTTTAAACAACGCTGTGATTAAAGGTCCAGCGTGTAGGATTCAGTAGGACTTATTGTCAGAAATTAAATGTTAGTGTACACACATCTGAAACTAACAATGAATCATTGTGTTTTCATTGACTTAAAATGATTTTATGTCTGCATACTGAGCAGGTCCTCTTCCACAGAGTCTGCCATTTTGTTTCTACAGTAGTCCAGTACGGACAAACCAAACACTGTCTCTAGATAAGGCCATTTTCATGTTCACGTTTCAGCGAACTTCAGCAAGTTTCACTTGGTTGCAGTCCGCATCTCACTGCTTGACACCACAAAATCCTACACACTAGACCTTTAACGTGTGGTTAAGATCATGTTTTAGATCATGTTTTGGCTTAAAATACCTGCTTTTCATAGTACAGTTCCAGCTGGAAACAGTGATGTCTCTATGAAAACCAACTGCTTTTTATGGCACTATCCCACAGCATGGAAACATAGCGGCAGGTTGCTCGAAAATGCCCATGGTTGTTGGCTGAAAAGCCAGTGGAAACGTGGTGATTAAAAAACTGGTGTTGTGGTCTGCACTTTGGCAGGTGTCATACCTAAGTGATACACTATCCACCATACCCTGCTGCTCATGATGATAAAGTCAGGTCATATGTAAACATATAATGCCAACAATTTCTTCAGTTGACTCAGCTGAATTTGCTGAACATCTGTAGTGCAAGTAAAAACTGTATATTAATCTTTTGTATTAGTGTGGCAAGATGTTAAATTGGAATACAGCTGCATCTAATGATTAATCTGCTGATAATTTTCCAGATTAATCCATTTACTGTTTTGTCTATAAAATGTTAGAAAATATTGAATACAAATGTCAAATACGAACCCAAAGATAGTTTACTTTAATGTTTCATAAAAACAAACCATCAAATCTATCTTAAAGTTGAAGCAGCTGAAACCAGCTTTATTTTTCCTTGAAAAAAAAAAAATTATATAATGATTGATTATTAAAAAAAAGTTGTAGATTAATTTTCTGCAAGTCGACTTATTGATAAATTGACTGATCACAACACACAAGAATTAATCTATACACATGTACAGGTATGCATCACATAGGTACAGATATGTATACTAATACTGTATGTATATGATATGTGTGTATGTATGTACACTATACCTACATGTCCAGAAAAATTAGGTCTCACACAACCATAAAGATCATTATATCAGACAAGATATCAGATTATTATAGTAATACCAGACAATAATAATACACACTTTACAAAAAATACAAAGCACTGGATGCAAAATAAGTCATGAACCCTCTGAGTGGCCAGAAATATGTAACATATGTTGCCAAAAATCACGTTATACTTTATAAATTATGACAAGACCTGTAGTTTATGTTTCATTTTATCAAAAGTTTAAAAAAAAAAATCTCCTCAGGGATTGTAAGAGTTCCACTGGCTCTAATAGATAAATCTTTTCAGTCAGTGTAAAGCATACCTATATATTGGCTTCTGTGGTTGAAATAAACAAGTAAATTCAGTGTCAGTAACTTCTGTTACTTTTTCCGGCTTGTTCATGCGCGTTTCAGTATGAATGTCAGTATTTCCAACAGCCTTTGAAGGTAGCACCATTCTAAACTCAAAGCCTCGCACCTGTGTAGCCCAAATCTCGCGATAATTGCGCACTAACATCCACCCCACTGTGCAGGGATTCCAGCTCAGATGGTGAACTCAAATTGGCTATCAGACGTTTTATTGTCAGAGTAATTTAATTATTTCATGTTGATCTCATTAAAAGTTTTACTAAACAGACACCTTATCAAACATAGAGTACTGATACACACTCTCACACACACTCACACACTCACACACACCATACTAAGCTCTGCAGTGTTATTGTCCTCTGGATCTGACTACATGCAGGGGGGAGAATGTGCTGGCAGCAGCAGAAACAGTGCGATGAAATAATGCAGCGAGAGTAGAGAGAGAAAGAGATGAGGAATTTAGATTATTTTTCACAATCACATGCCATTTGGGTGGAGTGCAGTGACAGAACACGCTGCTGTACGGAAGAACAAAGGAGATCTGATATGATAAAACACAGCACACTTCAGAAACGGCTCTCATATGACTGCAGATAGTCTATTTTAGTGAATGTATCTCAGGTATCTATGACGCAAGACAGATGATACTTGGCTGACCTTGATTTTGTGGACAGTGCTGCAAGATAAAGTCCACTGCATCTACCAGCATTCATGTATTATGTAAGTAGAAACTAGCTCTGCTGTGGGTGTCAAAGTGTGTGAAAGCCCTCAAATTTACCATCATTTTCAGTGCCATATATAACAGCATCTCAAACATGAGCTGTCATGTCCCCAAAGTGAACTTTCAATATGCTTCACACATGCTTCCTGGTTTGTATACACTGTCAGTTTGGATAGCTAACTTATATATCCTCAGCTTGGTATACCGAGTTGTCCTGCTGCTGTCATGTTTGGTAATCCTCTCAGAAAGATGCTTACAATCCATGAAGTCTCATCTTGACCAAGTACAATCATCAATAACACACACCGAAAGCAAAAAAAAAGTGTATCCTCTGACGACCTAGCATTAGCAGTTAGCCTTTTTTTCTCTTTGTGGTACTTAACAGGCCCTAGTGCTCTTCAAAGACAGACTTTTAAATGTGTGCTGTAGAAATAATCCGCGTTGTTCTTGGCGACAGGTTACTATGCTAACATCCAACAATTACCACAGGGGTCAGTAACCTTTACTATCTACTACTACTTTTGGCCATTATGAAATGCACCAGCCACTGGCATCTACCATATTTTAAAGAGCAAGAAAGTCCTTATAGGGCTGGTGGGAGGGGAGGTGGATGGGTTGAACAAAGTCTGGACTTTCATCAACGAGCCCGCTGTTTGTTTCCCATGTGAAACCAAAAGTCAGTGAAGTAGTTATAATAACATCAGAGTGTGTTAATATCATAGACTGTATATAAAGATGTAAAACGAATCTCCACTTACCTCCACTGTACAGAAGTGAGGCAAAAATATCCCGGATAAGACCATCTTGCTCTGGTGACGCAATTCAGAGCCAAAGTCTGCAGGGCCCTAACCGTGCGACCAATTGCGAGCAGCCACTGAATGCGAGTCCACTGATTGGCTCACACAGTTGTCAACCATGATGTAAATACCCAATTTATGCATTTGATAACCGATTAAAACCAAATCTGAAAAAGGAACACTTGAGCATACAGCAGAGTGATAACAAGTTGTTAGTTTGGCTCATGTCCCATCGGCTAACATAGAGAGGGCAGGCTTTATGACCTGTACTGCAGCCAGCCACCAGGGGGTGATCAAGATGTTTCAGCTTTACTTTTTGGGAGCTGCCATGTTGTCCATCTTTATAATCAATCTAGGGTTAGTATGTGTAGCATATTACCGTGGTGAGGAACATCATGTGACGTTACATGAAGTCAGTAACAAGTGTCCTTATTTAAAGCCAAATCATTATGTTTTTTTTCTAAATCTAACAAAGGGCTTTTGTTGCCCAAACTTAAGGAAATAAACGTAGAACAGAGGTGTTTTACATACATTGTAAGTTCATTTTGAAAAAGGCGACATGCATGTAACCAGCAGAAACTGCACATTTCCTGTAAAAACAGAAGTGTATTTTGAAGACACACAATGCATGTAACAGGTGTACATTGTCACACATTCCCAGGACGTCCAAAACTGATGCAAGAGGATGCCCTGTGCGTTGTATTTTGACATTTAGGTCCACTGACAAAGCAGCGGTATCAAACAATATGGAGAGATTTCAGGTTGAAATACCCCACCTGTGAATTCTGAAGCTTTTAGGTGTCTTAAAGTGGCTAAATGACACTACAGGACATCATTACTCTAAACCATGCAGTACTCAGCTTTACAGCTTTGTTGTGGTGGCGCCGTGGTATAATTTGTTTATATCGCAACATTAGCTTTTACTTGTGGTGATTGCATTTATGATTCAAAAATCCTTAAAAGTGCTGTTCATTTGTGAGGGTTATCTCTTGCTGAACAAAACGTTTAAGTACCATAAACTTTTCTTTGCCACAGATCCCATTTTCTGCAAAAACCCAAAACCCTAATGCAATAATCCCATTGGCTTTTTGGAATATATATCATCACTGCACTGCTCTATACAGTCTACAAGTATCGCTAAAACCACACTTTTTCCTTTGTTGTTTCCATTGTTCAAGGTTCAACCCAACCCTAACCCTACCCAAGTGCTTTTTGTGTCAAACCCCAAATAACCTCAACTACAGTGTTGTGACATCATAAATCACCGAAACATGAATATATTGAAGCGGCTAACGAGAGTTTTGCAATTCTGTGGTTGCTATCTCATCTTGACATTGTTCAGTTTGATATACTCACTGTAGTCTTTACTCAATCTGGTATATGACCTGTGGGTGTATTTTATGGTGACTAATGTTAGCAAACTTGACGTGAATTTCCTGTGCTGTGTATTATATATTACTGCGGTCGCTGATTCTTTGTTTCTTCTCCACTTGTGCAACTGTTGTACTGTAGAAGGTTTTAGCAGCTGAGAATTATCATAAAAAATATTACTGTTAGCTACTTATGTAATTCAGGTTGCTTGTCTTTTATTGTTGCACCATTTGGTTAAAGTGACAACTTAGTGAGAGACCATCTGTGTATCCAAAACGTCACAGGTTTGATCCCACAACAGTCAGATCTATTTACCAGCCAGGCTCCTCGGTATAATAAACCACCTATTCAGTCAGAAGAACCTACTGTGAAATGTTAAAAGAATATTTAAAATGCAAAAGATGTGGCGTGATGGTATCCGGTGTGACAAATATTCTAGATGCCATCTGTGCTGCTGTGTGAGCAGCTTGCCTTCAGAGAGCCTAATTGTTTCCTCATCCAGAGATGGAGGTTAATGTCTCCAGAGACAGGAGGTAATTTTAACACAAAGCACTAAGGTGACACCATCTGGGACAGTGCTGTTATTGCATGATGTGCTGAGGCCCCAATTAATTCTCGCCACCTACTGTATATGTGGAGACACAGGACCACACACTCTCAGCAGTGCTGACACCATTTCTAGCACCTCCATCCCTCCCTTGGACATAGTTGTTGTTTGACAGCATCTGAAATGTTGCATTTTAGTAATTTTAGGGACTGTATGAAAATTACTAAGGTTTCAGCACTTTTCTTCATTTTTCTGAATATCTAGATATTCAGTTTAGACTCTCCCCGTGACTTAGAAAAAACACCTCACCATGAATATATGTTGAAGACTCGTGGGAGGAGCTGTTGAAGACGCTGCATGTGCGACCCTCTGACCCGATGCTGAAAGAAGACTGATTGGGCTTTCCTGCAAATTTGCACAATTCCTATTTAAAAAAAGGGCTATTGATTCCAAATAAAAAGGCTAATTTAGATGAAAGAGTCTGCGTCACTGTACAGCAAAAATACGTATTGCAGCTCCAGACAGACATTATTTTGGCCAAAAGTGGCTCTTTTGATAATAAAGGTTGCTGACACCTGGTCTAGTGTGTAGGATTTAGTGTCATCTAGTGGTGAGGTTGCAGATTGCAAGCATATGAAACTTCTCCCATGTGCCAAGCGTGTTGAAGAACTATGGTGGCCAAAGCGAAAATGCAAATGACCCCATCGAGAACCAGAGTTTGGTTTGTCCCTTGTGGATTACTGGAGAGACAACATGGCAGACTCTGTAGAGGAGGACCCAATCTGTATGTATATATATGTAGATATAAACAGCTCATTCTTACCCTCAGGTGGTTATACACTGGTGAAAACATTTTTGAATGTATTTCCATTTCTGACAACATGTCCCTCTAAATTCTGAACAGGCTAAGACTGGTCATGACCTGAACTGACTCTGGATTCACTGCTACTCAAAACTGTCACATTTGTTTACAGATTGTTGTTTTGCACGTGCATATGCACCTGTATGATCCATAACACAAACATAAAAGGCATGTGGTAATGATGCAACATTTTTTTAAACACCTGGCTCTCCCTCAGTACAGAGAAAATACATAATCCCAGACTGATAATTTCCATACGGTCCCTTAGTTACAGTGACTGGCTCAAATGCCCTCATTTCTCACATTTTAAAGTGCTGCATTGAAGTCATGCTCTGCTCAACAGATGCCTGGTAATGAACCATCTGTGATGACACTGCAGAGTGAGATCATGTTACTGTAAGTCTCTTCCTCTGCAGTCACAGGGGTATCATTTCCCATCTGTGGGGATTATTGATATATTCAGGCTGTGGTTGTGCTGTAGCAAAGTCACACACATTCTACTTGAATGAATGTAACTATTGATGGGACTGATGTCAGCAGTTTGTTCTTGCTTGTTTGTCAAAGAGGGGTGGACTATAATCAATCACCAGGATAAATGTTGGCATTGTAAGCTCCTGCAAACCTTGGATGTATTGCATTTGAACATTTCACATGTAGCTGTCTTGATTGCATTTCTTCATGTTTGTTAGGTTTGAGCACAAAAACCACTTGGTAAGACTCAGGAAAAGATCATGTTTTGGCTTAAAATACCAGATGTGTTGCTACAAACACAGCTGTAAATCCCAGTTTTGTTGCAAATAAAAACGAAAACAAAAGTATGGAAATCTCCAAAAATGTTGTTAAAATACCTGCTTTTTTTGGTCTTGAATAGTGGTCACCTACAGTAGGCAGGGGCATTGCAGTGGCGGAAAGGTGCGACTGATAACCCAGGGCCCCAGTGGGATTGGGGCCCTTGAAAAGCTTGGAATGAAAACTTTGGTTTTACTTTGCACTTTCTTTTTTTTAATTTCTAAGCAATTAATTTCTGGAAATTTTACGTTTTTCTTTGTTTAGGTTAAAATAAAAGAGAGATAAAAACTCATAATTATACCATTCTCATATGGTTCTCAGAAAACTCCAACCAATCATTGTATTTGGACCGAAAATTGCGAGCGATGGCGGAGACTGATGCAGCTTCATCCTGAGCTAAAAAGGGACGAGATGGTCGCAGAGTTTCTGCTGGACAGGTATTTTTAGTTTGCCTCATTGCTAACGGTTAGCCTACTGTAGCCTAATGTTGTCTGAGCCTCTGTATTATCTCCCTTGTTTGTTGCCAGTCTCCAGTATTGTCTAACATTAGCATTTACATTATATCATAAAACTCATCAGTCATCACTGACCCCGGATAAGTTTCAAAACTCCGGGTTTGTGTTTGACTGTGTAGGACAGGTAACGTTATGTTTAGTTTGCTTCTAATATAACATTGACACTGACACTCTCTATCTGTCTAATGTTACCTTGCCAACACCTATGTCTATCATAGATATAATGAGGACATAATGAAGGAGGGGGGGAGTAGGCCTTTGGAGGGAGGTGGAGTTGCAGGAGGAGGAGGATGGGACTTTGGAGGGTGGCTGAAATTGAAGAGTAGCTTTAAAGCTATAACTACATTAAAAGTGGCTAAATATATCAGTTGAAAGACTGAACTTTGTATAAAAAACTGTGGAAGCTCTCTGAGGCACTTCACACCCACGTAAGGCGCAAAATACTTTAGCTGGCCCCTGCACTCGGACTTTCCTCTAAACACAGCTAAAGTAGAGTGACTGCGTACGTTGCTGGTTAACCATGGTAGAAATGCCCGCAGAAACGCAGATTAAGAGTGAATGATATCATCAGCCAAAAAAGATTAAACACTGTGTACCAGAGACACACACTGAGGAATTTAAGCTATGAAGGCATCAACAGCTCACGTGATTATTATCTGCAACTGAATAAACTGCAATGTCAGGATTAAGAAGTTTGTTGGAGCTTGCCATGCATTATATAGACATTTTATTTTAGGTAACAGTTTGTAGATTATTTCCATGTGTTTTTCTTTTGTTTTTTTTTTTTTTTTTACATTAAATTAAAGTATGTTTTATCATAAACCTGCCAACCCTCCCTAAGTAGCAGGGATTATTTTGGAGAGACTTAAAAAACACATTATCCAAAAGAATCAAAGTTCAGTGTTGTCAGCTTTAACGTGTGTTTTTCCTATTAGTACTAAATCCCCCATTTAGGCGGCTCCGTGTCAGTGGAGCAGCAAAAATGAATCACGCCCTTAAAAATATGTCAATATCATATCTGTTTAAAACCACAGAGTAATCTGTGTGCTGCGGTGGTGCCACTGAAGTGTCTTTGCTGTGTATTTCATATGCGTTGGTTTACAGGAGTAATCCATGTATTCCCCTCACCACATGAAAGCAGCAAGAAGAAACACATCTTGTACTATTACATTTTACATAGCAAGTAAATAATAAAACATATAGTTCAACATTGAAAAATACTTGGCAATGAAACACAGATTCTCAGGCTGGTTTTAAGTTGCTCTTAAAAAAAACTATTTAAATAAATGTATGTGACTTTCCAGCACTGCTGGTCCAGTTAATAAGGAATAAGCAGTGGTGGAGGAGTATTCAGAAAAAGTAAACGCAGTAATACCACAAGATAAAACACTTCATTGCAAGTAAAAGTCCTGCATTTAAAATCTTGCATACATGAAAGTATCAGGAAAATATATTTACTGTTTCAAAGTAAAACATTTTTTAAGTTTTTAAATTTGCATTTTTTTTTTTTCTTTGAGTATCCTGAAAAGCACTATATAAATCCAATGCATTATTATCAATATCATTATTATTGTGTATTTGATGCTGTTTTATATTATATACATGAGCCTAATTTTCTATTTTTTGTTGTTATATCCAGCAGTTGCAAATGCTCTAGGAAGGAATGTATGTGTAGTAATACCACATTATAAAAACTTTATTATAATTAAAAGTCCTGCAGTTAAAATCCTACTTATGGGAAAATATACTTCGAACATTGAAGTAAAAGGAGGCTTACTAAAAGAAAGAAAAAAAAAGAAAAGAAAAAGCAAGGCGTATTTGATGGTGTTTTATAGGCTTTTATATACACAAGTCTACTTCTCTAAAAGAAGAGCTATAAGGATGTTTGTTTTTTGTTTAAATCAAGTAGTGAAAAATGCTTCCAAGTTGTTGCACTAAAATGATGGAAAATTAAACTTAATTAAAAACATTCTGGAATATTCTTACATGCACCAGCAAACATTTGGAGCAAAAATTAGACTTTATGGACAAGGGTGTGAGCAGGTTTGTGCACTGAACAACACTTCATATTTAATAAAATACCGTAACATTTAAATGTAAAATCTTGTTCTGCAAATAATTTTCAGGTCTAAAATGAATGTAGTGAAGTGAAAAGCACAACATTTATCTCTGAATCCTGTAGAGTGAACTTGAAAAGTGTCAGTAAATGCAGGTAATGCACAAGAGCATCAGTATTGAAGTGTTTGAGTCACTGTTCCTTCACCTTTAAGGATGTGTACGTGACTGTTTGCGAGATGACGTAACGCGGAAGTGGCACGACCCTATAAGGACACGGCTGAGCAGCGCTCAGGCACGAAGACGCGGTTCGTCTCTGCGGTGACAAGGTGAGATTACTGACATTAACACATATTTTATTCATTTATTACACATAAACTCAGCTAGTTGTTGACCTGCATTGCCTTTAACGCGACGCTTCCCCTCGAGTGAAAAGATAGGGAGGACACGAAACATGCAGCTAACTAGCTTACTCACAAATGATGCTACAAATGTCACCTGTGCTCTCCTTTGTATATTCATGTCAGGATACAGTTAATAATCCAGAAAAATGTATTGTCTTTAATACGAAAGCATTGTTTTTGTTCTTCTTTGTTGTGCAAGCGTGACACGGAAGTATGGAGGAGTATTCTTGCAACACCAAAAAAAAAAAAAAAACACGCTAAATTATCTCCTGTAAGTTAAAAATAAAAATTAAGATGCGGCGAGACATGGAAAAATGTTTAAATGTGTCCAGATGAAAACCTTCCTTACAGAGGAAAAGTTGACATGTGGAGACATGGCATGATGCAACCTCATGTGGCCACTCCTCAACGGTTTCTGTACAGTCTACTTGCACTAGTACACTATTGTCATTTGATTTGAATACTAGTCATAAGCAAATGAGTGCGTAGGTGTTCACTAGGTGTGTCCAGAGCTGACTGGATGAGCTTATTGTCAGATATTTAATTAACAATCAAGGACATATTTGCTGCATCTGAAATGTGATGTTTTGCTGATTTTCTTTTTCTTATATGACAGTAAGCTTTTTTCCCCAGTTTTTGATTTATTGCCATATTTGGCTATATCAATCTATTACAGGTATTTTCCACCATGTTCTGTTTTAGTAAAAGAAATAACTGACCAATTTATCTGGAAAAAGATTAATCAGATATGAAAACTTTTATTTTTAGTTGTGTATTAGACATGCACCGAGTGGGATGTTCCACAGTTGAAAGGGAAACTTGAACACGGCTTTAACAAGATGACCATTAAATAATTAGACATAAAAAAACAAAAAACAAATCAGTTTTGATTCATGGTCAAGTGAGCAATCATCAGTCAAAAATATTTGCACTTTCTCACTTCTCAGAATCTGATAATTTGCTGCTTTTTTGTATCTTATATCATTCTGAAGAGAACATACTCAGGACAGGACAAAATTAGACGTTTGAAGATGTCTCTTGGAAATTGTTGTGGACATTTTAAACTATTTCCTGACATTTTTTTTGAGGATATGATCAATTGAATACATTTGTAGGCTGCCGTAGAGATAACATCGACAAGGAAGCGCTCAGATCCTGTGGAGCAGGCCGCCCTAAAACATTCCCTTGAGTCTTGATAAAGCCATTACTGAGCTTACGTGACTATGGTGATGTCCTTTCAGTTGTGTTTTTCGTGTCTTTGTCAACATGGACACAAGCCAATGAAGGGCTGCACGTACACAAAAATAATTAACTGCAATTATTTTGACAGATATTGTGACATGAGTTACGTTTTAAGTGAGAGTGGTAATTTTTTTTATTGCACTTGGTCATACGCCGCCCGAGCCCCTTCTGCCATTTTTTATGTTTCCATCAATAAATTATTACATGAAACATGCATACACTGAATGTTATTTTCACAATAGCAGTAGCCATTTCCTGCTTCAACTCAGTAATGAGGATGTAGTATGATTTAACCGGTAAGCTTGGTTCATGTTGCAACAGCTCCTTCGTGTAAGGAAGGAAGAAGACCTACTTGAAAGCACAGGAGGAAGTGTCAGTTGGAATAACACTTAAGCGCTGACTGACGCCTCGGTGTAGTCTGTGTCTGACATGTTTGTAAGAGAAACAAAGGTGTCGCTGTAGTGATGTGGAAACAATGCTCGTTTTCTGTGTAGTATCTGTCTCGTGTTTTGCAAGTACAGGTCCTTCTCAAAAAATTAGCATATTGTGATAAAGTTCATTATTTTCTGTAATGTACTGATAAACATTAGACTTTCATATATTTTAGATTCATTACACACAACTGAAGTAGTTCAAGCCTTTTATTATTTTAATATTGACGATTTGGGCAAAAAAGAAAAGAAAAACCAAAAATCTGTATCTCAAAAAATTAGCATATTTCATCCGACCAATAAAAGAAAAGTGTTTTTAATACAAAAAAAGTCAACCTTCAAATAATTATGTTCAGTTATGCATTCAATACTTGGTCGGGAATCCTTTTGTAGAAATGACTGCTTCAATGCGACGTGCCATGGAGGCAATCAGCCTGTGGCACTGCTGAGGTGTTATGGAGGCCCAGGATGCTTTGATAGCGGCCTTAAGCTCATCCATAGTGTTGGGTCTGGTGACTCTCAACTTCCTCTTCACAATATCCCACAGATTCTCTATTGGGTTCAGGTCAGGAGAGTTGGCAGGCCAATTGAGCACAGTGATACCATGGTCAGTAAACCATTTACCAGTGGTTTTGGCACTGTGAGCAGGTGCCAGGTCATGCTGAAAAATGAAATCTTCATCTCCATAAAGCTTTTCAGCAGATGGAAGCATGAAGTGTTCCAAAATCTCCAGATAGCCAGCTGCATTGACCCTGCCCTTGATGAAACACAGTGGACCAACACCAGCAGCTGACATGGCACCCCAGACCATCACTGACTGTGGGTACTTGACACTGGACTTCAGGCATTTTGGCTTTTCCTTCTCCCCAGTCTTCCTCCAGACTCTGGCACCTTGATTACCGAAAGACATGCAAAATTTGCTTTCATCTGAAAAAAGTACTTTGGACCACTGAGCAACAGTCCAGTGCTGCTTCTCTGTAGCCCAGGTCAGGCGCTTCTGCCGATGTTTTTGGTTCAAAAGTGGCTTGACCTGGGGAATGCGGCACCTGTAGCCCATTTCCTGCACACGCCTGTGCACGGTGGCTCTGGATGTTTTTACTCCAGACTCAGTCCACTGCTTCTGCAGGTCCCCCAAGGTCTGGAATCGGTCCTTCTCCACAATCTTTCTCAGGGTCCGGTCACCTCTTTTGGTTGTGCAGCGTTTTCTGCCACACTTTTTCCTTCCCACAGTCTTCCCACTGAGGTGCCTTGATACAGCACTCTGGGAACAGCCTATTCGCTCAGAAATTTCTTTCTGTGTCTTACCCTCTTGCTTGAGGATGTCAATGGTGGCCTTCTGGACAGCAGTCAGGTCGGCAGTCTTACCCATGATTGCGGTTTTGAGTAATGAAGCAGGCTGGGAGTTTTTAAAGGCCTCAGGAATCTGTTGCAGGTGTTTCGAGTTAATTCGTTGCTTCAGATGATTAGGTTGACAGCTCGTTTAGAGTACCTTCTCATGTTATGCTAATTTTTTGAGATAGGGATTTTTGGTTTTCCTTTACTTTTTTGCCAAAATCATCAAAATTAAAACAATAAAAGGCTTGAACTACTTCAGTTGTGTGTAATGAATCTAAAATATATGAAAGTCTAATGTTTATCAGTACATTACAGAAAATAATGAACTTTATCACAATATGCTAATTTTTTGAGAAGGACCTGTATGTGTGTAAAGTGAAGGTCAAACCAGTTCTCGGATGTCGTGACATTAACAATTTTACTTTGAGACAGAAAGGACAATCAATACAGCATTGATCTGATTCCCCAACTATTCATTAGACAAATGACAAAGATCCAGATCAGTTAACAAGAGCCTGAAATGATGTTGACCTGCAGCAACAAAATATTGCTTATATAGCTGTGACAGAAAATAAGGCAAGACACAGACTTAAAACTGTGTATAAAATCATATTTGTGATGCTGTGTGTCCTCGGGATGTGTCTGTGAACAACAGCCAGCCTGTTTACACGGAAAACATTGTCCATGACCTGCTGTAATCTTCAGTGTTCATCTGACTCGGAATCTGCCTCACCTCACGTCCCCTTCTTTCCCCGCCCCTCCCTCCCCGTTTCCTTTTGTCTCTGCATCTGTGTTCCTAATTTGCCACTCACACACTCAGCTTCTCCCACTGTCTGTCTTTGGAACAACAGCAACAATGGATCGAGTGAGGGCTGCATTTAACAGCGTGGTGAGTGTGTTACTTATATTAAGTTTTTTTTTTTTTTTTTTGAATGTTTTTATTATTTTTGTATCGAAACTAAAGCGGTTACATAGACAATAATATAATAGATAATAATAACAATGAATGTTGTTTTTTTATATAGCACCTTAAACAGACACAAAATTCACAAAGTGCTCCACAAAATACAATAAAATAATCAATCAATAAAACATGTAAATCAGTAAAAACAAAGGCAATATAAAAGTTAAAACAAAGCATAAAAAAAAGAAAAGACCATAAAACACAGAGTAAATACAGGCTACTGTGGACCCAAAATGCAATGCAGTGTCCATAACCGCAATTGTCAACCAGTTTTTAATAATTAGACCTTTGTTACCACTTGGCCAGTCGTCCTCCTGTGCAGCTGCGGGATAAGGAACACATTGCGCTCATAGTTTTCTCTTTTATCTTATCTCCCTCTCTAGACTAAAAGTGAGCGCTACAGCAGGTTTACTCTGCAGCCGGCGGAGGATGGAGAAAGACATGTCGAAGTCAAACTGTCAGATGACGCCACAGAGGTGGAGGACCAGGCGGGGGGATCCCCCAGCTTCAGGCCAGCACCTCCGCGTAACAGCCGGAGGATAGTTTGTTACCTGGCCCTGGGGACCGCGCTGATATTTGTCACCGGTAGGCCACTCTTGTCCTTGTCATCCACAGATCCTTGAAATCCTGGAACGTTTCTGAATTTGAGTTTTTGAAAGTAGACATAAGTAGAAATGTGTCATGGAAATGCTTGAATTTGTATATTTTGTGCAAGAATAGAAAGTCTATTTGATGTTTTTTTAGCTTAACATTAATGCATAGGGTCTTTTTAATTTGCAGTGAGCTTGTGTAAAGCCTGCTTGTTGTCATTTTAAAGGACTCTGAGTGTTTCCACAGTAAATAACCATGACCCATGCTGTGCAGGTCCTTGAAATGTCACTGAATTTGTCATTTACCAAGGTGTGGGAACCCTGTATCTCTGAAGTTGTTTTTATGTCAACATGCTTATCTTTTTTGTCTGTTTCCTAAATGCTTCAATATTTGAGCTGAAACTAAGGATCATCTCTTTTGACTAATCTGCCATTTTATATTTTGGATGTGTTAAATCTATGAACTATCAGAATATAGCTGAAAATGCCCTTAACAGTTTTTCTGATTCCAAGTTGCTGTCAACAAATGTCTTGTTTCCCCCAATCATCCAAACCCAAAAATATTTAGTTTACTATTATAGAAGACTATAGAAAAACCCCCAAACAATTTATCACAATGACTACAGGTTTTACCAATGATCAATGAGGGGCGTGAGCAAGTAAAAAAAAAAGTGTAGCTCAGCATGTGACGTAACCAGTGACGTGGGAGGGAAGCCGCGGCTAGTCAGTCCTTCGGTGATTCTGTCATAAGTTGTTATTCACCATCCCCGTTAGTTGACGGTTAATGGCCTCTTTGTTTGTGAGGACAAGTAGGGCGCGCAATTCTTTGTCTCCTCAGTTGCTCATCTTCACTGTAGTGTCTGTCAGGTTTGCGTTTCCCTCTTCCTACTAGCTGCTCGCTAATTCCTGCTATCAGCTGTTTACAGTTTATCCACTGCCAGTGGCTCGCACGTGCGGCGTCATCAACAGCTCCTCCTGTTGCAGAAGGCTGCCTCGGTCTGTTTAAACTAAAAGGGTTTTGCCAATATGACTACCCTACGAGGCGGAAAATTGGGCGGCTCAGATCAACTCGCCATTCCGCCTCTGTGTCTAAACGCTCACAGCTGATTTGGGTCTGTCTCAGCTGTCCATCACACAGCCTGTGCTGTGCACACCTTGCGGGCTCACAAATTGGCAAACAATCACACCTTTTAAAAGATACTTAGCAACAGGGTCAACCACACCTAGGACTCCTTACTAGGAATATTTAGGTAAAGTTATGAGCTCTGAGAGTATTCTCATATTGTTTCTAAGGAAACGATTGCAAAGGTTTAAGACCTCGGGTGAGATCTCAGTCTTAATGTGTTTACCAGTACAGTTAGCACGCTGCTCAACAACTTATTTTATACTTTTTTTTTTTTTTTTTTTTTTACCAATTTTTGTGTCTTTGTGTCGTTTGTCCTCCAGGCTACGTGCTCGGTTACCTTAGCCACCGTGAGACTCAGGCGGAGCAGGTAACAGAAGAACCGCAGGACACAATGTCAGCTGTTGTTGCACCAGCTCCAGATGCACAGATGGACTGGAAGGATGTCACCCAGCTCCTTGCGCAGAAACTCACCAGCAAGGCCTTCAAAAAAACTCTGAGGTACAGTGTTCATGTGCACACCTTTTAAACCGCACTCAATTTTACACACCTTACCATACAAACACCCAGCAACCAAATAAACCTCCTGCCAGTCCATTAATGTGTAAATAATCCCAGTGTGAAAGAATAAGAATAGTCTTCCCAAAGTAAATCTAATGTTCTCCGAATGAACTGGGTGAGAGGGATCAGAGAACATTTTATTTTTAGAGTACTACACTGCAGACAGCCAGAGAACACAAATGAGACAGAGGAAGGTTACAAAGAGTGTGATTATGTAAGGATAATATTCACCAAATTTTATGACTAATGGATGACGCAGATTCTGACCCAAAGAAGCACCCACAGCCAAGCGAGAGGTCTCTCAAATATCAGACATGTTTGAAATTAAATTGCATGGTTCAGACTTAGAGTAGCAGATATTTATCTCTCTATTATTTCAGCTTTAAGCCAGAGCTTGGCAATATGGTCACGAGTAAAATCGTAGGCTTGGAGGCTTCAAGACGATTTATGATGTGAATATTTCTCTCTGCAAAATACAGCAAAGCTTGTACATAAGTGAAACATCTTAAACTAGGTCACCATGTTTAAAGGTTAGCAAGAGTACACCACCATCGTTTCACATTTACTAAAAAAAATCCCCAAAACTGTCAGGACAGGATGTTCTGGCTGAGGAGAGCAGTCAAACCCACTTTAATAATCAGTTTCAGCACAGAGAGAAGAAATGTCTGCTCAGTAAAGGTAAAGATCCACTGATTGTCACACACCTGAGTGTGTGAAATTTGTTCTCCGCATTTGACCCATCCTCTGAGGTGGTGGTGGTTATCTAAGGCCCCAGTTCCAACCCCTGATGCTGAGTGCCAAGCAGGGAGGCAATGGATCCTATTTTTATAGTCTTTGGTATGACCTGGCTGGGGATTGAACCCGGCCGAGACCCCCTTCCAGTCTCAGGGCGGATACTCTACCATTAGGCCACTGAGCTGGTCACGAGTAATTTATCTCTTCTGGGTGTTTGTGTTTTTATGACATTTAATTGGTCTCTTTATTTATACCATAGGTTTAGGTGACAGTAAGTTCCCCTACAGACAATATTGTTTGAGAGACACATACTTAAATTTAAGTATCTGTGGACTGGAGACACAGGCGCCATTTTGTCTGCTTTTGTTTTTAATGTATACATGCAGGTCACAACAGTTAAATGCATGTAATGCAGGGTGTGTTGTCTGTAATATTTGAATGAATCATCATATGTATGCAGATGATTTGGTAATCTGGCCCACAACAGCTTTTGAAGATTTGCTTAAACTATGGTGCTGATTTTGACATCAAATATAATGCCAATAAGAGCAATATCATGATTGTCAGAAGTAAAGAAGTGTCAATGGTTTATCTGATGTTAATGATGTTCACAACCAGTGTTACAAGTTGTACGCACAAATTCTGCATGTGTTCAGTTGATGTGAAGATTGTTCTGGTGTGCCTACCCACCCCGCCTTAGTACAAAGTTAAATATATATCAAAATAAGTACAGGCTCCTTGTCTTGGAAAATAGTACCATCCAGGTCTTTGCCAGCCTTGAGCTGAGCTCAGATAGGTTTTCAATAACAAGCGTAACTACCCTCGTACAGTGTTGCCACTGTGACTGTTATGTTTATATTTTGTTGCCTTTGCAGAAGCCTTCTTGATTAAGGGTTGATTAGAAGTAATTAGCCAGGTCCTGATAGTGGCTGGAGTTGGTGGCAGACTTGTGTATTTTGTTAAATAGTGAGTTTTAAGATGGGAGTGGAGATTTGTGGTGTTTCCATCCTCAGTCCGGACTTGTTAATCGCATAGCATACAAATTACGTTGTTCATTGTTGACTTTCCAAATACACGCACTTGTATTCTTTTTTGCCAAAGAGAACAGACGTTTTTCCTGCTAGGGCTACGTGGGTAATTTCCCAGTCAGAAAGAGTTTTTCTGATTATGCCAACATGACTTGAACACAACATTCACTGCAGGCCATTCAGGTCTCATAGTGGAAGCGGGGCACTGCCGTGCTGACAAAATTATATGTGTTATTGGGGCTATTCGTCTTGATATCGGACTTATCGGAATGATGTAATAATTTCCTGTTATCGGCCCGATAGTTATCGTGCATCCCTAATAATCTTGCATTACTGCCCGAGCCTTGTGTGCTACCACAAATGGAAAGTCACACACTATCACTGTTTGATAGAAAAAACAATTAGAGGTGTGTTTCCTCTCAGGCTCATAAGACTTTTTAAAACATGCTTTGCCACCAAGCAGTCTGCAGATGGATCACAGGAAAGGTTGTCTGTGGTTCTGCACATTCAAGTTGGAAAGTAACAATAGACAATTTTGTACAGCAGGAACAACAAGAACTAAGAGCTAAGAACACTCACAGCTCTGCGAGGGCTGTTTTCAGGGACTTTTCAGCTTCATTTCCTTTTCATTTCAGAATAAATGTAGGTATTCTCCCAGCAAAACAGGAAACTTGAGTGATTTGATGGCCAATGATTGGTCAAACACACGATCCAGTGGAGCACCAGCTACTACCATTTTTACAAAGCTGTTAGCTGTGTAAACAACAGACAACACAAAACACAAACAACAGCTCGTAATGATGAAAAAATGAATGAAATAAAACAGACTAAAGGCCCGACAGTGAAGTCCAGGCTTTACTGAGCACATATAAGACTGGGAAAATACACTGCAATTTTGCTGGTGGTGCAAAAGCAAATGATAAAAAAGCCATTGAGGGAAGGACAGTATGTTGTTTTTGGAGGAGCTCTCCAGTGAGAAGTTTGTCTCAGGAAGTCCCCAGAACGGTTTGCTCCTGTTGTGGAAATTCTCTGCTGCTGGTGAATAATGAAATAGAGACTTCTGCCGGCCGACAAGGTTTTTATTTTCTTTGCAAAGAAAAGGTCAATCAGCACACGAGCGGTCAGAATGAAGAAACACCCCGAACATGGGGAAAGCTTCAAGATTTATACCGCCTCTTACGGTGTGTTTCACACTCTTCTGTCTGCAGCAGGGAGCGGCGCCCCTACCCATTGTTTTCAGTCTTTCGTCTGCTGCAAATATTGGCTCCGACCCCCTAAGGTGTGTTTCACACCTGGCGTATCCTGCAGGATTTTGTATCTAGGTGGGAGGTTAAGAGGTCTAGACATATGTGTATTTGAAAACACAAAGAATACACAAAAACACCTAAAGTTTCCTGGAAATTAGTTCAGCAGTGTGGGAGGTGTGAGGTGTCATTTTGAAATGGAATTTCTCAAAATGTGCATATACATAAACATGACCTTTTAAAATAAAGCCCTGCATGTGTTATGATTCTGCTGTGTTTTCCCCTCAGAAGTGTTGTGTGTGCATGAGTGAGTCATTTCAGAAGACTCAATGAACATTTGGTTTCTTCCTGCAGTGACTTTGATCGTCCCAGCCGTTCTGCAGGAAGTGATGGAGATACGAGTCTGGGAAACCGCATCTTTGACGAATTCCAGAAACTGGAGATGGATCCCTGGACTGACATCCATTACGTTCAGCTGCAGACACCAGACAGGTTGATGCAACACATTATCTCTACTTGAGATATCTCTACTATCTCATCTTGCAAAATTTTCTTTTTTCGTGAGCTTTTATTCATTTATTTATTTATTTTTTCAGACTGTAGAGGCCTAAAATGTCTGATTTCACAGAAGCTTTTTTTAAAAAAAAAACAAACTGCTATACACATTGCAGTATTTTTAGGTGTCTTTTACAAAGAAATGACAAAAAATAGCTGGCACTTTTATTTATTCAAAATCGAAGGCAGTTTCTGTCATGGTAATTTGTCTTGTTTGTTGTCCACATGTTTTAGGCAATTCCTGGGTGCGTCTTGCGGTAGAAAAGAGTTTATCAGCTTGTGTCGTTGGTGCTCCACCACAAGGCTGAACATGGTGCAAAAGCAGTATAGACCCATCTTTTTTTTTTTTTTTTTTTGCAAAAAATCCGGGCATTGTCTTTGCTTTGTATGATATTTAGCAGTGATTTTTGTTTGTAAATAAGAGATGTTCATATCGTACATGTCTGCATCGTCATGACCAGATACAAATAAGTGAGTTTAGTGTTGTGCAGGGGACTGCTCATGCAGAATTTATGGGGAAAGGTTGAATTAGTATTAATTGCTGCCATTGCAACATCCTGGAGGGGCTGATGTATGACAGGTGTTTCTTAAAAGCATCATAACTCAAGACGCTTTTAGAATAGATGGTTGATTGAGTCTTCTGCCCGCATGTAGGAGGCTAAGAGCATCTTAAGCTCTTGAACCTATAATTGTTTGGGGGATTTTGTGCAATTTTAAGTTTAATTTTGTAACTGATTTCCTGATTTTTTTATTTTTTTTATTTTTAGGCTCTATATTTTCTTCTCTTTTTATTTATTTTGTTTGTCTCGAATGCAGCTAAATTAATTACCTTTTTAGTCTTGCTTAAACCCAGGAACATGAAATATCAAAGGCTTCCTTCTACACATGAACCTTCATTTATGTATAAAACATTTTTTTGTCATAAAACATAGATGCTTTGTGATGCATGTATTTAATATATAATCTAAAGCACAGCTTACAGACACTTTAATATGTGAACTAAATTAATTTAAGTTACTTTTGTTGAGAAGCTTCCAATAGTGCGCTTGTACTTGCTCTGAAGTTATGCTTCAGGAAATGTATGTCAGAGCTTTCATAGCAACTATCTCAGAAAACTGTTAAGATCGATGATTATCAAAGAACAGAGCCCTGCAAAATAAAGTGTTGCAAAAAACACTAAAAACAAATGAAACTGTAACAAGTTTTTGTCTTTACCTGCAGCAAGCGTCCAAACCGGGTCGTTTTTGGTTCATCTAACTTCATGCCTCAAGGGTATCTGGCCTATAGTGCTACTAGTAAAGTTGAGGTGAGTTGATACAGTCACACTTTCGTGACTAAAAAGTTTGTTTACTTTAATTCAAAGTCTTTAAAGCCCAGTAAACTGAGATTTGTTGCTTTCAGCTGTTTAATGTAGCGGCCTGTCTGACTTATGTTCGTAGGGTAAGCTGGTGTATGGTAACTACGGCCGTCAGGAGGATCTGGATGTTCTGCAGAAGACCAACATTGAGCTGAAAGATAGTGTGTTGCTGCTCCGAGCTGGAAACATCACTTTTGCAGAGCAGGTGACGACTGATTCGACACCTTCATGTGACTGATATGCAGCACTTGAGTTTTTTTAGGAATTTCACTAAAAGCTTGTCTTGTGTCTTTGGTTTTGTCTCTCAAGGTGGATAATGCTGCCAAGAAGGGTGCTGCTGCTGTTATAATCTACCCTGACCTTCAAGATTTTGACTATGTTGCAGACACAGCAGTCTACGGGCATGTAAGTTTGCACATATTACTTTTGTAGCGTGTTGTTTAACGCTAATGAGTCAAGTAGCTGGTGAAGTCTTGCTTTGAAACCACTTATTACAGCATCATAATGTGTCTTTATTTCGTGTGTGTCCACATTCAGGTCCATCTGGGTTCAGGCGACCCCTACACCCCTGGATTCCCCTCCTTCAACCACACCCAGTTCCCTCCAACGAAATCTTCCGGACTCCCAAAAATCCCAGCACAGACTGTCACTGCCAACATGGCTTCAGCTCTTCTAAAGTAAGGACACAAATACAAATACACAGACAGACACACTAATCTCTACCATAAACTAGAGGAAACTGGGGATTTTGCAGGGTCATTATTTGCAAGAGTACATCTTGATTTTTTTTGGAGAGTATTTCCCATCCTGCTCCTGGTGGAAAATCTTATGCCAAACTCCCTTTAAGAAATATATGCATATTAACAATTCCCTACATATTTGTGTGCAAACTTGACATTTGGATTTTGTCCCCTTGCTTGGCCACCACCGTCCATTGGTTAGCTGTGTTATTTACGTTGGAGGAGACCATGAGAATGAGAGGTGAAATTAAGACTTCTCACTAAAATGATTGCTGGTCGGTCCACAGTTCCACCAGTTTCTCATTTTTTTCCCCTAGAGGATGTAGAACCTGTTCACGTTCTTGCTCATCCCCAGAGTCCCTTCCATGTTTACTCTTTACCCAGTGTGCTGCTTCCTGTTTGATGCTAGAGGAGGTTCACCTATTGATTGTTGACAATTCATGTCATTGATCTTCAGTGTTTGGATGAGCCAGGACTAAAAGTTAACAACAAAGTGAATCCTGTTTGATTTTATTGAAACATCAAGACAAGATCATCTTACACCAAATTATTGAGATCATGGGAGCGTGCACCAACTGTAGCAAAACTCTTGTGATTTCATTTCGACATAATTTCTCAACCAGAGTGAAATCACTTTAAAAGTTGTTTGGTGTAAGTTGGAACAGCATTTCACAAGTTGGTTAAGCATAGGACATATATCACCAACAATGCCACATCTTCTTTATCAGTCATTGTGCTTTATGGCACTTTGGCCAGGAGTATCAACCCCAGGTATCACTAAGTAGTTCAGTAGAATTTGCTGGACAAACATGGCTGTGTCTGACATTATGCTTAACATATATTCTCACTGAACCTGTCTGACAACAAAGACTGTCGGTTATACTCACGTCCTTAGTTTTATGGTGAAGCCTACTATGTAATATTTGCCTACTATGTAATATTTTGTTTTTTTGTATATATTAATCTGGAGATTGGTTGAAGTGGTACTGTAGTCAGTGTATTTGAAAAGAAATGTTAGAATATCTGTTGTAATTTCTCTTAAAAGAACAGCGTGTGAGATTTAGGGGGATTTATTGCCATCTAGTGGTGAGGATTGCAACCTGCTAAAAATTTAACTAGTTAGAATTCCTTCAGTGTTCATTGTTCAGGAGATTTTAACCCAGAGCCGAATTATTCACAGAGAGTCCTTTTCAAAATAAATGGACCTTTTCAAAATAAATGGTAATTAAACTGGTAAAAAATACTCCCTATGTAGACATAAATGGCTCATTCTATGGTGATGAAAACATGAGGATTCTAATTTCCATGTGATTATACGCATTCATTTTGGTGAAGTTTTCCTTTGTAATATTTTTCACTCCAAAGACTCAACTGTGAGCACGGCATTGTCTGTTTTTCTGGTGGTTTTCCTTTCCCGTCTTAAATAAATTTGTATAAATAAAGTTGCTAAATGATGGTTGAAACTGCATTGAACTTTCCATCTTCTCTAGGGACATTGGCGGTCCTGTAGCTGGTGACAAATTTAAAGGCGCCCTCCCGTCAGTGGATTACAGACTGGGAGGCAGCAAGAACATCTCTGTTGAGGTGAACAACGTGCTGGTCAACAGGGAGATCCACAATGTGTTTGGAGTCATCAAAGGATTCACTGATCCTGGTACCTTTCTCTCTTCTTTAATCATCTACAGTGGGATTAATTGTTTAATATCACTGTACATGTAAGGTAATGTTTTGTGTCTGTTTGTGAATCTGCAGATCGCTACGTTGTACTGGGAGCTCAGAGAGACGCCTGGGGTAAAGGTTACGCCAAAGCCACCGTTGGGACCTCCGTGCTGATTGAGCTGGCCAGGGCTTTTCACGAGATGGTGGAGAAAGGTGACAAGTACAACACATTGTTTACAAGACACAATACAAAAAAGATAAGCAGTGATTAACAGGGACGTGACTCCATTTTTCCTTCGTTAAGAGCTAAAACCAAAGAAATTGTGTGTTCTTCACCGTTGTAGTTTGTAGCCACTGTCCAGGGATAAGCTTTAATAATGATTTATTTCTTTTCTCCAATTGAATTCTTGTACTATTTATGATAGGCTTGTATTTGATTTATGACTGATTTAATTCTTTAGCAGTCTGAGTCTGTCAAATCAAGTTCATATCTTTCAAATGATTGCCTTTTTAGTACAAATCTTCCTCTCTCTGTTACTATCCTCCCACTGCAGTGCTGAAACTCTGTCTAGGAAAACAAAAGAGGGAGTTTTATAACGAGCTGACTAACCTTGGATAGATATTTTTAATACCATCACTTACACTTGAAGCATGTTAGAAAAGGATCGTAGGATTTTAATAGCCTGTATTAAAAGGAATATTTAGTCTTAATATGTTCACCTGACCTTGAAATATTGTAAATACTTGCAAGTTTTTTTCACTCAATAATCTCCAGTGATATCAGAAACTTGCGGGAGAAAAAAACCCAAAACAGTAAATGCTGACCAGTGACAGTTCTGATGGTATCTTAGTAGCTGCTGTAGCTCTGACAAGTAGAAACGTTTTGAAAGAGGAACACATCAGCTACAGTTTAACCTCAGAGCCATGTTGTAACTCCTCAATGCAGAAGTATAAATGAAGCTTCATCATCACAGTGTTCTCATTTGTGTGTTCTCTCTTTCCTCAGATGGGTTCAGGCCCAGGAGAAGCCTGGTGTTTGCAAGCTGGAGCGCTGGAGAGTATGGAAGTGTTGGCGCCACCGAGTGGTTGGAGGCAAGAACTAAATTACTTTGATCTGGATGTATTAAAAAGACAGCTGTACTACAAATGTTCTTCAATAAGTCTGTATTTGTTTTTAGGGTTATATGTCTAATATTGACAAACGTGTTGTTACCTACATAAACCTGGATGGATTGGTCCTGGGTAAGTACAGCACACACCTGCAATACGTCTTCAATTTTGAAGTTTTTCTTAGTGATTTTAAGCTGACTGAGTTTATCTCCTCACAAGGTCGTGGAAGCTTTATGGCTTCAGCAAGTCCGCTGCTCTACAGTCTCATTGAGAGCACGATGAAAGAGGTAACAACATCCCACCCAATGCTGATCCAGTTCTATACAAACCAGTCGTGTCTGTATTAACTAAGCTTTGTCCATGCAGGTGAAGAGTCCAGTTGGTACTGGCACTGTGTACGATATGGTGGGGAAAACCAGCTGGACCAAAACGTAAGTATATAATCAGTATGTAAGGCCAGGTTTTCAGTCAGTCAGCCAGCCAGAAGACAAAGTAGACTACTGTAACTATTAGGCTTGGGCTGTTTATTTTTGCATGTCTTCCTGATATTTCACCAGGGTATATGGCATATAATGGTATTTTCCCCGGTGGTTTTAACTGGGAGATGTGCTCAAGCGGCAAGTTTGCTTTGCTCTACAAGCTATCTGAGCATTTTTGGTCTGAGAAATGAAAAAATTCACTCATAAAATCATACTTCATACTTAGTTCTTCATACTTAAATCATACTTCATTTGCCAAGTGCGTCTTGTTTAGTCACTGTGTCAACAATCACCAGCTGTGGTTTGGTTGAGATAACCCTAAAGTTGCTACGTTAGATGTGACAGTATGCTGGCTTTACATGTTTTTCCCATCTGTTCTCTCTGCCATTGCTGGCGCTCTTTTACTAGTTCTTTACTTATCCCCACCAGTCACAGTCATCAGGTCTGTTGGCTCTGCGATCTGTTCCACCAGTAGAGACTGACCCCTGGTGGCACTTGCTGTGCACTACAATGCAGCACCTCAATGCATCATTATTATCCGTTTAATAGAAAGAGGAGAGTGTGTATTTGTGACCATATTGAAAATCATACTGTTGGGATTCCTGAGTACCCTGGTATATTTTGATGTCATCCAGGCCTCGTAACTATTTCACTAATTTTGTCAGAACAGGTTTAATGTTCTTTTGAAATGAAACTCATCAAATACTGTTATTAACAGCAACATAAATTTGAAAGCCACAGAAATGTACATTTGGATATTGTTTGAAAATACTAATACAGATGCCTTTTTATCTGAGAAATTTAAATACTTTTTTTTTTGTTTGGTTTTTTGTTTTTTTCAATATGTAAAAGCCTTTGTTTTATTTAACAGAAAAAAGCCCAAACTCTCAAATGTTAATTTGACAAAGACAAGAGCTTTGCTTAAATAAAATGAAATCTGAAATTTGCACTTTGATTTAAATCAGAACAATCTGATATAAGAGAAAGTAAACAGGGTCACACATTTTACCTGGCATTCTCTGCTAGTTTGCCACACTCAGTTCAACAGTCACATTTAGGTAGAAAGAAAAAAAAAAATATTAAGGTTTTATCCCCAGCACTACAGCCTACAATCTTTTGCTGTAGAAATGAGCAGCTGCTAGACCTTTGGTTAAAGGTACAATAACTTAACATTATGGTGTTTGCAGATTGAGGCCAATGTCAATAGACGACCCTGCTATCCCTTCCTGGCCTTCTCTGGAATTCCCTCCATCTCTTTCCACTTCATCTCTCCCAATGTGAGTTTTGATATTAAATAAACAAAGCAGATATTTACTGTTAAGAATGATCTCTGTTCACGTTTACCCACAACAAATATTAATGGGAATGTTTACATGTACACAACCCTTCTGTTAGTAGAGATAATCACATGGTAGGTGTAGTAGAGATTTTAAATGGTGGCCATTTTTAAACAAACATAATGCCACTGTTTCTGTTATTCAGCTTAAATTGCCAATTAATTTCATATAGATTTTTTTTAATATTAATTTTGATTCCAGCTTCTTCAATTTGAATATAATCTGGTTTCTGTACTCCTCTGTAGCAGTAAAGTGAATACCTGTGGGTTCTGGACAAAACAAGACATTTGAAGGCGTCATCTTGGATTTTAGAAATCTGATTGAACTTTTTTTTTTTTTTTTTTTTTCATTTTCTGGCAATGTTTAGACAAGACAAATTGATTAATGGAGAAAATAATTAACAGATCAATTGACAATGAAAATAATCATTAATTGAAACCCTTCTGATCACAGAAAACAACAAAACTGTGTTGTATGTTTGCAGTTCACTGACATTTGCTTTTTTTTTTTTTTTTAATGTTAATCATGTCTGTTTATGTGTCCAAAGGATTTGACCTATGATTACTATGGCACCAACCTGGACAGCATGGATCACCTCAATTACAAAACAAACCAGCGCACCAGTGAAATGGTGGCCGTGGCGGCACAGTTTGCCGGCCAGATGGCTATGCGACTGGTCCATGACCACCTGCTCAACCTGGATATAGGCCGATACAGCGGCATCCTCACCAAGTCTGTGTTCCAGGTCTACAAACACGTCAAGCAGCTCTCACAGGTTGGCCTCTCTGACTGTTTCACACCTTTTTATGCTGTTGTTTGGTTCCTTTCTTGAAGGAGGCTATGAATTATATTGAAATCTAGCTGTAAAGACCAGAATGCTTGTTCATAGTAATGTCTTTATGTTGATGTTATTTTGTCTTTTTGTATTGCAGTCTGGTCAGCTGAAGGAAGTCGATCCCAACTGGCTGAACCGTGCACGCGGCTCCTTCCAACGTGCTGCAAGCGGCATCAAGAACGACATCATCAACACCGACTTGAATGACAAGGAGGCCTGTCGGATCCTCAACGACAGGATCATGAGTGTAAGGCACACACTGAGACACCTCTGCTGTATCTAAAATGTTAATTGAATTCAATCTTTAAAGGGAGAATTTATTAGCATATAATAAAATTGGCAACATTTGCAAGTTAAAGCAGAAGTCAGGTCAATGTACAAGTAAAAATTATAAATCTGTGCAAGCATTTAATGCCACCTTTCAGACCACTGCTACCAGTTTTTACGCCTCTGTGCTGACAATGGCCATGTCCCGAGGCATTTTGTATTTTGGTGGTCTGTCTGTTAGTCAGTCCCATTCTCTTGAACACAATAAATCAAGAGTTTCCTCTAATTTTGGCACAAACGTCCACTTCGAATTAATGATAAACTAATAAAAATTGGTGGTCAAAGCTCACTGTGACCTCACAAAACATGTTTTTTTGCCAGAACTCAAGAATTCATACATTGATTATGACAAAATTTCTACAAATGATGAGGTGATGACATTGTTTATCCAAAAGGTCAACTTCATTGTGACAGCATATAATGTTCTGCAAAAACACAAGTAGACACAAACAAAAGGATAAAACATTTGAAACAGTGTTCAGAACAGTCTGAAGCCTGAGGTTTTTGCTCACAGGGATTATTTTTTTACATACATTTACCTCATTGTTTAAAAATTGGGCCATCTTTGATATGAACATCTGACATTTTAACATTGTATATATGACAGAATACTAGGAAAGGCATAATAGGTGCCCTTTCAAGAATGCTGGTTTAGCATGATCAAAGTCCGCCCTCAGTGATTCTGATTGGTTTATGAAATTGAAACATCCTAAAACATTTCTGTTTGTGTCATGTATGATCCTGAGCTCAGTCAGACATCAGTAAAAATGGAAGTGCAAGGTGTATTATAGTTGTTTTTTTGTTGTTCCAGGTTGAGCACGGCCTCCTCTCTCCATATGTGTCCCCTGTTGAGACTCCCTTCCGTCACCTCCTGCTGGGTCGGGGCTCCCACACTTTGGCATCCATTGCCACAGCCACCGATCCGGATCATCTCCACACTCAGCTGGCCCTGGCCACCTGGAACCTGCAGGGCTGTGCCCACGCCATGGTGGGAAACATCTGGGACATCGATGAAGCGATCTAAAGAAGGAGGGCCGAGAGTTGTGAGGTGTTGAGTGTGTGTGTTGTTCAAGATGAAATCTGAGGTAGAGCAGAGGGAGGAGCTCCAATATCAGCCCTTAAGCACAAGCTGTCAATCAGAGGTTTAAGCCGAACCCTTTAAAAACAGGATCCTTATCAGTTTTATGGGGGATCAGAGTCTTACAAACATCACAAGCACCCGGGAGGAGACAGAATAGTATAGAACACATTCTTAAAAGCTGTGAACCATCATCAGATACTTGAAGAAATATTAAAGCTACTGACAGACCTGCCTCCTCTCCTCCTGGCTCCACATAGAACCAGTCAAAATCTTTGCTGTTACCTCTCGCCATCAAAACACTGAGAAACCTTATTTGTACTTAAGTTTTTTTATCAGTGGCAGTGCCCACTATAAATATATTGTTTGTCTTTTTATACGACGTTATCGGAAGCAGTGCCTTCCATAATTATGACGGTTATACTGTCGAATCCTCCGGCAGCATCTGCTACACAAATGTCTCCTCAACTGTTGCTGACAAAATGGAGCCCCTGATAAAGTTACATTTGGTTATTATGGCCTTCATTTCTTTTTCTGTGGAGATTTTTCTAAAATGATTTCATGAGAAAGTGGTGTACATTAGTGGTTATTCATATAGCCATAAAAATGGTTATTTAAAATGCATTTAAAAGGAGAAATGAAGGATAGAAAAGAGTTTTTCCTCATACAGCGTCAGATGTATTTGACTTCATCTGGTTAAAGAGGGAGAAAATGAAACTCTCTGGATTAGGGCTGCAATCAACAATTATTTTCGTTATAAATTAATCAGAAGATTATTTTCTTGATTAATCCAGGGTTCCCATGGTCATTGAATTTCAGGAGAAGATATGAAAATAGAAACTGTTTTTGAAAAAGTCTGAATACACATTGTTTTGTATTGTTATAAATATGCTCATAAAAATCCCAAAACATGTCCGTCATGCCAAATACTTTCCTTGCGTTACTAATTTAATATCTAGTTCTGCACTGTGTGACCACTGACACGTCACTCGTATCAAATGATAGACATAGGTCAGACCACCACTGCATCATCACTAAGGCCAAAGAAAAAGGAAAAGTCATCTCCATCTAACTGTCTGTTGAGGTGAAACAGTTGGCAAGTTATTTACAGACCGCAATTGGCCCAAAGATACCTGTTGAGTCAGTCAAATGTCATCGGTATTGTGTCACACTGCGTTAGGTCATTGAACCACTTGGACGGGGGAAGCCTGACGGGACATGATGGCAATCAACTACAATGTTGATCAGAGTCTTCAGTTTTCTATCCCCCAAAAAGCAGCACAGCCTTGATGTTTGCGAAGAACCCTTAAGTGCTGGTCTGGTCTAATGGGAACGTCTAATTAGCAAGTTAGTGCTAGCTGTTGCGCATCTGCAAATGCCCGGGAAATGCATGTTTGATAATGTATGGCTGTATTGCTATAGGCCTGCCCATTTAAACTACTGAAATAAAGTCATGGAAATGGGGTAAAATATTATTAAAAAGTATTGATAATTCATTGGCAAAAACGTGTGGGAACCCTGTTAATCAATGAATCGTTTGGTCTATAAAATGTCAAAATATTGTTTTAAAAAAACACATCCATCCCAGTTGCTCAAAGTCCAGTGTGATGTCTTTAAATGTTTTGTTCAGTCAGTCCAAAACCCAAAGATATTCAGTTTAATATGATTAAAAAAAGCAAAAGAATCTCCATATTGTAAAAGCTGAAAGCAGCATTTCCTGCTATTCTTGCATGAAAATTTACTTAAATGATTAATCCGTTATCAAAATAGGTGTTGATTGACTATTCGACTAATTGTTTGCAGCTCTACTCTGGATTATTTTGATGATATTAGTATTATTATTTATGTATCAACAAGCCCAGAGATAAATTAAGATTGTATTTATTCTTGATTAATGCTAAAATTTAAAAAAAAAAAAGATTGCACTAAAGCCAAAACATTATCAACCACCCCCTTTTTTTACTGCAACAACTGAGCTGATTGGTTCCATAATTTGCAAGAAAGCCATTTATGTTGCACAGTCAACTTCGGAGCACTTATTAATACGATAAAGTTATCGGGAGCAGTGCCTTCCATACTTAAAACCCATTATCGGGAGCAGTGTCTCCCATAATGAAAAACAGTGACGGTAGATTTTGCCTACCAGCGTGTGTGATCGTGTGTGAGTTTTACATGTGTATTTATCGAGAGCAGTGTCTCTCATATTTCACTGAAGGGTGGAACAACTTATCGGGGACAGTGTTTCCCAGAGTTTTATACTTGATGTATTTATTTGTGTTGTGTTGTCTTTTATTTTTGTATTATGTGCGAGTGTGCTTTTTTTTTCTGTTCTGCATCACGTTGCGACCGTCCTGCAGCAGAGTTGTGTTAGATGTTTGATTTGCTTTGCAACCAAACAAGCAGGTCAATACACAAACACTGAATATTGAAATGCACTGTATTCTTTATAGTTAGTAACAAACCTGGTCTGTCGGCCTGGAAACCTCATGTGTTTCTTTGTGCTAGTGACCTAAAAGCTGCAACAGATGCTGCACCTTTTTGTATGATTCCACGCCACAAGCCACAGCTCTCTCTTTACATATGTATCAGTGACCTATATCATATCTCAGTGACATTTTTCCTCTTAACCGCACCGTACTGTATTGCTTTCATGAGGTGTAGCTCAGCAGACATGGACCATACCACAAACTTTTCATATTATTAGAGTTCAGCCAATATGTTCTGTTTCATTTTAGATTCAAAACCAGATTTTGTTTGTTGTCAGAGCTGCTGATAGATATTAAGTTTACTGTTTTCTTCCCATAAAAGTATGTCAGTGGGTTTCCAAGAATATTGTCAGGCCTGTGTAACAGCAATAAGAGGAATTTCACAGAAGCAGCTGGAACGTGTTGAATCTGAATACACTTATTAGTGACCACAAACATGTTAAAAGAACATTATCAGCCACTAAAACCCATTTATAAGTACAACTACATTGAAATCCTTCGTTTATCTTAACGTGCACTGGAGCAATAGTTCAGATTATTACATGTTTGAATCATTTTTTTGTTTCTTGGTGTCATTTCTGTTGAGCTTTAAACTGTTGTAGCCCATTCTTCTTTTCCCACAAGCAATTACAAGAATTAAAAGAACAGTTACTCCTTCCTGAGGGGGAATCTTGGTGGTTACGAAACGGCATTTCCGCTCACACTGTTTAACCTTCACTGTAGTGTTTCAAAACCTGTTACTGAAATCATATTTCTGTGATCTTCATGTGCAGCAGAAAAGTGTAATAAACCCTTTTGTCTTAGCATCCAGTAAATCTGTCTGATGGTGGTTTCTGTCATGGTGAATTACAGACACTGCAGATGATTCTCAGCATTGTTGTGTGTGAGTTCTATTGTTGTTTTTTTTACTTTTTGTCGTACAGCAAATCTCCAAGGCAAAATCAACAGCTGCATCCTTCCTCTTTTAAATGCTCAGAATATCAGGAAACTCATGAGAAACTGATTCAGCCGGAACCTTTAAGCAGATGTTTCAACGGTGCCAAATCATGAGCATGCCATTATTCACTTAAGCAACATATTTTATGCTTCTGGTGCTGTGCTTTTCAAAATAAAAGCACAATTTGCACTCATCAATTCCAGATACAGAAATTTCTAGATTTTCAGTGGATCAGTTGTAGCTCTGCTTTGGTCCACAAGGTCTTGGTCCTTGGCTTAATCACCTGCTGCGCTAAATGTAGAATATCAAAAACCCTGAGTATTTAACATTGTAAAGTACAAAACAAAGAACAGTAGCTACATGTGAGAATCAACCCTGAAAAGAATGTGACAAGCATCGCCAACTTATTTCCTTTTTTTGTTTTATGATAGTGACTACGCTAACAATCACATGTAACTTAGTGAAGAAAAAAAATCTTCAATCCTTGTAACGGTTATAACTATTGTATCATAAACTCATCAGTCTAGACGAGAAACGCAGAAGAACAGGGTGTTTACATTTTGACATAATAACACTAAAACTCCTCTGCTCAATGTCAAGTGTCTTCCTTCTGTAATCACCCAGTATGTGACCTCTGACCCCAGTGCTGGAAATTTCATGGCCTACATTTTTTAACAGCACCATCTCAGGAGCGAGATCTAAGGAATGTGACAACCAACCCTGTTCTCCCCTACTGGTTTTTAATATTTTGAGGTCCTATCATTACATGTTTTAGAAGCAACTAAAGACTAATAATCTGTTTAATTTAATTCCCTGTGTATTGCATGGAACCAGGGTTTGGATCTGTATTAAATATGAAACAGTACAGTACTTTTAACTGTATTATATCAAGTATAATTTTATTTATTATTTATATTATTACATTAATACATGTGAAATAACACAATGTTTAATTATAGTAGGCTATTTATAATTATTAAAAACCTGAATAATTGAAATTTAAAATACTTTTTCCTTACTGTTAATCCGCGCTTTTATTTTGAAGCCTGATTCGTCAAACAGGAAGTGCGAATTATTTTGGTGAATCCGGGCCAGGAATCATCTGTGCGTTTATGTTACGCACGGTGACGCTCATAAATCTCCACAGGCGCATTGAGAAGCGTCCCGGAATTACCGGAGGAGAGAAAGGAGAGCGATAACGGACCCGTTGTATTTAACCGTCTCCCCGGTAAACAGCTCCGGATTCCCGCCGGGCTGCGGCGGCTGAGAGCGGCGGACGGAGCGAGCATTGACCGGAGATCGAGCACTGGTCTCCCGCTGAGCCCGTCTTCACAGGTCGGTACTCCGGGGGTTGTTTTTCCTTCCAGCAGCTTGTTACTCTATGTGTGGGAGATGCGACATGTTGCACCAAAACAATATACAATACATTAATAAATAAATGAAATAAAGTTCTTGTTGTCAGTAACGGTGAGATGTTAACAGACAGACAGGCAGACAGACAGGTAGACACTTAACGTGACTGAGGCTAATCAGCTTTGGAGGACAGACTGACTGTGAAGCAGCCTGAGCAATTAAAATAGAGATGATTAAATATCCAAATCCCAGCAGATGCATACTATACATACATTAGTTTTATTGCTATACACTGATATTGACTTCTTAAAAATATTAAATCATGTATTATGTTTTGTGTCTCTAATCAGATTTATGTCCTAATATTTATAATTTTCCATCAGATTACAGCCAATTTCAGTCATTTTACAGTCCTTGCCTCACCCCCAGAAGATTTAACCAACACAAACACACAAAATAAAGTTTGTCTTGAAGCTGCCATATTTTATCCATCCAGTTAACTTTTAAATTAAATCATTATACACAGTTTTAATGTTCAAGCATGAAGATCTGAAGCATTTAGATTTGCTTACAACCAGGAAAGACATTGCGGTTGCAGTCCCAGAAAGCCCCTGGTATTCTGAGGGATATATTTTTTTTTCTTGCAAGCAAATCATAAAAAGATGTGTGCATGAGATAAAAATGGCTTCAAGGTCTCTGTTGAATGCTTCATTTGTTGTAGATTTTTTTGGCACTAAAAGCAGTCCACTTTAGATATCTTGATGAAAGGTTGGTGAGAAAAAAAGGGATCTTCTGTGCATTTTCCAGTAAAGTGCAGCGGGATCGGGTTCTTCTGACGTACCAAGTAACAAACAAACAAACTTAAAAAACTGCAGAATAAATTCCTTGAAAAGAAACGGAAGACATGACCTCACTGCCCACAGTTGTAGCTGCAGACGCCGACTGAGATCTAACTTGGACCTGACTCACATAGCTCAGACTTTTGTCTTGACTTCAGCTGTATAAGCAGAAACATTCAAACAAAAAATCTAAAATAAAGCAGACATCTTGCAGGCCTTGCAGCGCCACACTTTAAAGACTCTCTCAAAAGTGAAATATTTAGATACTGTGTCATTTTCGTGGTCGACATTCAGACCTGCAGTTGAGGACTTGTCTCGTTTGTCATAATTTACTCTGCTGTTTACAGACAGATGGAGCTCAAGTTTTCTTTCTTGTCTTCATGTCAGTTTATATAATTTGACTATTTTTATATTTTTTTCTGCTATGTTTTTATAAGTAATTTTCTTTACATGTTCGTGCAGATGTGGGGTCTCTCCATCCATGGCCTCCTCCAGGTGACCTCCAGCGACCTCAGTCACTCCTGACTGCAGCGTTAAACTCCCGATCCACCAGAGGACTTCTGCAGGGTGAGACCGGTTAAACACACATCCTGTGTGAGATTATTGCTGTAACAAAAAAGAGGAAATGTTTTACCAGCCCCAGAGGTGTGCTCCAAGGTGTCGACCTGGCGTCCAAATACCCCAGATCCCAACCTGATCGAACATTTGAAGGACGTGCTGGTACCCCTGAGGTAGTCCTGATCCATGGTGGTTCCTCCTTAGACCAGACTATCTGACCTGTCAAGGCATGGACACAGGACCTCTGGAGGATTTCCTATAGTGTCTGGCACCAACGTTGGCTTCAGATCTTGTTTGATCAGACTGGAATTTGGGGATTTTGGAGGCCAGGTCAATGCCTTGAGGTCCCTGTCATGTTCCTTGAGCCACTCCTGAGCAATTTTTGTGGTGTGGCACGGTGCATTGTCCTGCTGGGGAGTGCCACTGCCATAAGGAGGGGTGCCTGGTCTGCTTTTCTTGATATGTGTTTTCTATGTTCATGATATACTTTTAGTGACTGATACATTGGGGGAACATTAGAGCTGCAACAAAGAAAATTAACTGACCACTTTTTCCAGAATCGCTAAATGTTTTTTGCCATTTTTTTCAAGCAAAAACGTCAAACATTCTCTGGCTAAATCTTCTCAAATGGCTGAATTTCTCCGTCATACATGACAGCAAAATTAATATCTAATAGCTTTACACTTTTATTTTTATTTGCACCCATGTGTATTGAAAGACGGCAAGAATTTAAAAAGTTTGAATGTTGTGCAGGAGAGGTTAAAAGCCAGAAATAGTAATAACTCCATATTTTAACAAGCTCTTCCTTTTCTATTCCTCTGAATGTTCCCTCTCTGCATTATGTTCTGTCTCTCATTCCACTATAAATGTACAAAATTACAGGAGAGCTGAATCCTGGTGTCTGTAATTACTCAGTGGTCAAAACATGTGGACAGTGAATCGAGAAAACCGGGAATGCACATGCACAATAAGTCATCTCCCTCACCAGGGGAACATCAGCGTGTCTATCTGACTGAGTCTCAGGTATCTGATGCTGAGAGTAAAATAAAGCAGCCGTGCTCCACTCTCCAAGCCACTGAATGTAAGCTAAATTTAGCTTTCCTATATTTAGAGCATCGCCCTCGATAAAAACTCATGCAGGCAGAGAGATGAAAGCTCTGATTTTGTGCTCATTTAGGCCACAGATGCACCCATACAGAAACACGCATGTGAAATGCACAGGCGACAGTTTGCCTGTCTTTGCCATCGCGAGTTGCCCATGGTGATGGCTCAGGATCTCACTTTTGTCATTTTTTCTTTCTCCCTCTAAATCTACAGAATGGAATTCTTTCTTTTATTCTCTTTTTCCTTTCACTCTTGTCTAAATGCTCAGCAGAAGCTAAACATTAACGCGTCACATCTTTAATTTCCATGAGAGCCACATTCATATTACTTCCAACTCTAAGCTCATTGAGCCAGTTATATTTTGAATGAAGCTCACAGGATCATTTTTGTGTGTGTTTTAGTCTTTGTCAAGAGCTCAGTGCAAGCAGTGAATAAGCTTTTATCAAACATTCTGACAAGAACTGAATTAATGCTGAAATCTGTTTGTGAAATGGCATCTATGTGTTAAAGGGACTGTTCACCCAAAATTAAAAATACATATTTTTCCTCTTACCTGTAGTGCTATTTACCCGTCTGGATTGTTTTGGTGTGAGTTGCTGAGTGTTGGAGATTTCTGCTGTATGATGTGTGTCTTCTCGAGGATATACAGTAATGGAACTAAATGGCAGAAGTACATTTGAAAAACTCAACAGCAGTGTCTCTTTCCAGAAATCATGACCTGATAACTCAAGATAATCCACAGACATTGTTGTGAGCAGTTTCATGTAGGAACTATTTTCTTTCTACCGAACTACACCTGCCTTTTTGCTTATTGTTTTATGTGTATAGGATGCACAAAGCTCAGAATGCACACTGTGTATACTTAAGCAGAACAGCTGAACAGGCCAGTTCCTCTTAACATCATATTGGGATGTTGCCAGGACGCTGGCTAATAGCCAGGTAATGTCCAGGAAGTCAGCACAACTTTTATTCTGGAACTATTTTTAACCACCATGAGACGTCTTGATTTGACAATCAAACAAAGTTCATTCAACATCTCAGTGATTGCTGGGATTTCCTTTTTTCCTGGTGGCATCTGTGGTTTGATAAGATTGATCCAAGCTTGCAAAGTGAAGTGATGTGTTTCCTTGACAGAAAAAAAACCGGAATCATTTTTGCTAATTTTTTTTGTGTGTGTGATTTGTATTTATTTCAGGTAATTTACAAGTTTCTTTCTCGTAAATTTACAACTTAAAAGTTAGAAAATCAGAGTTTTATTGGAAACATTGCCCCCCCTCCCTCAGCCCCATAATTTTTATTTCTTTTTTTTTACCTTCAATGTCCCTAATACGCTGTCATAGAATTAATAAATGTAACAAACAATGTCTTAAACAATGGCTCTAGGGTTAAAACTAACCTAAAGTTACATTATTGCCTAATCTATCAATTATTGCGTTTGTTTTTTTTTTTTAATTAATTGATAGACTTTTTATTCTAAACTAGCTTGGGAGTTGTGGAAATGCCAGTCATAATTTTCTTCAGCCCAAAACCCAAACAATAATAATAACAATAATAATAATAATAATGATAGTATTAATAATCATATTTATAATAATAATAAACTTTACTTATAAAGCACATTTCCTACAAGAAATGCAGCACAAAAGACTTAAGCTCATACAAAAAAATCACAAGATGAAATAAATCATTAAAAAACCATAAATCATGAAATCAAAGGTAAAGCTATAAATCATAAAATCAAGTAAGATACAAGATTTTAAAAGAATTGCAGCAGCGTAAAAAGAAACAATTTCAGACCTGTATCAGGAAAGTCAGAGCTAAAAAATATTTAGCGAGTTAGCTTCCCTGATATCAATAGGTAGTGTGTTCCATAGCTTCGGTGCGTAATTGACAAAGGCTACATCCCTGATCTTCTTCAGGCTGTTGCTGGGAATCTCCAATAAACCAACAACAGATGATAGCAGTGTTCTTGGAGGCAAATACTTAACAAGGGAGTTAGCGATGTAGCTCGGTCTTAAGCCATTTTTAGGATTTTGTATACAAGGAGGAGGAGCTTAAAATCAATGTAAATGTAACAGGAAACCAACCTCTTGGTTGAGCTGCAGAGTTCAACCAAGAGGTTGAGCTGAATGAGCTGAAGTCTTGCTTTGGTGTTTGACAGTACTCAGTTTACAATGATATAAAACCACACTGGAACCGCTGCTGCTTGATAAATGACCTCAGTAGATAAACAATCAATGTATTTTCAATGCAACCATCTTTCCAAAAAATGCTCCTGAAATCAGCTCACAGCTTCCAAAGCTAATTTCTCAGATTCATTAAAACATCTTTCCATCTATCTAGAAATGCTCTTCTACTTTGGATTGGTGTCAAGCTTAGCTGTTGTACCATCTGCATGTCTGCATCTATCAGATGCATGCTGGGAACTGTCTCCCTGTTATTTCTCTTTGGTCTGACCATTCATCCATTTACCCATCCATCTGTCTGCCTTTTTCTTTCTACGTTTTCTCCCCTCCTCTCCTGCGCGATCTCCCTCTCCCTCATCCTCATGTTAGAGCTGCTGAATTATTTATCATCAGACAGACAGTGGGCTCGGCTGCAGAGCCAGGAGGAGATGGAGAGCTAGAGCGAGGAAGAGATGGAGAGAGAAAGGGAAGTATGGAGGTGTCCGACGCTGCAGGAAGCCGTGAGTCAGCAGAGAGAGAAAGACCCAGTGGGAGGCAAGACAGAGAGACTTTATAGATAGCTTTGGGCGATACGACTGGAGAGACTGGCGTCAAATGCCTCCCGGTGTGTTCGTGAACGTGCGTGTGCACGCGCCTATCGATTGAGCAGAGAAGGTCATGGAGCTGAGAGGAGATTAGCAAACTAGACTCGGAGCACAGCAGCAGAGCTAACGCCTCCTCTGAATAGCAGCGAGACATAAAGAGAAGAGCCAAAAGAAAACAGAGACAGAGAAGGCAAAGGACGAGAGGGGCTGCTACAGCATGGGGGAGAGCTATATGTACCGGCGACTCCCCTACACAAGAGGAGGGGAGGAGGGGGAGGAGGAGGACGAAGAGGAGAGAGACGGGAGGATCAGAGAAGGTGGCGGGGCACAAATGGTAATATGTGAAGTTGTGTGTGGAAATCAAATGATTCTTCTTCTCTCACTGTAACTGCAATATGTGAGTGTGTTTATGAGGTGTGTGTGTGTGTGTGTGTGTGTGTGTGTGTGTGTGTGTGTGTGTGGGGATGATGTAAGTGTGTTTGTGGTAGTGTGTGCATTGATAATGATTGCAGCACTGCCAGTACAGACTACCATCCATTTGATTTTAAGTTAATGGTGTAGTCCAGTTGTTCCAAGCCTGCTGGGTCCCGTTCTTTAAATGTGGCGTCAGCTGCACATCCATGACGCAAATCTCCCTTTCCACCACATCCCAAAGGTGCTCTGTTATAATGAGATCTGGTGACTGTGGAGGCCACTGGAGTACAGTGAACTCATTGTCATGTTCAGTAAACCAGTCTGAGATGATATGAGCTTTGTGACATGGTGCGTTATCCTGCTGGAAGTAGCCATCAGAAGATGGTACACTGTGGTCATAAAGGGATGGACACGGTCAGCAACAATACTCAGGTAGGCTGTGGTGTTTAAACCATGCTCAGTTGGTACTAAGAGGCCCAAAGTGTGCCAAGAAAATATCCCCCACACCATTACACCACCAGCACCAGCCTGAACCGCTGATACAAGGCAGGATGGATCCATGCTTTCATGTTCTGGATTCTGACCCTACCATCTGAATGAAATCAAGACTCATCAGACCAGGCAACGTTTTTCCAATCTTCTATTGTGTGCCTGTGTGAACTGTAGCCTCAGTTTCCTGTTGTTAGCTGACAGCAGTGGCACCTGGTGTGGTCTTCTGCTGCTGTAGCCCATCTGCTTCAAGGTTCGACATGTTGTTGGTTCAGAGATGGTCTTCTGCAGACCTTGGTTGTAACCAGTGGTTATTTGAGTTACTGTTGCCTTTCTATCATCTTGAACCAGTCTGGCCATTCTGCTCTGACCTCTGGCATCAGAGAACTGCTGCTCACTAGATATTTTCTCTTTCTCAGACCATTCTCTGTAAACCCTAGAGATGGTTGTGTGTGAAAATCCCAGTAGATCAGTTTCTGAAATACTGAAATACCAGACAGCCATTCTGGCACCAACACCCATGCCACGTTCAAAAACACTTCAGTCACTGCTTTTCCTATTCTGACGCTCGGTTTGAACTTCAGCAGGTCGTCTTGATCATGCCTACATGCCTAAATGCATTGAGTTTCTGCCACTTGATTGGCCGATTAGCTATCTGCGTTAATGAGCAGTTGAACAGGTGTACCTAATAAAGTGGTCAGTGAGTGTAAGACATATTTTATGTTGCAGAGTCCAAATGTCCGGACTTCCTGTCCTTTCTGCAGACTTCACAACAGTCCACTTGGGGTGCAGATTCACAAGATGTCACTGATTTTAATTTGCATGAGGAGCATGACAGCAGTGGACACGTGTAACACTGTACATTGTAGCTGTTGCCAGAGTGTTTCCATGGCAACAAGTGAAACAGACCTGAGGCCCGTGTATCAGCGGCTTGCAGTCTTGCGCCCTCTCAGACTTAATGTGACGGCAGTGAATACGTCACAGTACATAGGACTGAAGTCCTCGAGGGCTCAGCGCGCGGGGTCGGAGGGTGGACTTTTCGATCCAGTCTGGGTGTTGCTACATTGTTACGTGTTTCATTTTGTTCTGTGTTGTCTCAGTGACATTGTTTGTCCATCAGAGAGCACAGACAAGTTTGTTTCTATTGTAAAATATCAGATTATGTACATACCTTTATTTGACAAAAAACCATTAAGAGACCCTTAATTATTGTGTGTTATGTACCTTTATGTACCCTTAAAGTAATACTAACACCATTGAGTAGCTAATTTGACACTTCTTTTTCCACTTCATTCGATACCCATCATGAAAATGGAAGCGTTCAGTTAACTACTGTAGTTATTTTATTTATATACAAATATACTCAGACTGTATAGGCTGTAGCTGCTGTGGTAGTAAGCCAATCACAACGTCACTTAAATTAAAAAATGCTTGCAGCTATGGGTGTATGCAAAACTATACAAATAGCAGTTTTTTTTCTGCATCTGGATACAATAATAATAATAATAATAATAATAATAATAATAACGATGATGCATTTTATTTATAGCCACCTTTCAAAGCACTCAAGGACACCTTACAAGAAACAGTTAAAAAACAAGCAGCAATGTATCCATAGATCATAAAACCAAATGATTCGGAATATACAATGAAAGTTACGAAAATGACTAGACAAAAAACGTAATTATAAATATTAGGTATCAAATCATCATCATAAAGAAATCATCAGTGCAGGTCACCATGTGGTACCATTAAGAACAGCTGAATGCTCTAGAATCCATGGTGGTCAAGCGGGCAGATGGTGATGTGAGTTGGATTGCAGAAGAGGATCTAAGAGTACGGGAGGGTGTGTTGATATGAAGGAGTTCAGAGAGGTAGGCAGGGGCCTGATTATGAAGGGCCTCGAGGGTGACAAGCAGAAGGTTGCTGGAGAACAGGAGTGATATGGTCTATGGAGGGAGTTCTGGTAATGATAGGGACAGCTGAATTCTGGACCAACTGGAGTTTATGAAGACACTTGAGAGGAAGACCAAAGAGGACAGGATTGCAATAATCAGTACGAGATGTAACCAAAGACTGAACGAGGACAGCAGCACTCTGAGGTGTGAGTCATGCCCGAAGACGATTAATATTTTGTAGATGAGAGTGTGCAGACAGAGTAACTTTACTGATGTGGGCCTCAAAGGACAGTGTACTGTCCAGGAGGACACCCAGACTCTTAACCTGAGGGGATGGACAGACTTTGGAATTGTCAGTGGTTAGAGAGAAACAAAAGGATCAAACATGGGTATTGTTTGACTGTAGAAGTTTCAGTTCTACTTGGTACTGGGTTATTTCTGTCAGTACTTTAAAGGAGCTGAGTACTGATACCCAGTCCTGTTGATGTTATTTGGTCATGTAAAAAGACTTCAACTCTTTAATGTTTACAGCAGTTTTTGTCTAAAATAAATATGTTACATGTCTTTGCAGAGACAGAGGGACAAGCAAAATCCTCAAAAGTGAGAATACTCTCTCCAATAAATAACATTTACAGCTTTAAATAATGTGAATGTCTTTGCATTTTGTTTTTTATGGGTAGATTCTTCTTATTCCAACTCAAAACTGGCTTAAAATATATGATGTGACATCATGTAGAGATTCAGTCGGGTGGAAAAGTTAAGAAGAATCCAACTTAAAGCAGTAGTTTTTTTTTAGTTTTTAAAGGTTTTTTTTTTTTTTTTTTCAGTTGGTTAGCGTAGCTTAGCATAAAGTAAACAGGGAAACAGCTAGCCTAGCTCTGTCCAAATATGAAATATCTGCCTATCAGCACCCCTAAAGCTCACTCATTAACATCTTTAAAGTACCTTTATGTGGGTTATAGAGAGTAAAAAGGATTTTTTTAAATATTGATTTTGTAGTTGAGAGTAGCTCTTCCATTTCCATTGCACATTACAGTGTGTCCATTAAGAGTCCATTAACATCACACTCAATAACTGAACACAGTTTTTAAGCCTGCTTGTTTTCATAATTCCTTCAACATACCACACACTTAACATCCAGTTAGAGGTAGATTCTAACATGCACCTTCGTCAGTGATGTTGTTGTGTCAATGTATGTGTCTTCACATGTATACTAACAGGAGGTAAATGTGTGTGTGCAGATGCAGTGTGAGGAGGGGACAGAGTGGCTGCTGGAGCTGCTGACAGATGTGCAGCTGCAGCAGTACTTCCTGCGGATCCGTGATGATCTCAACGTCACGCGGCTCTCCCACTTTGACTACGTCAAGAATGAAGACCTGGAGAAGATCGGCATGGGACGCCCGGGTACGTCCGGTTACTACCTCTGTTCCCATTTACAGATAATACATTCAAGTCTGTTTGTGCTTTGGTGTAAAAAAAAGAGTTTATATGTAAAATGTTTTCAGTGTTTGTGATTGTGTTGGCTCAGGTCAGAGGAGGCTTTGGGAGGCCGTCAAGAGGAGGAGAGCCCTTTATAAACGCAAGTCCTGGATGAGCAAGGTGCAGTAACACTGTCCTGCGCGCACGCAAAAATCCTGCAGCTTAGAATAGAAGATTTAAAAATACTTAATTGTGTAGTTTTTGCTTGCAGCAGGGGGAAATTGGTCTTTTCATGTGCAGAATCTTCTATTACAAAGGCTACATGAAAACCTGTCTCTGGTTTCTGCTCCTGGGCTCTGTAGGTGTTCCCGGTTAAACGACCCGATGCCGACTCCCAGCAGCCTCTCCCTCAGGGGGCGTCGTCCAGCTCGGCACCAGCCAACAGCGAGCCGGGAGCCTCGCTCACCTGCCTTATCAGAGAGACGGAGCTACAGCTGTTTGAGCGTCTGGGAGATGGCACGTTCGGGGTGGTGCGGAGAGGAGAGTGGACCGGACCTAACGGCAGAGTGGTGAGACGCAGAGACACAGTAGAGGGTAGTAGCTAACGAGGAAATGTATAAAACAAAAGCAAAATCTGTGAAATGTAAGCTCAGGTTGGTTCTCAGAGGCACCGTTTTGAATTACAGCAGTTCATTCTGTTGGTGGTTAAGCTTATATCATCTTTCCCTCTTATTCCTTAGCTGTCAGTGGCAGTGAAGTGTCTGAAGGCTGCCGTGTTGGAATCAGACGGTCTGGATGATTTCATCAGAGAGGTGAACGCCATGCACTCACTGAGCCACCAGAACCTCATCCGGCTGTACGGCGTCGTCCTCACACAGCCCATGAAGATGGTAAACACACTCAGTCATTCTCAAACATGTTGAAGCAAAAGTACACACCCAAGTCACATGTTAGATATGTAAATAATAATGAGTGTTTTATTTCCATATTGTGTGTGCTTGTGTGTAGGTGACTGAGTTGGCACCTCTGGGCTCCCTGTTGGATCGTCTGAGAAAGCGTCAGGGTCACATCCTCATCTCGTTTCTGTGTAACTACGCTGTGCAGGTCAGTGCAACACCAACAACTGCCCTCAGATGCATGGCTGGTTCAGTCCCAACAATCAGAGGAGTTTTTCACACTGTGGATCTTCATCATTTCTGTGAACTAATAATAATAATAATGACGATGATAATAATGATAAGAAGAATTATCACGCAGCAAATTGCAGAAGTACGACAGTGTAGTATGGCTGTTGTGTGCAGAAGAAAAAAACATGGAGCAGGTTTTCACTGGACAGGAAGGGGGGTAAAAAAAAATTTTAAAAAAGTAACTAAAGCTGTCAGACAAATGTAGTGGAATAAAAAGTACAATATGTGCCTCTGAGATGTCGAAGTATAAAGTTACATTAAAAGCAAATACTCAAGTACAAGTACCTTAAAGTTATACTAAAGCACATTTGTTAATCAAATGTACTTGGTTCTGTCTCTGTGTGACTCTGTGGGTGTGTAGGTGGCGTGTGGCATGGCCTACCTGGAGCAGAGACGTTTCCTCCACAGGGACCTGGCTGCCCGCAATGTTCTGCTGTCCACCAATGACACGGTGAAGATTGGAGACTTTGGTCTTATGAGGGCGCTGCCAACGCACACCGACCAATACATCATGGAGGAGGGTCACAAAATCCCTTTCCCATGGTGAGAAGAACGTCCTGGTCGCACTAAATCATGTGTCATTTTGTTTTTTGGTTGCCAGGGTCCAGCGATTCAAAAGTTCTAGTGTTGCTCTGTGAAGTTTTTCTTTCCATCTTGTCTCTCTCCAGGTGTGCTCCGGAGTCTCTGAAGTCTCGTACTTTCTCTCATGCGTCCGATACCTGGATGTTTGGGGTCACTCTGTGGGAGATGTTCACCCACGGACAGGAGCCGTGGCTGGGCCTTAATGGGAGCCAGGTGCTTGCATATGCACGCTCACATTTTGGATAAAAATCTATTATTGCATATAATGTTTTCTGAAAAAGCTCAACCCACAAAATGACTGCAGCTTCGTGCAATTTTAAAAATTCACCAGATAATGATGATTCTTCAACATTCTATTATATATTGTCTGTTTGCAGATCCTGCACAAGGTGGACGTGGAGGCTGAGAGGTTGTGTAAACCAGACGACTGTCCTCAGGATATTTACAACGTCATGCTGCAGTGCTGGAGCCCCAAACCTGAGGACAGACCCACCTTCATCGCCCTTAGAGACTTCCTGCTTGAGGTAGCACTATAGTCAAAATGAGATTCATAAACCTTTTGCAATAGTAGATCATATCAATTACACATGATCAGATTATTATTACTATAACATCACTATTAATGTTGTACTCAGTCAATATGGTGCTAATATTAATCAACCTACTTTATATGTGCTATTGCCTGGCAAATTGTTGCTTAATGATTTATAATTTTAGAAATGTGTAAGTTTTCTTGGAAAAGTTTTAAAGGAATACTTCACCCACAAAATTACCATTTGCATAATAATGTCTCATCCAGTGTTAAGTTAAATTCATGAAGAATTGTTTTGCTTGCATCCCTCTGCAGTGAATGAAGAATCCAAAAACAGAGAAAATCCTTGATGAATTGAAGTTATTGGGGTCCGCGTTTAACAGCAACACTACAACAAAACATCTGTTCACAAACTCTCACACAGCTTGTGTAGCATAATCCAAGTGTCATGTGTCCAGTCATAGTCGGGGAGCTAAACTAAAAGTGAAATTTATCTATGCTCTCCATTAAAAGAAACAATGATTTTACCTCTCTGAACACTGGAGCTGCTGGTCTCAGACTGCCACGATCAGTTAGTTAGTTTGTGTAATAGTATGACTTTGGTGTTTTTAAAGGGTTAGTTTGAGTTAAGCAAAGTCACACAATAACACAGACAAACTACAGATAGAGGCAGCTGTAGACCAGCAGCTCCTGTGCTCAGCGAGTTAAAATTGCTGTTTTGTTAATGGAGTCTGGCGTTGAAGAGAGCATAGATTAGTTTCACTTTCAGTTCATTTTGAAATGGTAAGATGCACATGTTTACTAAGTACATAAATGACACTTTGTGTGAAAGTTTGGAAGTGGGTGTTTTGATATAGTTTTGCTGTTGTTAAACCTGGACCCCCATGACTTCAATTCATTAAGAATTTTTTTCCATTTTTGGATTCTTCTTTTACCATAGGCATGCTGGAAAAACAAAGTTTTCTTCACGAATTCAATGTAACACAGGGTGAGTAACTGACATACAAACAGTCATTTAGGGGATGAAGTATTCCTTTAATGTGGTCATACTAACTTTGCACTTGCAACTCCATTGTGGGGATTTAAAAACTTTTAAAGGGGCAAGCAGTATGGGCCTCCAAATAAACATATATTTTTAAATAAAGAGGCAAGAACTTGTCTCTTTAAGTGTAAATGAAAGCAAATTTAGAAAGTAGCCCCCTGGATGAGCGATTGTGGCTAATAGCGAGCTAGCTCCAGGACAACGTGCTGATTATCTTAAAAAATGCAGGGTGAGAAACTGATATACAAATGGCCATTTGGGGGGTGAAGTGTTCCTACTTAAGTACATCAAAAATGCACTTAAGTATAATGCTTTTTTATGTAAATCATTTCAAATATCTGGGTAGCCAGAAAGTTACCCTGGAAGTAGTTAGCTAGCTATAATGGCTAATATCAGGAGCTAATTTCTGTGTTTACTTTTGATTGGACTGAAAGATGTGTATGAAATTGTGACTGTAGATACAATAACATGAATAGTTTCCAGTGTTGGGCAAGCTACTCTCAAAATGTTAAGTATTACATAGTACTAGTTACCTGCATTTAAAAGTAATAAGTTACTTTACAAAATTACTCTCTGCGATGAGTAATAACTTACTAATTACATTAATTTTGTGTTACTTTCATCAAAATGAGCTCACAAAATGAGCATACAGTGGTTACCTCTTTGTATAAAAAAATCCCCTGCTTATATTAATGATAGCCTAGACCCTTCAAAATAAATGGCCTTGGACACAGGGAGGGTCAGACAGAGGGATAATTATGAGGAATAGATAAATATTTGTGGGCCTATGAGATGAAACACACTTACAGGTGTGTCTTTCAGCTTCAGCAGCACCAGACAGAGAGTTATGCGTAAGAACAGGATTGTTTAAGCTCTGCAGTCGTAGGAGATGTGAATGGAAACATCCAGCATTCTAACATCATCCTTACATGTTGATCACTGGGATGAGGAACAAACTAAACGGAGGCCAGCTCCTTATCCCCGCTACTTTCAGGCAGCCTTAGGACGCAGAGGCACAATGGGATAGGTTGTAGGTATATGAATGGAAACACACTGGACATTATAACCCACATCACCTTTTTATAGCGTATAATGAATTACATGACAACACACAACAACCTTAGGAAATGATATTTTTTCTGGTGACGCACTGGTGGAAGCTGAGGGGTGTGTGTCATTATTTAAACACAAATGTGTTGTAGTAGCTCCAAAAGTAGTTAGTCACCAGGGTGATGCAACAGGAAAATAAAGGACAATAAAGAGGAGGCAAATGGAAATAAATACGTCATTATTACACAAAATGTCCTGAAGTGTTTGCCTCTATGATCCCACTGATGACAGCGTTAAGTCATTGTGGCTTTTCGCTCCAGCTCTCAAGTGTGTATGTGTTCTGCAGACCATGCCGACAGACATGAGAGCGCTGCAGGACTTTGAGGAGGAAGACAAGCTGCAGATTAAAATGAACGACGTCATCACCATCATAGAGGGAAGGTCAGTTTGTCACACGCAGGTTCCCTCGAAAAATGATGTTTAATCACAAAGTAGTATCTTAACAGGGTTACTAGCATGACAGTCATGCCTGTGTGTGTCAGAGCAGAATGACGGTCGCTCCTACGAGACAACAAATGAATCTTTTGTTGATGCCGGATTCCTTGCATTGGGGGAAATTACTGCAATTACTGTCCTGTTACTGGCTCATTACATAAATACTGTGGCATCTGGTGATTTTAACAAGTTAACGCAATATTATTTATATAAGTATATTAATGTGACTGAAACAGTTTCTTGCACTCAGGAAAGTCCCATTATTGTTTAGTTATGTCGAATATCAGGACACAGATAATTCAAATCAGAAGAACATGTCACGTGATAAACAGAATAGAGGGTAGTTCCTTTGTGTTTGTGAATCTCTGTATGTGTGTTTTCAGGGCAGAACACTATTGGTGGCGAGGTCAGAACAGGGGGACGCTGCGTGTCGGTCAGTTTCCTCGTCACGTGGTGACGTCGGTCGCAGGGCTGTCCGCCCAGGACATCAGCCGGCCCCTCAAACACTCTTTCATCCACACTGGACACGGAGACACAGACCCTCACAGGAGCTGGGGACACGCAGACCGCATAGACAGGTCAATAAGTCTCACCAATTCAGTTAAACTTTATTTATACAATGTGAAATTAATGGAAGGTGTTACTCTGGGATTCATTTTGAGATATGGTCAACTTTTATTCGTCTCCAGAGGGGAGTTTCAGGTGTTGTATCAGCATAAGGACAGAAATAAGTACATAAATAAAGTATATAAAATAGAAATAAAAACTATACAAGAGAAATTAAACATAAAATTAGAATGACCAAAACCAACATTAAGTGATGCTTATACACATTTATATTCCACTGATTCTGCATAATGAGGCCTTTGCTGTATATTTTGGAGCCAGTACTTTTGTATTTTATACTCAAGAGCTTGAAAACTTGTTATGAAGTGTTTTACAGTGCTATTCCTGCCTGTACTTCCATCCTTGTCCACTAGAGTGCAGCAGTGCATCAGTTCACAGATGTACTTGTTGAGCTGGTAAAGCAATGATTCATTCAGCTGTTACTTGGCCCATTTTGTAGACTTTATCTAAACATATTCTTCATACAAACTAATGCTAAATGACTTAATAGCTACAACTTCTTGTCACTAAATCTGACTGACTTGTCTGTGGTCTTTCAGTCTGTATTTGGGGAACCCCATGGACCCTCCTGATGTCCTTGGGATGGACTCGGGCACTGCAAGGCCGACCAAACTCCCCAACCGTTCCAAGAGTAAGTTTGTCCAAACACTTAAACACATACACTCAAGTATTATAGTTAAAGGGATAGTTTGGAGTTTTTGAAGTGGGGTTGAATGAGGTACTTATCCATAATCAGAAAAATATGTACAGTTGATGATGGAAAACATATTTTAGCCATCTAAATAAATCAGTATGAGTTTAAGTGTACACTGTATTAAGAATATTTTACCAGATTAACCTTGCTGCCGACACGGAAGCTGTTAACAGCTTCAGTTTCCCACCTGTGCTCTTTTCAAAGCCACCAGACTCCACTGAGAAAAACAGTAATTTTAGCTTGCTGAACACAGGAGCTGCTGGTCTCCTGCTTCCTCGATCTCTTAGTTTATTTGTGATATTGCGTGAATTTGGTCAATCTGAACTTGCTCTTTGAAATGCCGAAGTCACACACACAAACTAACCAACTGGTCAAGGCAGGATTAGATCAGCAGCTCCTCTATTCAATGATGTTAAATCACTGTTTTTCTCAATGGAGTGAGACGTAATGGCTTCACTTATCCATCAGAAATCGCTGTCTGTGGCAAAGAAGTAAAAATGTTCTTAATATAGTATATTCTTAAACTGATGTTGATTTTTTTTTTTTAGATGGGACCTTAAATACCTCATACAGCCCCACATTTAAGGATCTGAACTGTCCCTATCAGTACTAATTAGCGCTACTTGTACTTTACCAGAGTATTTCCATTTTATGTAACTTTACACTTAAACTGCACTACACCTTAAAGTAAAATGTACTTTTTACTCCACTACCTGTTTAGTGACATATAAAGTAACATTTTGAACGCAGGACTTTTACGTCACTTGTAGCGGAGTATTTTCACTGTGTGGTATTTGTACTTTTATTTAAGTAAAGGATTTGAAAACTTCTTCCACCACTGCATACAATGTACTCCACATATGGCTTTTTGTTCACTTTGATAATTGTCTAAAACTCTCTTCATCAGAGCAGCCACCGCCTCGTCCACCCCAACCTGCCATTCTGCTGAAGAGTAAGTGCTTCTCTTCTTCCCCTGTTCTGTCTATACTGTCTGTCTATACTGCATCTGAATAAACACCTATGTTGCTTTCTCACTCTTGCGTTTGCCTGTGTGTGTCCAGAGCCGTTCTACGACTCCGTGATGGACGATTACGACGACGATGACGACACCAGCGCCTCGTCAGGGCTGAAGAGGCTGGGAGTGTCGCTGGGGCTGAAGCTGCGACCGTGGGAGGGGTCTGGCGTGCGCTCGGCCAAAAGCGAGGTGTCGCTCATTGACTTCACTGATGACAGCTTCAGCTCGACCACACCCTCGCCGCTCACTGAGACGCGGCAGCCAGATGAGGACACACTGAAGGTAGAGTTAGAGAGTGAGAGGTTGGATGTATGACATACTTTGCCATACCATTTAAAACTAAAGAAGAGTAAGCTACTTATGTGATGATGATGTGATGATGATGATAGATGGGCATATGTAAGCAAATAAAACAGCTTCCTCACGTGCGCCTGCGCAAGTGCCGGACACACACACACACACACACACACACACACATTCTCACTGACTAACTAATTGGTCCTGCTTACTTAAGGGATAGTGCACCCAAAAATGAAAATTCAGCCATTACATACTCACCCATATGCCGATGGAGGCCCTAGTGAAGTTTTAGAGTCCTCACATCCCTTGCGAAGATCGGCGGGGGGAGCAGCTAGCACACCTAATGGCAGACGGCGCCCCAAACTAACGTCCAAGAACACAAAATTGAATCCACAAAGTATCTCCATGCTGCTCATCTGTAGTGATCCAAGGGTACTGCAGCCCCGACGTAAAAAGTTGTTTCGAAAAACGTCATATGAACTCTGTTTTTAGCCTCACTGTAGCCTGTAGCTCTGACTGCTTCTCTGTACTCCGCATTCACGTGTGCGTGCTTGCGCGCAACCAGCGAACGCATGAGCTTTGCCTACCTGTATTTACATCAATGTGACACGTGCACCGCTGGGAGAAAACCACAATGTAATAGCTGCAGTCCCCCATCAGAAAGGGCTGTACCAAAGTAAATGTGGTGTAGCGTACATTTAAAATAAAAAATACGTTTTGCTGCTGCCTGTTCACAGCAGTACATTGCTTAGTTTCCTTGTCTGTACTCCTGCCTGCTTCGCCAAATTGGGGGCATGCTGACTACCACCTACTGTAGGTAATACACTGACAGTGGATAAGTACCTCATATAACCCCACTTCAAAAAATCCATACTACTCCTTTAATTTGTCTGCTGAAAGAAGGCACAAAGCCTGACTTGGCCCACTGGGTCTTGAATAGGAGTGACCTCTGGGTGACCTGAAGGTAAGTGGCTGCAGTGGTTGTGTAATGTGTGTGTGTGTGTGTTTGTGTGGTGCCTGAGGCTATTTGTAGTCCTTTCATTTCAGCTGTAGATGCTACTCAGTGGTCCTTGTGCGGTCCAATGATTTTGCTGCTCATTCTGATGCTGTTGTTGGGAGGATTGAGGTGGAAGTTGCTCAAGGCACCAAAGCAGGCTGTTGAAGGAGATTATGGATTCAATGAGGGGTCATTCCTATGTATAAGTGAAAGGTTTTAGAGTATATATAGCTTTCATTTTATTTTATTTGCATTTTTCTCTTGTTTTATTTTCTTGGTCCATAGCTCTCTCCCTTTCCCATGAGGGATCAATCATGTTTTTTATCCCTAACTTTTCTGTCAGGGATGTCCAGATCCAATCTCAGAGATCAGCATCAGGGCTTATTAGAGAATCGGGTTTGGCGACATTGAGCTATATAGAGTCCGATCTGATGGAAGGGTGATGAAGAGGGGGTTTCCGGGGTGTGAGGGGTCCAACCTGATGTTTGTGGCCCGTGTGAGAAGACGGCCTGAGTGGATGTCACAAAGATGTGGTAGGGGGAAGCCGATGATCCTCTCAGCCGGGTCAACAACCAGCTCCAGGTCTTTCTTTTTAGCTGTGGTGCAGCCGGAGCACCACACAGTACAGCAGTATGTTACAATGCTCTCAATTGTGCAGTGGTAAAAGCATATCAGAAGTTCCTGAGGAGCTTGTTTTGCTTCAGGGTCCTTTGCTGGGCTCTTTTGATAATGTGGAAGGTGTTCAGGCTCCAGTTCAGGTTCACCTATGTGCACCCCCAGGAACTTAAAGCTTGCAGTCCTTTCCACCTCTTGTATGTAATGTGCAGTCCACTGTTGTTGTTTTTTTTTTTTCATTTATTTTGTTTCCTTTGTATTGAGGATGAGGTTGTTGTCCTTGCCCCATGCGCAGAGGGTCTGGACTTCTTTCCTGTAAGCTGTTTTATTACTGTTTGATATGAGTCCCACTACGGTTGTGTCATCTGCGAATTTGATAAGGCAGTTGGTTTTGTGCGAGTAGAGGGCTTGACTGAGGATGCAGCGTTGGGGTATGCTGGTGTCGAGAATGATGGTGTAGGAGATGTGGTGGCTGATGTTGATGTGTTGGGGTATGTTGGTAAGAAAGTCTTTTAATCCACTGACAGAGAAGTGCTCCCAGACCGAGTGTTTGCAGTTTGCTGATCAGTTTATTTGGATCAATGGAGTTGAATGCCGAGCTGTAGTCGATGAACAGTATCCTGACATAACTGTTGGGGTTTTCCAAGTGTGTGAGGGTGATGGAGATGGCGTCATCAATGGATGTATTGGTCTTGTGTGCAATCAGTCTTGGTCGAGGTCAGGGGGGGGTTAAGGAACAGTTTGGATGCAGGGGATATTTTTCTTAATGCACTGCAGAGCCATTAAATTGTCAAGCAAAGGCTATATATCGGATTGATTTCAGCCATTTTAAAGCACTTAAAGTGCGCACTGTGCAGCTGTGTTAAATAGGAAAAAAATTGGCATCTGGCTCGGTATCGGCAGATATTCAATATCAAATGACTCATTCAAAAATCCCAATTTATTGTTTTCTGTATGCACAGACTTCTTTCTTAGATTATTAAATGTGTTTGTCTGTAGCCAAGAAAAACACCCCCACTATCAGATAATGCCAAAGTATTAGCTTGATGCTAATGTGCGTAAAAGACAGACAGAAAACTTATTTTCTTTTTCTAATACATATTCCTGCTGAAATACTTCCGCATAAAACAACATTGTGTGTACTATAGCAGACAGAAATTTTCACACATGATTTTCTATGGCATCTGGTGCATTTAGCTACCTTTCCCCTGTCTCACGCCAGCACACACAGAAAGCAATTGTGCCCCAGCATTACACATTATTCAAGTCCTGTCAAAGACCAAAGACCAAACACCATCTCAGATTTGCTTTGAAATGCCTTGAATCATCTTTTGTCCCTGGATGACCCCGAGGCGGGCGCAGTGTGATGGATCTGTGCTCATTGATTGATCATGTGAACATTAATGCTTACAGGTTTACTTTCCACAGTCGTGTCTGCTCTTGTCTTCCTTATGATCATCTCCACTAAGCTGTAGCTAAATGCTTTGAAGTTTTCAAATGTTGTTTACACATTTTTACAACATAAAAATATGGAGATACATGCTATATCTTAGTGGCACTGTATTATGATTGTGTATAATAGTAGAGGACAGATATTTTGGTAGAGCACTTTTGCTGTTATGGGTGGCAAGGTTGGTGCAGCACCTCAGCGCAGACTGACGCGACCTGTGCATGTTAATCTTGTCTATTTTATTTTGCCTCTTCTTACAATGTTAGCTGCTACTTTATAATTGTCCATGTTTCCAGATTGTTCTGGTAATTCATGGTTTCTGGTTGTAGAATGATTTCACTGTAACAGACTGTGAATTCACTGATGTCACTGGTGATGTTGGCAGTGGTGTCCTGGAATGTACTCAGTTGTCTAAAAACATCTACAGCGTTCTCTCCTCTCTGTTCCACTGTCATTACAGACATGAACTGGACCAAGCCGATCCCTCTACTCTTATAAAAAAGTACAAACAATTAGTCATGCCAGATCAACTGGCAAGAAAGAAAGAAAAATAATTGGAAGAATAAAATAAAAACAAGGATCATTCATGTGACCAAACATCTGTGAATAGACTTTAGCTACTGACATGGATCTCTTTCATCCAGTTTGGGCAGAATTAAAGTTACAATGTGTAATTTACGTGGTTTATCGCGTTTATCTAGAACTTGCCGTCACTGGAGACGGTTAAGGTGAAGCTCAATCTGGGGTGCGTCTGCGTGAACCTGCTTTGTACTTTTATGATTCTGTCGCACTTTAAATGGAGGACCACACATATGTTTTGCCCTGTAAGAGGGAAACCACGTCACCAAATAAAAGAAAAAGATCAGATAAGCAAGGACGGGACAAAACGTGAGTGAATATCGGCACTGCTTATTCCAGGCGGAAAAAACTCCTGTGGAAGAACACTCTGGAGACGCATATATTATAATCGTACCAACCTATATTTGCCGCACTGTGCCGTGACTATCACATAAAACGTGTTATTTTAGCATTACTGTGCTAATGTTTGCTCGTGTTACCAAAACAATTAGACATAAAACACTCCTAACATAACGTTATATCTCACAGATAACCTATATTTCACTGGTAAACTATAACATATCGTGTCGCTAGATAGGCCTACTCGTGGATGATGCCATCTCTGTCTGCGCAAGGCTTTTTGTCCTACGAGGCCACCGTCACTTACCTGACGGGAGGGGTGAGCGAGTGAGCGCGAGCGAGCCCTGCAATTTAGAATTTGACCGCCGATGTCACTGTTACTCACCATTTTTACACACTGAGGCTTTAAGAAATTCATCTTTATGAATATGAAATGTTCCCAGCAAGATTTCTTTTAAAGTTCTTAGTGCATAAATTGCCATCATCATATTCAAAATAAGCCTTTGACTCACTCACATATTTTGTTTAGCTGCAAAAGGTCTAGGGCTTATGTTATGTAAGAAAACTGTGTCGTTATTTAAGCATATGAATCAAGTTATTATGATGACAAAGCTGGATTTTTATAACTCCGCACCAGTGACAGCCATGGCTGGAGGCATTATGCGTTTGAGTTGTGTTTCTGTTCATTCGTACATATGTCTTCAGAATACCCTGCGGGAATTTCCTCAGTTCTTGCACAACTATCTTTTGTTGGCCAGGAATTCATACAGGAATTGTGACGAAATTTCACACAAATGGACAAAGTAATGACAAGTAAGTTCAAGAGTAACCTTCGCTGCGAGATCGTAATGTTCTGAAAGACAATTTACTGGCCAATATTCATCACCATAACCTAGACGCAAAATGTCAGATAATGAATTAATGGTGAATTAATGGCATTAATCTGTGGTTATTTTAGATCTTATGTGCTGTCGGATTGACAATAAGTGTGATGTATTCATGTTTTAGAATTTGCAGTATCATCCATAAGCAACACAGTGGTGCAGTTGTAAGCACTGTCGCCTCACAGCAAGAGGTTTCCACATTCAATCCAGGGTGGGGGGAACGAACCCGGGGTGGGGGAGCCCCTCTGTGTATTTCTCTCCGTGTCCGCATGAGTTTTCTCCAGGTACTCCGGCTTCCTCCCACAATCCAAAGACATGCAGGTTGATTGGTGACTCTACATTGCCTGTAAGTGTGAATGTGAGCTGTAGTCTGTAGGTGTGAATGGTTGTCTGGCGACCTGTCCAAGGTGTACCCCGCCTCTTGCCCAATTGGAAAAGGGTCCAGCCCCCCTACAACCCCCAACAGGGCTTGTAGGGGCTTCTCAAACTTCCATCATTCTCCTCCACAGGACACCCCATCCATCCTGGACTGGCCTCTCCCTCAGCCATCTTACGACGAGGTTGCACCGGAGCTCGAGGACCAATCAGAGGACCTGGAGGTGCGATCTATCAATAAGGGATTCACTGAAGATGCTGTAACCACGCCCAGCAGTGCTATGGCGGGCAGGAGCGAGTCGCAGTCAGCTGACCTCTTCCAAGAACTACAGAGAGAGGTAAAGAAAGTGTAGTTTCAGTTTATCAGATTTTTCTCCCTTCTCACAAACAGACACATGTTGATATTTCTGTCTATCTTTGTGGGTGCAGGTGATGGTGAAGCTGCAGGTTCCCATGGCAACAGGCCGCTCCCTCCCATCCTCCCCGCTCCCTATACCCCTGGCTCCGCTGGGCCCCCACAGACAGATCCTCCTGCCTCCACCCTCCCCCTCCTCCACCTCGACCTCCTCTTTCCCCTGCTGCTTCGAGGACCGGCCGGTGCTTCCTCCTCGCAGCCCCGTCCCCCCGCTGCGTCCCAACAAGCGCAACCTCTCTGCCCGCACCACCCACCCACAGGCCCGCTCCAGTTCCATCTCCCTGGGCCATGAGGACGACACACCTCCTCAGATCCCACCCAGAGACCACGCCTTCTCTCAGCCGGGCTCCCGCTCCTCCTCTCCCCTTCCACTGGTGCCGCCGCTATCCTCCTACCCTGTTGTCCTGCCTCCTCCTCCGCTCTCTGTCTCCCCACGCCGAGCGTCTGGACTTCTGGGCCCCCTTCTGTCCTCCAACTCGACATCTTTGTCCTCCCCGGCTCAAGCCACATCACAATCCTCCCAGCTCTCAGCTCGTGGTTCATCCTACGCATCCAGCTCCTTGCTGGATCCTCTCGCCTTTCGTGAGGGACGTACCCTTTCCTCACTGATTGACAGCTCCCCAAGCTCCGCTCCCGCACCGCTGCCAGAGCGACCAGCTTTTCTAGAAAGGTGTGTTTCTGATATCAAACACTGTGCTTGCTTAAATCACTAATATCAACAGGCCTATATTTGGGACAGGCCTTTAATTTCTTTCACACAAAACTATCAAATCAAAATATTTTTTTAAACAAGTAGAAATATCACTTGTTTAAAAATTTGTCAAAATGTGTAGCCACACCAGGCTAGTGAAAGGGACTGGATGTTTAATATGGACTAGCCTTTTAATTAAAGTTTTACAGTATTTTAAACTGAACAGAAAGTAAAACCTATCTATGCCTTCTTCAAAGCCAGACTCCATTTAGAAAAACAGCAATTTTACCTCACTGAGAACAGGAGCTGCTGGTCTAACGCTGCCTCTATTTGCAGTTTGTTTGTGTTATTGTGCAGCTTTGCTTAAGACAAGCTAACACTTTAAAACACCAAAGTAACACACAGTAACACAAACAAACTAACTGATTGAGACAGTCTTAGACCAGCAGCTCCTGTGTTCAGAGAGGTAAAATTACTGTTTTTGTTAATGGAGTCTGGCTAAGATGAGAGCATGGAGATGTTTCCAATGTCTCCATTCAGTTTCCTGTTGGAAAGGGCTGTCTGTTTGAGAAGTACTGAGCAAACAACTGGATAAAAGAGACTATATTATACTGCATGAGTTGTGTGAGAGTTTGTTAATGGATATTGTGATATAATTTGTGGATTCTTTTTTCACTGGAGGACACTAAAACAAAGTTTTTGTCACGATTCAACGTGAAACAGGATGTGTGATTGACATCTTGTAGTGACATAATTGGTCATGTGGGGGTGAATTGTCCTTTAATGATATTAAATCGTAATTTAAAAAATCCCTTAAGTTTTCCTTTACTGTCTAACCATAGTTTTCCTTATTTACTCATAGAGACAGTGATTACAGGCCTTGAAACAAAGACAGCCTTGAAGTACTCACCACATTAGAATACATCCACTGGCATCAATCAGTCTAAGTCAAGATGAAACATTGTTTTGTTAGCAGTTTCTTGCGTGTCATACAATAAAACAGCTTTTCCAGCTCATTGTCATTGTTCCTAAAATACTGACAACAGTAAACAATGTTGACGTAATACCACAGTTTTGAAACGAAAGCTCATGTAACACCCAGAGAGAGCAGCCGACACTCGATACAGAGTGAGAAAGTGCTGTGTGACTGACAGCCTGACTGAGCTGGGTTTGCCTCTTTGTGAAGTGTTGTTCACTCAGGCAAAAAAAAGAAGGTTCAATCCAGATCCATTATTTAATTTGCTTTGCAGACAGTGACGTCGCCTCTGTAAGATGTTTTTGGTGCATTAGTTTTCTGTCTTCAGTCTGCGGGGGAGATAGTTATGTGGTTTATTTTGATTCCAACAGGTCCGACTCTCCTTTTGATCCTCACAATGAAATTACACAATTCACAACAGGTTTTTGCACATTAAAGAGAAAAATAGATGAAAAACAAAAATAATAAAACAGAAATGCAACAATGAGGGAAAACAAACCACAAATTCATTCATTCATTCATTCATTCATCAAAACCTTTATTTAAGACTCGGGAAATGGAATGAGGGTGAGAACGAAGAGAACGAATTTTAATAGTTTTAAAGGTCATACTTTTCAATTGACAAAACAATCACTCTCTAAGGCAGTGGTTCCCAACTAGTGGGTCGTGGTCCAAAAGTGGGTTGCTGGTCCATTCTGAAGTGACTCCCAAAGGTGTCAAGTTTGTAAAAAACACACTTCATTTTAAAGTACGGTTATACTGGCACAGATCTAATGATTAATGACGAGAAATCTGGACCCTGTTGTTGGACCAGTTGGGAACCACTGCTTTAAGGTGCATTTAAGTAGCTGTTGTCTTTACTAGCAGATTAACTTTGCCAGTATATTAATATGTCGGAATATGTGTAATGGTTGTGGATATATTTGGATATTTGTCAGACTCATTGTTATCATGTCATACACACTTTGATTCAGAGTATTAATTAAAGTGCAGCCACACATTGTTATCTATTTATTCATACCTAATTATGAAAACTGTCACCATATTTTGAATCAGATACGGAGCAGCCAATATGGCGGCAGTCAAACCCATGATTCAGCATCCCGGCGGAGCCAAACCAAACTCCTCCTACAACAACAACAACGGAGGACCTGCAGCTCCCATTATGCAACAGGACCAGAGCGTCACACAGGTAAGAGAAAGAGAAATAAAATGTACAATTTTTTTTTTTTTCTCCCTCAACTGAGTCAGATGGATCTGGATTTTTGTAATTTTTCTGTGAATGTGTCAATCCATAGATTACAATTTATCCAGAGTTGCACGAGTCCTTACCAGGACAAAAAAATCAGGCTATATGACTCCAGTGCTCCGAAACCTTCACTGGAAACCCTGTTTTCAGAATACCATTAAAACCATCCTTTCGGCTACAGAGCACATGCTGCTCTGTCTCTACAGTACATCTCAGACATGCTGTCATTGTATAACCCCTGCACATCTCTGCAGTCACAAGGTGGAAATTTCCTCCATGTGCCTCGAGCACTTTCAAAGTCTGACAAGATGGCATTCAGTATTTATGCACCTAAAGGATTGAACAGTTTGCTTGCTGGTCTTACTGGGAATTCCCACTGGAAGTGCTGTCATCCAATCCACACTCTTGTCTTCATCTCTGTAGTCAGCTGGAGTGGCTAAAGAACTGACTGGACAGCGGCAGGCTAGTCTGCCTTCACCAGGCTCACGGCGGAAATTTACTAAACCAAATTTTTTTTATGTTGGCTCCAAAGGAAGAAATCAACAGTGTTATTATGTATTGAGCCATGATTTTATTTCCTTGCCCACCATAGCAAGTGATAGCTGAGACACACTGGATCCATTGACGTATGTGAAATTGACGGATCCTATTTATTTTTTATGTAGGGCAGGAAATTCGCCCATGCGTCGCATGATGGATACAGCACGGCAGGCTGATTGACCATTTGATGTATCGAAATTTGCATAATCTTGACTCATGCAAATGAAGTCCATCCATAGTAACGTGAAACTCTGATCAAACTCTTAAACTAGGCCGCGCTGATCAAATACAAATCAAGATTCTGTCAGCGCACTGGCTATTTCTTACCTTTAATGTTTTCAGAAACATATTTTAGCTGTAAAATGAGAAAGTTTGCGACTCGGCTGCCATATTGAAAACTGCGGAGCCAAAACCAAACAACCCCACAAGCGTATCTATATCCCCAAGGTTGTTCCCACGATCTTATACTCCTCAGTTACAACAATCCCCTTGAGTTCATGCCAATGTCTTTTCACCCTCTGTTAAATCGCTTTGGTTTACTCTGCGCATCACTATAATAAAGACATCAGATGAAGAGCAATACATAGATTAAAATGTCAGATTAAGGGGCACCTGGTGGCTTAGTGGGTAGAGCGGGTGTCCCATATACAGTGCAAAGGCAATGTTCTTGCTACAGCAACCTTTTCTAACCCTTAGTGGGCTCCTTTCTCATGCCTGAACTGTTAATTGTTCATTAATTCCTTCTTATCCGTGGGCTGCAATTAACACAGACAGCAACTATATTTAGACAGATAAATATTTTACTGTGCCACTACAATTTCTTCACTCTCAGAGTCGTGATTTTAGTCCCCTAACCAACTGTCATATTAAGCAAATACAGAGCTGTTTCAGGTTCCCATTATGTGCCATATAGAGTTGAGGAACATTGAACTGTGGAAACATAGGAGTGACCCCCTCACTGCCCACCAGCCAGACTGAGCTGGACTGTTTGCGGCTCGGCATTTCTTTCTGTTTGTTTACCGGATACACAGACAAACTGAGAGCCTAGTTGTGTGATTTAAACAGCTGTCTATGCAGATGACACTTCACTGAACTATAGAAAAAATAGACTTGGGGGAGGGCGTCAGTGTGGAAATGGAAGCGTACATCTAAAACACTCCTAAAAATGTGTGTATATATAACATACTAATTTTTATGCGTATGTGTGCGTGGATGTCTCTTGTTTATATGCGTTAGAACTCACCCACAGCATGTCACTTTTTGACAACATTTAAAATCCCTGATTGGCCTTTTCAATTAAATCCCAGCCCTCTTAACTTTCATTTGTAGACACAGCGATGAGTTGCGTTTACAGGCAATGGTTTCCAAAGTGTTCCTGAGCCCATGTCAGTTTTTAATTCAGTCTGAGACGTTAAAAGTCACAGCCATTCGTGTTAGTTTCTTTGCCCTTGAACGCAGAGGTCTCTCTAGATTCTATGAATCTTTGATGATGTTATGGATTATAGATGGTGAAATCCCTCAATTCTTTGCAACTGCGCATTGAGAAAGGTTGTTCTTAAACTGTCGGATTGTTTGCCCATACTTTTTTTCACAAAGTGACTGAGCCTTTCAAGAAAGCCCCTTTCAGACCCAACATGGTACCTCAATCTGTTACCAGTTAACCTGTTAACCTGCTAAATGTTGCAAGCAGGTGTTTTTTGAGCCTTTCACAACTTTCTCAGTCTTTTGTTGCTCCTGTCCCAACTTTTTTGGAACGTGCTGCAGACATCAAATTCAGAAAAAATGTATATATTTTTACAAAAAACAATATTTATGGTTTGAATATTAAATATCATGTCTTTTGTACTGTATTCAAGTGAACATAGGTCAAAAAACGTCACATTTTTTGGGGATTTGGGGTTGTACTTTTTCAAGGCTTTGCAGTTTACAGATTAGACAACTTTTTTTAAATCATTTTCTTTATATACCATTTTTTAAGATACAAAAAAATCCTTCCATCCAGTCGTGTTTCTTTAAAGTTTAAACCTCCATTTTTATAAGTTTATGGCATTATTGACAGGTTCAGGGAGCAGTACACGGTGTCACGCTGGAGGAGTGTCAGGCCGCTCTGCAGAGTCACAACTGGAGTATCCCTCAGGCCATTAATCATTTGAAGGTACATTTACATCTTCTCATTGAATATGACTTTGTTTGCCTTGAAAGCTCGACTCCGTCTGTTGTGCCCTTGAGTAGGTGTTACCACCAGGTAGTAAAGTAACATTTCCTACAAAGTTAACAGATAAAAGTGAGCAGAAGTTTCTCCTGTGATTTTAATTTTCCAGCACTGCTTCACTGGGAAAGCTGTGATAACCATAAATATTTTTTAAATACACGACTATGGATGATTAGTCATGAAATTGTGTTTATTATGAGTTTTTCTTTTACACAAACAGATGCACACGAGAACCCACAAATTCTGGGCTCTTGCACATTTTGTTTTTTCTCAGAAAAGGAGTAGATTTTGGCAATAATTCCCAGAAAAGACTGGGATCTCAATTCTTCAAACTGCCTCAGTGGCCCCAAAGGCAGATCAAACTGGATGATACAAGAAAATAGAGGAAGTGGTGCAAGGAATGGCAGTGATAATCATTATCTGTAAAGCACTTTGAATTACTTTGTGTACGAATTGTGCTCTACAAATAAACTTGCCTTGCCTTGCCTTAATTGCATTACTATGCATGTAGGTTTAGTGGTGTGGCCCTGATCATGTGCTGGTCTGGACAAATCAGAGGAAGCTTGACACACAGACTGTTGCTGAGCTCACAGCCCCACCTGACAACGGCTGAGAAACACAAGCCTGCCTTTAAGAATTACTCTTCCCCAAAGACCATTTGTCTTTCAGTTACTCACACCATTGTATTTTGGAAGAAAACTCTGTTGGTTTTTTTTTTGCATGTCTCAACAGTGAACAAAGAATCCAAAAATGGAAAACAATTTAATGAATTGACTTTATAATTGTCTGCATTTAACAACAGCAAAACTATGAAAACATCCATTTACAAACTCTCACACAACTGTTGCAGTACAATCCAAGTCTCATTTATCCAGTCATATGCTCAGTACTTCCCAGACAGACAGCCCTGTCTGATGGGGAGCTGAACTGAAAGTGAAATTTATCTTTGCTCTCTTCAAAGCCAAACTCCATTGACAAAAACAGTAATTTTACCTCGCTGAAAATAAGCGCTGCTGATCTACCACTGCCTCAGTAGGTAGTTTGTGTGTTAATGTGTGACTTTGGTGAATCTAAACTAACCTATTAAGACACCAAAGTCACACAATAACACAAACAAACTGCCGTTTGTTATATAAGCAGCAGTTCCTCTGGTCAGTTAGGTAAAATTACTGTTTTTGTCAATGGAGTCTGGCTTTGAAGGACGCATAGATAAGTTTTACTTTAAGGTCAATTCCCCATTGGAAAGGGCCCATTTGGAAGTATTACGACTGGATAAATGAGACTTGGATTATACCGCACAAGTTGTATTTGAGTTTGTAGACAGGTGTTTTAGTATAATTTTGCTATAAACGTGGACCCCTATGACTTCAATTTAGCAAGAATAGATTTTTAGGTTCTTCGTTGACTGTGGTATGCAGGTATGCTTTCCTTCCCGAATTCGATGTATCATGGGGTGAGTAGTTGATATACAAATGGTCATGTATACTGTAACTATGATAAAGCTGAATTTTTGAAGTCCTGTCACTTCTCAGATGTTAAAAGTGCACACTCAAGTGGAATTATATCAAGACAATAAACACATGTAACTCAGTGCAGGTGAGAGAATCACTGAATAATAAAACATGTAGCAGTCTACACTGAACAACTTGCCTACCTCCCTGCCTAACATGCTTCTTCTTTCTGTCTGTGTTGTAGGTGGAGCAGCTGTTTCGTCTGGGCCTGCGATCTAGAGCTGAGTGTGAAGAGCTTCTGCAGCGCTGCCAGATGAACCTGGAACAGGCCAGCACGCTCATGCTGGACACATATGGACCACATCGAAAAAGGTAATGGTTCCAAAAACCTTCCCCAGTTTCTCTGACAACACAAACACTTATGAATGATAATGTCACTCCATCTGCTTTTTGTAGCATCGTTTGTTTGGTGCTCTTGCCACTGATAAGACAACTCAGTCTGAGCGCACACATGCTGTCAACGCTTCTCTGAGGAGTTTTATTCTTTTAATTCTAAAATGTCCTTGTCAGTTTTAGTGGTTGTCAAATTATAGAGTCTGGAGGTTGGTAGAAACAGTGAGTAGAACAGATGGGACAAAACAGGTATGGTGTGCCTCAGGGGTCAATTTTGGTACCACTTTTAATCCCTTTTACAGGCACTTCCTGTCGTATAATCTGTGAAAATGGCGTCTCTTGCCAATGACAAGTCACCATTGCTCAATTTTATTTTTGATATAATTTAACTTTAAATTAGTTTTCATTTTATTTATTTCAACTTACTGAGTTTTGTTTTCCCTTAGTCTATTTACGTCTGCTTAACTTTGTAGAAATCATTTAACAGTTGAAAAATGCCCTCAGCACAAATATTTAGCTGTGGTTTTTGTATTGTCATGAGAATCATATTAATTTTCTCATTAAAATCTTGACAAGAGAGCAGAGAATAGTATTTCCAAAAATATGCCAGTTTCTGATAGCGCCAGCCTAACAATATCGCAAAACATCTGATGATTAATGTTTGTTTAAATAAGGAGTTCAAGTATAAGGAAATTCACAAAACAGACACAGTTGAAATGTAATTATGATCGTGGCCGGTTTTAAATAATGAGGTAAACACACGTAAAAGTAATCCCTGTGAGCAAAAACCTTCAGACTGTTCTAAATACTCTGTTTCCAATGCTTTTTCTACTGCTGACATCAGATTGTAACAGATTTCTTGATATGATCATCTGCTCTGGGCACACTACTGCAAGTGTTCATATTACACTGCTACACAGCTACATGCTAATGTCAGGCAAACATGTAATTTTGGTGGCTGATGTTGCTCATTTCTCCCTGATTTTGGATCATAGTCCCACTGGAACATGTCTGCTTGTGAAGATTGCTGTTTACAAGATTTTAATGGTGATTTTTCACAGTAGAAAATGCCGCTATTCTCTGCTACAGTCATTCCCCTGCCTTAAAAGATGGTGCATTAAAAGATGCTATGATATGGAGGACCCAGAAACGCTGACTGGGCTCTTTAGGAGGGGAGCTTAAAGATACAGCTGCTGTCTCAGACAGGGTGAATACAGGTGTTTTAGCACAGACAGTATGAGGAAAATTAACATTTTTTAACACTAAAGTATGTAAACAATGTACTGGTAGTAACACAAAATAGAAGTATGAACCTAAAAATGTAGTCGGTCCTCTTTAATGTAGCGTGGCCACACAGGTGCTAATGGTCAGATGATGTCTGGGGATGAATGTGCTACATGCAGTCCACGAGTAAACCTATAAAGTTACATGTACCATGCCTTGATGGATTCAGCTGCCTGCTGGGTTTCCTCAAGTTGGTGGCATAATTAAAGAAACACTGAGCTGGGTAAAGTTTTTCACCACCCACCCACACGTACATCAAATGGTAATCTTCGCGTTCAGAAAGTAAAGTTATTTTTATGCAGTCATTTCATGACTTTTATTATATACACCTTGGAGAAAATACCGAGGACTGGACCTCAGTGGTGCCAGTGGTGGCTACAGCCATAATTACATCACAGATTTTCCTGTTCACCACATATGATACCATTTCTTTCTCTTTGTATGTCTCACAGGAAGTGACAGCAGGAAGACAAACTGAGCGGTAATCAACCACTTACGAGCTCCTGATGTCAGTCGGATCAACACGCCAATACTGACCCCTCGGATGACTCACCGCTCCGAGCACTCAAGACACACTGATGCTTTTTGATGAAAGGAGGAACATAAAGCAGTACATGTGCCTCGCTTAATGTACTGTGAAAACCTACTTTACCTGTCATACACATGCATGCTCATTATTACCTAACAGAACAGAACAGAAAAGAGCAGCTTGTTGAATGAGTCATACTTTTTACTTGAAAAGTTGCTATTTATGTTGTTTTACTACATGAATTATGACAAGTTTCTGCTGGTAGCTATAATGCAAACTTGTACTGTGTTTGTGTCTGCTATGAATGTGCGCATGTTCAGGTGTGTGTGTGTGTGTGTGTGTGTGTGTGTGTGTGTGTGTGTGTGTGTACACGCATAAACTTACATATATGTACAAACACTGTAAATGCCCATGCCTTTTTGCTGTTAATGAAGCATTATAAATCAGGGAAATGTCAGCTAATGATATAGTTGTATGTTTTTATGAACTGCTAAGATGCTGTATTGTATATAGCACTTTACTGAGTGTGTGGACACGCACATGGATATTTTTGAGGACACATTAACTGCTGGTCAGAATCAGATTTATCTAGTTAGTGAAGTGAATAAGATGCTGATGTGTAATGATAGCATGTCAGGTACTATTAATCCATTATTTGTGTTGTAAACAAAGCTTTTTAGGCGTTATAAAGGCAGGAATTTTAGATCTTATTGTAGGCAATAAGACGCCAGAACAGAAATGTGAAGATATCTACCATCTCCTTATGAATACAGGGTATGAGGCACCAAGTCGAACCTCCACAAGTTACATATTCAAAGAACCTAAAGTGGATGTTTTTTATCTCTTCTTATCAAACTGACTGCTGCATGATAATCAAACACATGCAGGAGAGCTTAACTGTCAAAGGCAACTGCTGTGTGTGTGTGTGTGTGCAAGTGTGCTTAGCGCTGCAGGTTGTGATAGCAGCTGATGTCCATCTTCATAATGTGTGTGTGCAGCTATTGATCATAATATGTGATCTAATAATGAGCAGCTAAACAAGATAGGAATGGATAACAAGTTGCCCATTCTTGCAGCTAATTTGCATTCAAGAGAACATTAGTTCTGTTTCACACAGGCAGAGCCCCCTACTGGACTCTATGAGTAATACTTTCCTCCGTCAACCAAACAGGACATGCCTACCCAAATACTTCAGGAGCCCACAGAATATGCGGCAGCTGTATTATGGCAACAACATCCTTTTTCTCTTCGGGGTGGTGATTGTACACTGATCAGCCTTTGACACCTGTAAAGTTCGACCATGGCCCCACACAGCTCTGTGGCATACTACCTGGGTTGGCTGGAGTCCCTGCGTCCACTGCGCTAGTTTTGTTATAAAGAAGTAGGAGGGCTACGGCCACTAACCGTTAACCGGTTAGGATCGGTGTGGCTGGGTTGATGTTACGTCGCGACTGGGCTTTCAATCATTGAGTTCCACCAACTGTACCCAAACAGTCCAGTAGGGGGCGGAGCCTGTGTTAGGGAGAATGCAGGTTACGATATTGAAACCCTAGTTCTGTTAGCACAGGCAGAGCCCTCTATCTAGGGGCCCTATCACTCCTGCACTGCTCTGTGAAGATGTAGAATGCTGATGCCTTCATACATCTCCTATATACTTCGCGTCTCTCATGTATGCAGGTTGGCATGTCCTGCTTGGCAGGCTATGTTTATGCAAATTTCAGTGGGCAACTCCATACTTGTTACTGGAGGAAAGTATTACCATAGAGTCCAGTAGAGGGCTCCGCCTGTGCTAATAGAACGAGGGTTACAATATTGTAACCTTTGTCCATACAATTCATACAATTGAATTAGAAAAGTCAGACATAGTTGTTGCAAAAATGTTCCACTTGTTTTTGTATGTCTGTGTGTGTATGTGTGAGGTATCGTTCCCTCTATGCTCAGCTGTAAGCTCTTGTAGTCACTCTGCTGTATGTGATGCTGACTGCATTATACTGTAATATTATAGCCGCTTATTAATGGAAAATGCAAATATGGCCTCTAAGGTTTTTTAATAAAGATTAAAATGTGAGTCTCTCTTTTAAAAAGCCTTTTTGTTCTTTGTTTATTTCATAAAGGTCTTTAACAAAGCCAACATTAAAGTCTCCTCTCAAGCCCGCTCCGTACATGAGCATATGGATGATGCAATGCGCAAGGTCTTTGAAAAGTCACAACAAAAAGGAAAAGTTGAGGTCTTTGAACAACTCACCACAGGGTGTTGGAAGACCAAAGCTGACTAATAATAAACAGGGTAAATAATGAATGAATACTGTGGTCAAATAAACTGAAAATAAGGAAATGAAAAAAGAAACAATCAGGCCAGGCTTTTGTTTGCACACAGTATTAAAGGTTTAATACACTGCAGCTGGTGACATCAATTAATGCTTTTCCTCCAACAGGAAAATTAATTCTGCTGAGGGGATGTAAATCCAACCACAAAAAATAAATAGAATAAGATTTGAGGTAATAGTGACCTACTGAACTTCCTAAATTTACATTCATTGTTAGGAAGCGACCTCTAGCGGTTGTGGTAATTATGACGGGAACAAAAGAGGAAGTCTGGTGATGTATAAAGAATACCAAAGTCTACGTGAAGAGGATGCTGGTGGGATGGATGGGTCAAACAAATGCAGGAATTTCACCCAGGACAGTTTCTATTCTGTGTGAAACCAAAAGTCAAGGTTGACTGATAAACCTAAAGTAAACTTATATAATTTAACGTTACATTAGATCATATTAAAAGTGTACCAATTTTAACCCAAACTACCATCTTTTCCTAAACCTAATTACATAATTTCAGTGAAGTGAAACCCAACAAACTGTAACTGTATCACAATGTTGGACATGCACCTTCTGGACTACTGGTAGATTCAGTTTGCCACATACGAAGCATTGTAATGGCAGTGACTACAACTGATAATGGCCATTTAATGGGCTAATTACACTCAAAGGGGGTGATAAGATTTAGCTTTATTAATATTGAGGGCAATCGTGCAGTAGCTATGGTGCAAAGTAGCAAAAGAGTAAGACATCAAAAATACAAAACAATCCAGGTTAACAGTAAAGATATGAAGTTGTTCATATCTGAAGTTAATGTAACATTGACTTTGGACTTTTTGCTTTTTTATATTTTCATTTAGATATAGGCCATGAAATAATATTATATATAACATTATACTTTAATATGTTCTTAAATTTTAGTAACATTTGTATTGCATAAACATTTTTGAGTTTTACATTTATTTGAATTAATTTCTATTTGTGTTTATTTCAGTTGCTGCAGTTATTTTTAAATTTATCATTTTTGTAATAAGTCAGTTTTTGACCTCTGTAAGGAAAAGGCAACCCAAATATTCATATCTGCATTTTGTTTTTATCGCTGTGACCAATAAACACATTTATTCTTGATTGCTCTCCTCTAATGTCACTTCAAAGGTTTTTATTATAATGATCAGAGGAGTGCAATTTTCACTGGTATTTAATGTTTTACACAGGACGTAAGTCCCAGAGTTCAAGTCTTAGCATGTTTACTAAAACTTGCTGTCAGTCACCGAACATCCTCCAAACTGCGTGTGAGCACAGTGATGGGTTCAAACAGTGCAGGAGTCCTTTCTCTAATGGAAGACATGTCTCTGCTTCCTCAGGGATCAAACCTGTGACCTTTCCATTATGGGACCTTCTGGTCGCCACCCCCCTGTCTCCCTCATTCACTCACACACTCTCTTGCTTCCTAAATTGATCGCAGCTGCAGTGCATTGTGGTTCAATTGCTCAGTGTGATCCCTGGACTCCCCCGGACGCTCGCTCTGCACTTATTTGCTACAGCAGTAAGCACTCTGTCACATTCACTGATGGTGCATGGGACAAACACACACACGCACACACACACACACAACTGTATACTGTGCACTCATACATAGGCACCTTTGTGTCTCACACACACACACACATACAAATGTAACCACAAGGTGTCACCACGTCCTTGCTTCCAAAAATCACTTCATATATTGGGTGTGCAAAGTGGTTTTGTGTGTGTACATGTGTCATTAAGTATGTTTTTGTGATGTTGATGGCGGGAAAAAAGTTATATTTTGCGTATGTTTCTAAAGCTTACGGATATCAACAGTCGTTTGTTGAAAATTAGTCATACGTGCTGTGTTTATGTTTGAAGTCTTTTCTCGCAAAATACTGTACTCTACTAAGTATAGCCAACTGAGACGCTCTGGCCTTTATTTTTATTTTTACTATTAAAATAGCCTCACAATGCTCTGTGTGTATACACTGATCAGCCATAACACACATAACAGAACATTGATCATCTTATTACAGTGCAATGTCCTGCTAGGAAATCTTTAGTCCTGGCACTCATATGGATGCCACTTGACACGCTCCACCTACCCAAATATTGTTGCAGAACAAGTACACAACCTCATGGCAATGGCACTCCCGATGGCAGTGCCCCCCACCCAGCAGGACAATGCACCATGCCACACTGCAAAAACTGGTCAGCAGTGACCCGAGGAACATAAGAAAGAGCTCAAGGTGTCGACCTTGAGCTCTAAAAAGCCGCTTCATGTCAGACGGGATTCACCCAAACAACCTTGGCTCCAGACATCTTGGCTGCAACATACTTCACACCATCGAGTCATCTTATCAGAACATATATTCACTGATAAGCAGGAAGGTCAGCACACAGGAAGCAGACAGACAGACAGTTACTGCTCCAAAAACAACAACCGCCTCCCATGATGATGACATCACGGTCTGTGGCTCTGTCCTCCACATTACAAGAAAGCTGCAGAGATTGTCTCTGTCCCAGCAAGAATGTCAAGAAAGAAGAGATAGGACAATCACCAGTGAAAATAAAAACAACTGCAGAAAATCAAGGACAGTCAACCCATCAAATCTGATATGTATCTCATGTCAAACACAGTCTGTCTCTAAAACTAGCACTTCTCAATATCAGGTCTCTGGCTGGCAAATCCTTCTTAATCAATGATTTTATTAAGAAACACAAACTTGATTTTATGTTTTTAACTGAAACTTGGCTAGGTCAGGAAAATAGTGCAGCAGTTTTAATTGAGACAGCCCCTCCAAATTTTAGTTTCCTTAGTGAAGCAAGAATACATAAGAGAGGAGGCGGAGTTGCCACTCTGTTCAAGGACAGCTTCCAGTGTAAGCAAATGTTTTATGGTCAATTTGACTCCTTTGAATATGTTGCCACTCAGTTAAAATCCCCCTGTCGAGCAATTTTAGTGACCATCTACAGACCCCCCAAATATGATGCAAGGTTTTTTGATGAGTTTGCCAAATTGCTGTCTATTGTGTGCATGGATTTTGACTGTGTTGTTTTAGTGGGAGATTTTAACATTCACGTTGATAATCTTACAGATGGGTGTGCTAAGGAAGTGTTAAATATTCTGGATAGCTTTGGGCTTTCTCAGCATGTCACAGAACCGACACATAACAGAGGACACATATTAGATCTAATTATTTCCAAAGGTCTTAATATCTCTGAGGTTGTGGTGAATGATGTCGCTTTATCTGACCATTACTGTGTTTCATTCAAAATGACCAGCCGTGCTAACCCTATGAAAAGTGAAGCAGAGGTGATCAGAAAGCGTTATATAAATGATAACACCTGTGCATTATTATTCACCCAGCGTTTTACACCATCACAAACCCTGCCCTCAGCTCTAGTTGATGACCTTGTAAGCAGTTTTAGTTCCAATGTTATGACTGTTATTGATTCTATCGCCCCAATTAAGACCAAAGTTATGTCAGGTAGGAAAAAGGCACCCTGGAGAAACGCCATACTGGTTAAAGAATACAAAAGAGTATGTAGACAAGCTGAACGCAGGTGGCGAAAAAACAAACTCCAGGTATATTACGACATTTATAAAGACAGTCTTCACAACTATAACCAGGAACTGAAGAATGCAAGGCAATCATATTTTTCAGAGATTATAAACAGAAACAGTAATAATGCCCACACACTTTTTTTTGTAGTGGACAGACTGACCAACCCCACAACATTATTCCCTCCTGAACTACTGTCTAACAAGTCATGTAATGACTTTGCAGCCTTCTTCACAAACAAAATATTACAGATAAGACAGGCAGTGTGCAGCTCCAGCTCAGGAATGATAACAGTTGTGCCTTCCTGTCCTCCAGTTAATCTAGGACATTTTAGCCTCCTAGATTACACAACTCTAATAGAAACGGTTTCAAAATTAAAGCCCACAACATGCTGCCTTGATATTCTGCCTTCAAACTTTTTTAAAACCATTTTTAACTGCATAGCTCCAGATGTACTGCAGATAATAAATACTTCTCTTATAGCAGGCCAGTTTCCCCAAGCCTTGAAAACTGCAGTAATAAAACCTCTCCTAAAAAAATCAAATCTGGATGCCACAACAATTAGTAACTATAGGCCAATATCAAATCTGCCATTTTTGGGGAAAATCATTGAAAGGGTTGACTATCAGCAAATCCATACTTTTATGGTGCAAAACAATCTTTTTAACACATTTCAGTCTGGATTTCGGCCACATCACAGCACTGAGACTGTACTTATCAAAGTCTTAAATGATATTCATCAGAATAATGATGCATGCAAATCCTCTGTCCTGGTATTACTAGATCTCAGTGCTGCATTTGATATAGTTGATCATAATATACTACTTAGCAGATTGGAAAAGTGGGTGGGACTCACCGGCACTGTGCCACATGGTTCAAATCTTACTTACAAGATAGGGACTTTTTTGTGTCAATTAGTAACCATGAATCTGAGCGAACTACGATCACATGTGGGGTTCCTCAAGGGTCCATTCTCGGACCACTCGGACCACTTCTATAACATCTATATGCTACCCCTAGCCCAGATTATGGAACATCACAACATCTCCTATCATACGTATGCCGACGACACACAACTCTATATCTCAGTGTCATCACACGACTATAGTCCCTTACTCTCACTGAGTAACTGTATTCATCAAATCAATGACTGGATGTGCCAGAATTTTCTCCAGCTAAATCCAGAAAAGACAGAGGTATTAATTTTTGGCCCCAGAAATGAAAGGGCAAAGATCAGCGCCCACCTTGGCTCTATGTCATTGACAGCTACAAATCAAGCCAGAAATCTTGGTGTTATTATTGACCCAGACCTGAACTTCAACAGCCATTTAAAGTTTATTACTAAATCTGCCTATTACCACCTGAAAAATATAGCTAAAATTAAGGGGTTTCTGTCTAAACAAGACATGGAAAAACTTATTCATGCATTCATTTTTAGTAGGTTGGATTATTGCAATGGCTAACTTACAGGCCTTAACAAAAAATCAATTAGACAGTTGCAGCTGATTCAGAATGCTGCCGCCAGAGTCCTTACAAACACCAGGAAACTGGACCATATTACACCGGTCATCGCTACACTGGCTTCCTGTGAGTCAAAGAATAGATTTTAAAATCTTACTGCTGGTCTACAAAGCCCTCAATGGTCTCGGACCAAAATACATGCTTGATCTACTGGTTCCCTACGAAGCATCCAGACCCCTTAGGTCATCTGGAACAGGTTTGTTGTGTGTTCCAAGAACAAGAACCAAGCAAGGTGAGGCAGCATTCAGTTATTATGCTCCTCACCTGTGGAACAAACTTCCCGTAGATCTGAGGTCTGCTCAAACTGTCAGCTCCTTTAAATCAGGGCTAAAAACACTATTGTTTACTGAAGCGTACTCTTAGATTAAATACTTACCTGCTGTATTCTATTGCCCGTACTTTTTAACTACACACTGCTGATTTATGTCTTTTATTATTCTACTTCTTTTCTTATCCTGACTGTTAAATGTATTGAGCCTGTTTTTATTTTATGTTACTGTATTTTATTATTGTCACTATCATTCTCAATTTCTATCTCCCTTTTTAATCAAATGTTTTTATTGTTTTAAATTGTGTCTTGTTGCTTTTAATGTCTCTGTAAAGCACTTTGAATTACCTTGTGTTGAATTGTGCTATATAAATAAACTTGCCTTGCCTTGCCTACACAGAAGTTTTGTGGTGTGTGTTTTCTTGTGTCAGTTTGTTTTCTTGCTGTTTCAGTTTCAGTGGGGTTTGAATGAGAAACGGGAGCCTCAAGGTGCAAATCTGACCGCTAAACTCCTTTTGTGTACACCAAATAGCCAACGTACCAGCTTAGTTAGCTGTAAGCTATCTTGCAACGGAGCATGCCTGTGTGTTTGTGCTCGGTTTGTGCTTCTAGTCTCTCTACTGTTATTTCCTTCTAGTCTCTCTACTGTTCCCTCTTATCTCTGAACGTTTAGGAAGCAGATTCTTAAAGTTATGCACAAAGTTGAAACATTTTCAACTTGTGCATCGAGACCTTGTTTCAATCCGCCAACCTATCCAAATGTACCTGTTGTGTCTGTCCAAACTTTGCTTGATGCGTCTCCCCACTGACTTTTCTTGTAGTCAAAACACTGAAACAATATCTGGCACTTTACAAGCAGCCAAAGAATGGAATGTTCAACAGGCGTATCAACTACAACAGTTTTTTAATTCCTTAAGTTTACCTAGAATCAAATGTGTTATATGAGTAACATTGCCTTGCCTTTGCTTTGACTTATGGGATTTCTATCTGACTCACGCACAATAAATTGAAATGCTCAGGAACATGAATGTCTGCCCTTTCAATATACATATATAATATAAATCTTTATTTCAGACCCGTAGGTCCATAAAAAGGAAAACAACATACAATATTAGACAGCAGTTATACATACACCAGTTGCCCACTCAATCGCATCCAACCCTCCCCTCACACACATAAACACACACACACACACACACACACACACACACACACACAAGGCGGCTGTCAAACGCCATTACTAATATATAGGCTATTATGCCAGTGCTCTCTGAGCCTAGATGTGTACCAATAACTGCGTCTCATAGGTGGTTAGAGCCTCTATGATACTGTTCTCAGACACATCAAGGCGAGACATAAAATTGTACATTAATTGTCTTAAAAGAGCCTCAAATGTAGGCACACCAGCAGACACAAACAGTACACTGGCACTATGCCATCTGGGAATGTGAAGCAACAGCCTCAAAGCATCATTGTATACCACTCTGAGCCTCTGCCTTCTCCTCACACTGTACGAATGCCAGAGATGAGCTGTATACAGAGGTGTGACATTAGCTCTGAACAGTGAACGCTCAACATCAACAGTTTTTCTCCGCTCTCGCCTGGCTGAAGTTTTAGCCAAGCGAGGTTTGTGTTAAACAGAAGATGCATCAAAATATTTGAGTTGATGCTGTGCATTGATTACTTCGGCCTTTCAGACGTGCAGCACATACTCGTGCAGCCTGTAGAAAATCAGACACAATTAAAAAGTGTCCAGTGGAGATTGCACCCGTGTTTGTTGGAGATTGATTACTCAGGACTCGCCAATGATCAGAAGGGATGGTGAATCAATAAGTTAATCAATACTATTGACTAACTGGACAATTGACCCACTGATAACGCTCATTGTCCCAATACAAGCCTCCTGGACTGCAAACACACCTGACAAAAGAGCTGATTTCAGGGATAAGTCTTTTCATCGCTGTCTTTGTGGTCCGCTTCATAAATGTTATTTTTCCTCTCCATTTCGACTGCTTTGCATGTGACCTTGACTCATACAAAAGAACTTCATCATCATTCAAGACATTATTGACAAGTCTGCCAGTATAAAGATGTTCTTATATCCTCGACCAGTGAGAAACACCTCGGGAAAATTACTTTCAGTTTGTGCTGCCGAATACGTGTGTGATCATGAAAGAAACATTTATCGGGGGGGCAAATATCATTTTATAAATAACAACTAGTCTTTGCTCCTGCTACAACTAAGTGGCAGAATCTTTTCATATCTTCTAACCTCTGTGGTTGCCTGTTGACAGAATCAGAATAAGATTTGCAGATTGGAGCCAATCATCTTCTCAGTGGAGCAAATAATATGCTGCACTCTGCCCTTGTCTTTGGCAGGGACAGCAGCATACCAGATGGTGATAGAGGAGGTGAGGATGGACTCCATGCACCATGACTGTCTTTGGCAGGTTGAAACTTCTTCAGTTGCTGCAGGAAGTACATCCCCTGTTGAACTGCCAATATATTGACTCAAGGTTGAAATTACAGAACAATTATAATAGATTTCCAATAGGCAACCTTTGAAACGTATGAGATATAATTCAGTATCCTCCAGGCTTTGTGTTGAAGATGTGTGTGACTGTGTGTATATACACATGATCCAGCCGGGGTTCATTTTGGCACCATTTGAAAAAAAATCCCACAGTAACCTTTGAGCATATTGTAATTAAAGTGGTCTGAGAGAAAACTAGACTTCTGCACCTCCTCTTGGCTCTGTTTTCAGGCCTTATAAAATCTAGCCCATGATTGGAGACTTTGGCCAATCACAGGTCATTTCAGAGAGAGGGTGTTCCTATTGGCTGTTCTACAAACACAGATGTACATGCACATTGCTTCAAACCTCATTCAATGGCAGAGAATCCTGTAGAGAAAGTTGCTGTTTTAGCAAAGTAACCTGTAAAAGGAAGACATACTTATTAATAAGAGTCTAACAATAAACAAAATCAAATGTTTCAGTATCGGTTAAGTATTTCAGAGATGGAGAGAAAATGTTGATCATAGTTTATCCTTCTGCTAACTGGAACCAAAGAGTCAAGGCTGTGGCATTAATTCAAGTTCATGTTTATGAAGCTAGCTTGAGCCTCAAAACACAGCATGTCCTCCACCTCACTCTCTGCTGCTACACACTACCTTGATGGGAGGAAAGTGGGCAGCAGTTCTAGAGACAGACCACAAGTAAGCGGCAGTAGCAACCAAACTACAGTCAGCGCAACCCTGCACAGCCCTGACTCCCCACCAGATAAGTAAACTTTCTGTTGCTGTTGTTACACAGGTAAGACCTGGCACTACCATTGGCCACCGGCCTGCTGTGATCGCTGACTTTAAGCTCCTGGACCTCACTGTTTTCCCAATTTACGGATATTTAAGGACTCTGCTGTTCTCCTTTGAGTTAACTGCGAACTCCTACCATCTGCTTTTAAACTAACACTAAGTAACTTTTCAACCTTCATAAAATATTTTCATAACTTTTGTGATGATACATCTATGGAGTTAGATCAGTCTCAATATTCACAAATGCACACAGAAGGATTCACAAATACATGTTAAGATTTATATATAAATGACTCTCTCCACACAAATATTTTCAATGCACACACATATATTTAGCATTTTATATAAATGTAAAAAAAAAATCCACAAATAACCAAAAAAGTTTCACAAATGTATTTCTGATGCACACACAAATATTTATTGTTTTAAATATATGCAATAAAAATCCACAAATATATGTATTTAAAAAGTATTTGCAATTTTCATCAAAACATATGTGGATGTTGATACATTCCTTTACAAATGCTTTTATTTTGTGAACCTCCGCGCATTTGTGTGTGAACCTCCGCGCATTTGTGTGTGAATCTTTTTGAGACTCTCCTGACGTCACCCGATCCACAAATGCATTTTTTCTACCAAGGGGATATAGGTAGCCAATCAGATGTCTCCTTCCTCTTCAGCCAATCACATGAGCGTCCCGCCACCACCCCCACGTGGGGTATGTTTTAACGTCGTAGCGTCAGAAGGTGGCAGTAATGCACCACTACATTGTTTGCGACCGCCACATTAATACGGAAGAGAAGAAGAAGAACGAAGACGAGCGTAGAGAGCTTAAAGGCTAAGTTCGGTTTTTTGACACCTGGGCCTTATTTTTAGGAATAAATACGCTCGTAGACTCACCCAGATGATTTTGGTGGAGCTCGGAGCCGTTTTCGAGCAATTTAGATCCATCCGACGGCGTCTTCTCTCATGCCATAGAAGCGGACGGGGCCAAAACATCGAAGCCCCTAAATTAGACATTATCTGCTGCGAAACTCGCTCATTTCACCTACATTTTATAAATGAATGGCCAGTGTTATCACCATGTCCGCTCAACTTCCTTGTTATGGTCATCCGGGGCTTTACAAGGATGGGTAACTTTTGGTGACGTCATAGACGTGCGCCGCAGGAGCGCAGCTGAGTTCCGCCGGTGCTAGGCTAGGCTATACGGCTATACAGCTACTCTTGTGCAACATGACGGAATATTTATCCGATGTAGAAGTGTCTGATGACGACTCTGAGTATGATGGATGCCCGTATCGTTTTGAGCCAGAATACACCGACAAGGAGCTATTTGAAAGGAGGATGCAGAGGGAAAGAGCCGAACAGCTGGCCAGAGAACAAGCGACCACTGCACGTCCACGAATGGGGGCTAACTGGTGTTGTTGTTGTTGTGGACGCTGCACGCCACAGACAACAGAAGAGGAGCTTTTGCTGCTCAGAGTGGACTTGAGACCAGAGGAAACACGTATTGATGCCCCCCAAAATACGTGTCTCACTACACTGGAAGATTTTTCTGCCATGACAAACCGGGCTGTGGTAGAGACTTTTTTATGTCCCGAGAGTCAACTGGCAGACGCAGCCGAAGCCAGCAGGACCGAACGGACAACTTTCGATAGAGTAAGTAGCCCATACAAATGCAAAAAGGGTATATTTTCTATGAGTGTTTGCTTTATAAATAAATAACGGTCAAAACTACTGACAATTAGTTTTGGAGAAAGCATATGACTACTTGTAAGTGTGCGCTAACAATGCAGACCCGCGGTGATTGCAGCTCGAGTCACAATTTATTGCCTGCAGAGAATAACCATATCATATGCATTGCGAGTTAGTTTTTCAAAAACTAGCTTGGACTAGAGTAAATTATATTGCGTTACAATGCAGTATTCTTTTGCAGGAATGTATTTTTAGAAGGCTACTCCTGCTCAGACATAGGTCGTGAAGATAGCTATTCATTTTATACAAGAGCTTTATACGCTGGCCGACGTGCACTGGTTATCGACCAATATTATTACATCTTCAAAAGAAATGCATTACCTCCGCTGCGTCTGTTTTGCCCTCTGAAACAATCGGGGATGGCATTCCTCCTGAGGTACTGACGCTGAGCTTCCTGGCCTTTTATCTTTGTCGTCTTCGTAATGAAGTCTTCTGGAGCGAAGTGAGCGCTGCAGACCCGGTGACTGACCCTCCTCAGTTCTTCCATAGCAATATTCGGGTCCATTTTCAGGACAACAAGCCAGATCTTTAGTAACTCCGGGTTTTTCAAAGGAAGCCTGTTGAATGTGAACTTTGTCCACCTAGTCATTTTGTTTGGACAAAGTGGAAAAACGCAATGACGAACCATGTTTGTACCCGTGTAGCCCCTAGCCTAGCCTAGCGCCGGCTGGACTGCGCTCCTGCGGCGCACGTCTATGACGTCACCAAAAGTTACCCATCCTTGTAAAGCCCCGGATGACCATAACAAGGAAGTTGAGCGGACATGGTGATAACACTGGCCATTCATTTATAAAATGTAGGTGAAATGAGCGAGTTTCGCAGCAGATAATGTCTAATTTAGGGGCTTCGATGCCGACGCCGTCGGATGGATCTAAATTGCTCGAAAACGGCTCCGAGCTCCACCAAAATCATCTGGGTGAGTCTACGAGCGTATTTATTCCTAAAAATAAGGCCCAGGTGTCAAAAAACCGAACTTAGCCTTTAAGTACTGCTCTATTTCCAGCGCGGCCGGCACTGCGAGAAAAGCCTTTTATGTCCGTCCCGGAGCAGGCTGGGCTGGGAAATAGTGTCGAAGGTGCCGCTGCCGATGTGTGTTGGGGGGCGGCACTTGACGGACAACGCACCGCGCCGGCGGCGGTGTGCGTTGCACGGTGTACGTTAGCGTCAGTTACACGGTGCAATTATACCAACTAAGCAAGTTTCAGATAATTTGCTAACTAACTGGGCTACCACACACTTTAGCAAAACCAATCACAAATAATTCAACAAAGAGTCATGATTTACAACAAGTGGATACACTTACAGGCAACAGTATCCAGCTGCAGCCCCGGAGCAGAAGCACAAGCCTCTGGCTTTTTTTTTCTAACAGCTTTGCATAACATAGCGTCTATGAATTGATGAATTGTCCATTTATTTTACCTTTATTTAATCATACAAGTCAACTTTGTTTTTTGTTTGTTTTTGACCACATCGCCACGTTCAACCATGAATAAAAGAAGCTGCGCTCAGTGGGCGCTCCTTCTATATTAATATTCATATGCTTCCTTAACTAGGCTACGACCTGTTTTCATTTAGGTCGGACCTTTCAAACTACAAATAATTCACCATTCAATGTGAGAAATCAATACTAACATTCAAAAATAGCTGACTGTTACCCTATTTCGTGTGTAAGTGAACACAATGAAGAGACAAAAGTCAATTTGACAAACTTTATTTTCAAATTTCCACAAACAATATCTGATGGCCAGTCCGCTTCTCCTGGCAGCCTACAAGAGACAGAAAAGATAATGAGCACGTAACTTCAAGAAACAAATCCCAACTTCACCACTGTATTTTTTTGTTTCGCATTTCAGCTGTCTTATAGCCAGATTGAAGGCTTCGGGTCCGTCACTCTGCTTAATTTAGCGTTGTAACGGCCGGACTACACGGTGTCGGCCAGCCGGCATGACCTCCGCGCTCCTCTCCGCTCCTCTCACCCACACTTGAGCACCCGTCCAGGCCGCGGAGGTCAGGCTGGAGGGCTGCGGTCGTCAGGCCCGGGCGGGACCATAGGTGAAGGGATCCCAAGTCTCGAGCCCTGCCCTCGCCACTCACCAGAGCTGCGTTCCAAAAACGGTTTGAGTCGCCCTCGCTCACTTGCCCTCAGCACTTGCCCTCGGGGGAATCCCCGCCGCCATCTTAAGGGCTGTTCCATTTCTCTAAACAGCTGAAGTGAACTTTGTGAGATCGACCCTTGAGGGCTGAGTGATCGAGTCAACAACGATGGTCACTCCAGAGCTGTATATCACCCACAATGCATTGCAGTGGTGCACGAAAAATATGTCCATGCGGTGGCGATAATGAACCTCAAACACCGTTGGCTGCTGTCTATTTACCACCAAAGAAGAAGAAAATGAATTTAAGGAGCCAGCACGGGTTGGTTAATTGTGCAATTAGACTGTCCGTGGCAGTTATGGCAGAACCCACCGTTTACAAGTGTAAGTATATAAGCTATTTGTCACAGACAAAAGAAAAAGAAAGCAAAATACTTGTATCTAAATAGCATTTTATTTTTCTGATGTCACGTCGTTTGTTGTGCATTCTGTGTGATTAAGGGATTGTTTCCATATTGTTACAGGGTCTGATGAGGAGACGGAGCTCTACTAATGTCAACTAAACTTAAAGTAGGTTAAATGTATTTAAACAACAAAACTGTCTACAAATTATAAGGTAAAGACAAATAAATAAATAAATAATGAATTGCCCAAATAAAATTTGATACAAAACTAATAATTCTGATAATTACCAGGTACCGACGTATTGCCATCAAGCGCAGAATACGTCTCCGTCTTAATGACATGAGTCTCTGTATATTTTGTGTGATTTGGAATAGGCAGTATAGCGCTACTCCAACGACATGTGGTTGATCCATCATTGTCTGCCATGTGAGTGAACGAGGGCAGGTGTGTTCCATTTACCTCTTTCACTCCCCCTCCGCCCACTTTCCCTCCGCCCTCCAAGTGGCCTCCGTGTGACGTCAAAGCAAGGGCTGAGGGCAAGTGAGCGAGGGCGACTCAAACCGTTTTTGGAACGCAGCTCTGGATCCTATTTTTCTGCCAATTTATTCCAGTTAGTTTACCTGAAACCTGCTGCGTTGAGATGCTGTGTCCTGCAGCTCAGTTCCACACAAAGACCGCGACAATAATATCCAGTATCACTTCCGTCACGTCAGGGGCTTGTGCTCTGGGGCTGCAGCTGGATGCTACTCCTTACAGGTGCACGATCGTCGGTCGCACGCTGCAAACTAGACCTCTTGACCATGTCTACGCTCTTGACCTTCTTCTTCTTCTCTTCCGTATTAATTTGGCGGTCGCAAACAATGTAGTGGTGCATTACTGCCACCTTCTGACGCTACGACGTTAAAACATACCCCACGTGGGGGTGGTGGCGGGACGCTCATGTGATTGGCTGAAGAGGAAGGAGACATCTGATTGGCTACCTATATCCCCTTGGTAGAAAAAAATGCATTTGTGGATCGGGTGACGTCAGGAGAGTCTCAAAAAGATTCACACACAAATGCGCGGAGGTTCACAAAATAAAAGCATTTGTAAATGAATGTATCAACATCCACATATGTTTTGATGAAAATTGCAAATACTTTTTAAATACATATATTTGTGGATTTTTATTGCATATATTTAAAACAATAAATATTTGTGTGTGCATCAGAAATACATTTGTGAAACTTTTTTGGTTATTTGTGGGGGTTTTTTACATTTATATAAAATGCTAAATATATGTGTGTGCATTGATAATATTTGTGTGGAGAGAGTCATTTATATATAAATCTTAACATGTATTTGTGAATCCTTCTGTGTGCATTTGTGAATATTGAGACTGATCTAACTCCATATACATCGACTTACAACTAGTTGAATGACACCTCTGTCATGGCCTGAGGGGGTCTGTATTGCTTTCACTGGCACTAAGCAACTTCGAGGAGGGTGGCAGGAACCCTGCCACACAAAAAACTACAAATGTGTTGACTGCTTTACGGCATACGTCACTTCCCCCTTTCCCCATTCGTTACAAAGACGGAAGTCGATGCGAACGCTTACGCGCAATTACTGCTATCATGGCAGAAGCTGCAAAACAACCAAAGAAACGAAAAGTTTTGTCTGAGGAGACAAAAAAAAAAAAGAAAAGGGGAGGCTACCCGGATAAAAGGACAGTGAAGGATCAACATTGGCCCGGCTTTCACTCGCTGGCGTGAGCTCAAAGACGAGGAGGGATTTCCGACCGATGCTGCCTTGGCTCTGTTCCTGCTGGACTAGTAAGTAGCTTACAATGCTCAAATCAAAATGATAATGCTGATGTTAGCTATCGGAAATATGCGTGGTAGCAATAAATAGTTCCACACTGACACGACCAGCCACGCAACAAGCTCAAAAGTACTGTATAAAGAAAAAGCAATGCGATGACAAACCGCAAATATAGAGTTTGAGTAAAATACGTAGGTTCCTATTGTGGAAAGATCAGTCATACTGAATCATTGTGGTGTTATCATGTGACAGTAGTTTCTGATGATTGTTATGTAATAGTTTCAGAGAAAAACGGGATTCTTGTCGTGTTTTTGTTGAGTTGACTACAGTGATTGCAAAAGAAGTCAACCCGTGTTGCTTGCTATAAATAATCAGTAAAACTAAACCTGTGTGCAATGTGCATTGAGTTATGACTTTTCATAGTCCTGCTTATCAATAGCACCTTGTGCTGAGTGTAGCTAAAACTACAGGGATTGTTGTATGTTTAAAATTCTACATGTAACGTTTATTTAGTCAGTCCTGAAGGGTCTGTGTGTAGCTCACTTCAGTAGCACCAAGCACCTAACTTTGAAGGTTACAATCTCCGTTAGCCAGTAAACTTGACATCTTCAAGTCAGTCTGATAACAAGATATTTTTGTTATTGTTATGTGTCTACTGGACATTATGTTGTGTAAGGTGTAAGGTGTTGTTCCATATTTATTTTTTTCATGTTATTGTCTTTTTATATTTGATGTTGTATTGCTAATTATTGTTATTCTTATCTTATAATTCTCTAGTAACATAGATGATGCATATTACATTGTGTGATTTTGTATAGTGCCTTTATTTCCAGTGTGTATACTTTTGTGTTTCTCTTGCATTACTCTTGATCCATATAAATTTCTTATGTTATTTCTCTACAGCTATCAAAAGAAGCAAGTAACGTCTACTCCCCACAAGCAACACCTCCAACTGCTCCAGCCTATAGTTTCCAGCTTTACAGAAGAGTCGGACCATGTTAGGTACTTTGTGTTTCCCAGGGCCTGCATTTGTTTGTTTTGGGCAACGTTTAGTATTTTTGTCCTATTTTCTGTTTTGACTCAGGGGAGAACCGGAGAACCTGGAAGAAGGCGCTAGGGCAGAATCTTACAATCTACTCTATCTGCAGCATGCATTCTCTGAGTGTTGTGGAGGAAGAAGAGCGGCATGACTCTCCAGATGACTCCAGATAACTTCTAACATTGTCACACAGATTATTCAATGTTTCTTATTTTAACTGTCATAGTTTATTTTTATCCTGCTCTATTTATCCATGTACATGCATCACACTCCACTTTTGTTTTTTAATTCACAGTAATTTTTTTCAACTGTCATTGTCGTTCATTTACTACCACTGTAATACAGTGTTGTTGTGCCATTATTTATTCAAATCATACACATATCCCGTCATTGCAAAAATGTACATTGCATTTATGCCACTCTTTTTTTTCATGATATTTCTTGCGTAACACTGTGCATGTGCCTGGAATGTTTTTTTTTTTCTCTAGGTCATATGTTTTACTTGTTACTTCCTTTACTGTGAAGGGACAAGTGGCAAAATAACAATTTGAATGTGTTGAATGTGACAAAGTACTTGAATTTTGAAAACTGTGAAAGAGGGTGTATAAATAAAAGTTTGTCTGGGTCTGTCTGGGTCTCGGGGTTCAAGTCCTCTGGTGTCCTACTTCTTCCCCTCCCTCTCCTCTACCTCTGCCTGCACCTACTCCGCTCCCCCTCTGCCCCTGCCTCTGCCAGCACTAGTGTGTGGGGGCTCAAACTGGTGGAGGTAGTGTCCTGGACAGCAAATTCCTGATAAAACAACAGACAGAAATGTGTTATTACAAATGTAAACATTTTTGATGTTCAATAAGCATCAGAATCATATTGAACTTTATTGCCAAGGACATACAGGAATTCGTCTTGGCTTTTAGTAATTCAGAAATGACAGTGACAATAACAGACTCGCATAGAGTAATTTTAGTAATAAATGTATGTATAATTCTCCATATAGAATCCTAATAATAGAATTATAACAGTATAGGAAACAATTCAATGTGAAGAAACTGTTTAGAATGAATAGTAGTACTTTCCCTGAGAGACTGAACTGTATATTCGTGCGAATTGTGCAGGGTTGATATTCAGGCAATGCGGCACCTTCCTGCCAGTATCGATACGTGTGTTTACTGTAGGCTCTAAAAGAGTCGGGTGAAGGGGGGGGGGGGGGAATAAGGTACTAAACCAAAGTTAAACGTTTCTTATTTTCAGCATTGTCATATGATATTGTTTAGCCACAATTAGATTCATTACATCATTGCTATTCATCCTTCACACAGACACTGGAAACAGAAATGTATTGTTTCAAACTAACTGCAGGCGACCGGGAGATCAGGGATTTTACGACGCTATGCGCTGGTCCTCATGGGAAATGTGGTCTTCCTTCAGGCAAAACACTACCGCTTTGGTCCACTGGCGCCGCTAAAATCAACCAAAACTGAAAGTTCTTAAGTATTGCTTTAAAAGCCCCCGTGATGGGTTGCACACATAACATCACACCCGTGACACACATGATAACACTCTGTCCCCCCATTTTGCTGTTGTGCTTTTTATACAGAATGGTGAGGCGAAATAACAGCGTGAAGTTCCTGCCTTGATGAGGCCATGTAAAAGGGGCTCTTGTCTCATTTGTTGTTGGATAAACAGAGAAAAAGCTCTACAATAAAATAGGATTGCGTAAGTAAGTTTATGAGGAACACTGTGTTACTCTATAAAGCAAGTGCATATGCCTGGCAGGAGGGGGTTAGGACAAAGAGCCAAGAGCTGCAGGAGAATGGTGCATTTTCAAATTCTGCCACTTGTTTTTTGAAAACTGCCATCCCCAGCTTGAAGCATAGCTGCTGGTGTGCAGTTCAAAAGACAATGAAACGGACCTGTATTTGGATGGAAGGTTTTTTTTAGATGATTACATTGTTTAAACAATATTTCACTTACTTCATATATATACTTTCCCTTTTCAACAAACATACCCCAATTTTTAACCTATTAAATTTAACTTATTAAATCTGGACGACCTTGTGCAGTTTCAACAAATGAGTTTTCACAATCAATTTCTTTCCTTTAGTCTGACTTCAGCCAGAGCTGCAGAGCTTCCAAAAATCTATGTGCTGTTTCAGTGCTTTCAAACACTGCAGGGGGGGATTTGGACCAGCTGCAGAAAATGTTCACATTATTTGACTAACAAAATATATGCATTTTAACATCAGTTTGGAGCACTCTAGCTAGTAGCTACTTTATAGTAGGCTGTACATAATCCTATACAGTGAGGTTTTCTATGGCACGCTACTTTGAACTAGTAGGTTTAGTACAACAATAATGGTCTTTTGAGAGAGAGAGGAGGGAGAGAGATTTTCTATTGTAAGGACTCTAGAAGCCCATTTTCACTGAGACATATTGAGGTGAGAGACCCCTTTAACCAATTCTAGCAAAATTCACACCACAATGATACCTACAAACACAAGTACACTACCCAACTCGACTCAAGAAGGTTGATTAGACCTTGTTGATTGCATTACATCATAATGCTTGAAGATAATTTGGAATGAAGGGTTTGAATTATTGCATGTGATCATTAGCAAATTCTAGGCTAGCAAGAGTAATGCAACAACAACAAATAAATAGTAGATGACGCAAACATGTGAGGTCATGTACTCTTCAAATAAGTGAATAAATCAGATAACTTCCTGCGTGTCGTTTCAGAATAAAAGCTGTCCAGTGTGTTAATATGTTTACCATGCTATTTGGGGCTTCTTCTATTTTTTTTCTCTTTGAAATTTTTTACCGAGGTCCGGACCTCGGCGACCCCTAGCTGGCTACGGCCATGGAGGCCACATGAATGATTCGCTGTGTTAGTAGTCATAACTTGGTCAGTTAAAATACTCTAGTGATCACTAATGCTATAAAATAGGGAAGGCTTGAAACTTAAACACATTTATTGTCTATTTTCAATTTCTTCGGCTTTGAAATGAACAGCACACAAACTTATTGATGTTACTTGAATTGCCTTTGGCCTCAGAACATGCATTGCTAGGAAATACTTTGGATAAGTCTCATGCAGAGGACAAATTTCTTCAAGGGCACCAATAAAGTGTAGCTTAACTTGATAGATCTTTGAAGGGAATTGTTTGGTTTTTAGTTCTTTGAAAGTCCTGTTCATGTGTTCCCATGTGAACATCCTGTCTGCCGTCTGTTATATGCTCTTGGGTCTAGTCCATGTGAGAGTTTGAGTGAAACAAACCGAACTCATTATGCAAAATCACAAGCTTCAGTGACGCAGATCTGGGCCTGAAACCATGTCATCCCTCTGTTTTGTTGTTGTTTTTGAGCTGTGACTTAGAGGGCAGACAACTTAGAGACAAACAGTGCTGCCAGTCTGTTTGTGCTCCTGCCAAAGCTGACCAAAACACAGCCTGGCAACCACGCCTGACTAGGGCTCTAATGAGTGTTCTTGAAAGGGTCAACATCTTAGAGAGAATGAGTGAGCCACACACAAACACACACACACACCCTCATAACTTCAATTACAAACTCACTAATTGCACATTTTTAGGAAGTGACACAGACCACACCAGAGTGCATACTCAACAAGTACTCCCAAGTGATCAGCCTTTGAGTATGAGCTACCCTCTGCAGGCCTGACAGGTGGCTTTGTTCGCCCCGTCAAGGTGAGCAAAGGCAAAGACAATAATCTACGTAAAAAGTTTCTTAAAGCCTCAGTCAGTACGTTTATATGGACACTTTAATTCTTTTAATCGGAATGAAAGGCCATTCCGATTAAAGTGGTCATGTAAACGGTCATTCCGACTGAAAAATGTTTATTCCGATTGAAAATTAAATCCGATTAAAGGGGTTGGTTTATTCCGTAAGAATATGAGCAAAACAAGCCCGAAAAAGGCACTAAGAAGGGCGTCATCAAGCATAATGTTACAGGGCTCTCAAGTTTTGAAGTGAGTTCAGAGTGAGATTTTACCAGCGGCAGCGGGGATTTGGTTGAGGTGGGGATGGATGTCTGACAAATGATAATCTGGCCACTTTTTTAGGGAGCTGCGAGAAGCAGGAAAGTATGCTTGTTTGCCTCTTCCCTGACATCTTTGAAGGCAAATGCAATAATTACTATGCATTGTCTGGATAAAACACAATATAATATTTGTGTCACACACACACACACACACACACACACACACACACACACAAGAGATGAAAATTAACTTTTTTTGCTAATTTTAAAATCTATCTTCCACTACCAGCTTATTCAAGCATTGATGTGTAAATAACACCTAGAAAGATATTTTTCCTGTGCAAGTATCCCCCAGTCAGTATTTCAGTAGACTAGTACTAAATAGATTTGTGGAAACCGCACGGTAGCCGATATTAATTGGTTCAGATCTGACTGGAATAACCCACAGTAACTGCTGCTAACTGCTAACTTCGATCCCTGACGCACACACACGCACGCACGCGCACACACACATACACACATAACACTCGCTCCTCCTGCTGCCTGGACAGAATATTCATAGACAGAATAAAAGAGACCATTCCACAGAGATAAGCCTACTTACTGTAATCATCGGGTCTTCTCCGTCCTTACGAAACCGGCTTTTTCGGCGAGTGTCCCGTCTTCTTCTGTAACCGCGCGAAATATCAAAATCTACCCGGATACAGCAATTCTACTTTTTGATTGGCTGTTCGGTAGATATGCTTTATGTGATTGGCTTGCGTGTGGAGCTCGCTTGACTCCTACCTGTTCCACTCTCAAAGCGGAGCAACTTGGTGGACGTCACCGTGGTAATTTAAATGCGTGAGAAATATAACGTGTGGCGTGTGAGCGTGTGAGCGGGTGGGAATGCGTGTGTCACACACCAAATGCGTGAGACTTGAGAGCCCTGTTGTTATCCGGAGCGAGGACTACAGTGCTTTCTTCCAGTAAACGTAAACACGTAACATCCGCCCCGCCCCCTATCCAATCAGAAACCTTCCCTGCCCCAAACCTTGCGCAGACCTGAATAAAGGCAATTTAACTGATCTCCCGTGTAAACCCTCATTCGGAATGAATATTTCCCATGTAAACTACCTGGAAAAACTTTAATTCTGAATGATTTAATTCACGAGGTGAATATTTATTTCATAATCTAAATCATGTTACGATATGTTATAGCTTACCAGTAAGATATATGTTATCTGTGAGATATAACGTTATGTTAGTAGTGTTTTTTTTCTAATTGTTTTGGTAACATGAGCAAACATTAGCACAGTGATGCTAAAATAACACATTTTATGTGATAGTCACGGCACAGTGCGACAAATATAGGTTGGTACGATTATAATGTATGCATCTCCAGAGTGTTCTTCCACGGGACACAGGGAGATGAGGAAGACCAAGGAGAGGGGCTAGAGGCGGTGCAGGAACGGCCAGGCGAAGAGGTGTGTCTCGGCTACCCAGAGGGAAGAGGAGGAGGAGAGGGCGGCAGCCTTCGCAGCAGCATGAGAGGAATCAACAGATTAGGCTGTAGGCTAACCATTTAGCTTTAGCTCTGGGATAACGTTAGCCAAGGCTAGGATAACGTTAGCACGTAAACGTAGCTGTCACTCGAACTTAGACGAGAGGTAAAAGTAGTTGCAAACATGAAGCCAAAATGATTTTAAAATATCAGATTGAATTACCTGTTTAGCAGAAAGCAGGCAACCTCTGCATCCCTTGTGAAATCCTTCCCCTTCAGGAGTTCTTTCCACCTGGAATAAGCAACGGCGTTATTCACTCGCGTTTTGCGTTTCCCATTGTAGCAACTACGTTACAGATTTGTAATAATAATAATAAAGAGTAATGAAATATGCTGCTATGAGAGCTAAATAGACTTATAGGCTAGTTGTCAGAAGATTAGAGTCCGGCTCAAGGAGGGAATGACAAGAGACTGAAGTTGCATTTGATTGGTTGGTACCATATATTATTGCACAACAAAAATAGTAAAGACAGATATATACAATAGACAAAAATGCAAACGAATGGCCATTCAAACAGAAACAAGTGCTCAGTTCATGTTTTTCTTTAGCATGACAAGATACAGGTAGAAAAATACCCAAATCAGCAAAATAAATTGCGAGTCCAGCACACTGTTTGTCTTAAACAAACCAGAACATTGACCCCACCCAACCACAGTCCATTCAATCCCACTTCTGAATTCGATTGCTGATCCAGAGGGTAGGTAAGTGCATATGAGTCCGTGAGGGGGGGTATGTGTGTGTATTCGGTGGGGCAAAACGGGGTGTGTGTGTGGGTGAGAGGTTGGTGGGCTGCACAGAGCCCCCTACCGGCCTAGCAGGGGAGAGGTGCAGCTTTGTAGTTCTGTCCCAATGGCTTCCCAGGCTCTAGGCCTGCTCCTTCTCTAGCTCGCCATCGCATGCATACCTGGCCTGCAGAGCAAGGCCAGAGTTCAATCAATCAATCAATCAATCAATCATCATAACTTTAGCTCCAGTGTGCACACAAAAGTAATAGCACCAGTTGTACCATACTTAATTTTCATACAATAATTCAAAGATAGCAATATATATATAATAGTATTTACATTTAATATAAACACCAAAATACTTGCTACATTATTTAACAATCTGACATAATTCATTAGTTCAATCCCAAAGTGCATAGCTAAAGTGCTCATGTGCTAAAGCACTGGTCACACAGAAAAGGGTACTTTAACAAACAAAGCAAATTATGACCTCAATGGTCTTCCATACAACCCATATACATTCACCTCATTGTCATGCCGTTTGATTTATGAATTGACATTAGGGAGAAGTAGGCAGAAACAGGCATAAAGTTTGGCATGTGAGCATGCTAACCGTGTTCATTAAAATGAATGGAGGCTAACTAAACTAAGCTAAGCACTTAACACAACCATTTCTTCACTCACCAGTTCCAAGGAATATGGCTGACACACAACTTTTCCAACTGAATTCGGAACACAGCAGAAAGCTCCTACAACATAATATAAGGCACATTGAGTGTCAAGCCGAATTTTGATATAGAACAGCGAGATTAATTCACTACCAACCTGCAGCCCAACTCTCAAACAGCTTCCCCCCACTGCACACTTCAGACTGAATCACCGCGGCAAGACAACCGAATGCCACGAGCTGTGCCGTGTCACGTGACCGCATGTGACGTCACTCGAAGGAGGTCGGTGATTGGCTGAGGTGACACCGAGATCTCGCGGGAGCGACAACGCGAGATTTAAAGACGGGCTGATACACAGAAATGCTCCAGATTTGTCACCTGGGTTACACCATCCTCGCTTATCTGATCTTTTTCTTTTTCCTCCATTTAAAGTGCGACAGAATCATAAAAGTACAAAGCAGGTTCATGCAGAAGCGCCCCGGATTGATCTTCACCTTAACCGTCTCCAGTGACGGCAAGTTCTAGGTAAACGCGAAAGGTGAAGCGTGTACATCCCGTTTGGCCACTGTATTCAAATATGGCGACGCAAGAGGGCAGCCGCGCCCTGACCACGCCCTGCCTACTATGAGAAAGCTTCCATTTGTATGTGAATTGCATTACAATTTAGTAAATGTATATTTATGAAAGCAATAGTTGATATTTGCTAATAAACAGCCACGTAAATTACACATTGTAACTTTAACAACCTTTGGAATTACAACGTCTAGGTCTGTCACATGATGCCGTGTGGCCCAAAAAGAGTTTTTCTTATAGACTTACATTGTGAAAGAGACGTCTGTATATCAGTGGGTACAATTTTTGAGTGAAATGACCCACTTCACTTCACTAAGTCTAGAGGAGCCGCATGATTAAACCCTTTGCATCCCTGTTCCAGTTAGTGGAGGTTAGCCGTTTGGAAATCTTTAGTGCACCTGCTGTATGGGCCCCACAGAAGTCAAGCTTTTTGGCTTCATGAACCACTGAACAACTTTTAAAGGAATGAACAGGTTGCCACCTCCAATGCTGTATCCAGTTTTCTTTATAAATCCATGTGAGACGCTTGTGTGTCTGTTCCACTTCAGAGCACCCACTTCCTGCTTTCCCCTTATTTTAACATTACGTACTTATGTACTTTATATAATTGCTCAAAGTTACATGCTGTAGTTACATCACATTACAACATTACTTACATCCCATAGGTTATCTTAAGTGCTATATTGTAGGCAACTGGACTTGCTTGAGTTTCTTGAAGACGTTTCACCTCTCATCCAAGAGGCTTCCTCAGTTCTAATAGACTGGTGTGGAGTCGCAGGCTTTAAACTCTGTGTGGGTGTGAATCCTTGCAGAGTCATTAAGGTCACATGTGAGTTGTAAGGGTTAGATGGGTTCAGGTGTGAATGGGTGTTAAGTCGTCTGGGGAGGGATCCCAAGATTGCAATGGGTGGGGGATAAGTAGTGTCATCGACCAGCTCCTCTATTCTGTGATGGCTGTTCCAGTTTGATACAGATGAAACATCTGTCTTCTCTGGCTGAGATGTGAACATTCCTGTCCTCAAAAGAATGTCCCTTTTCCTTTTGATGTAAATGGACAGCTGAGTCTTAACCTGAGGAGAAGTCTTCAAGAAACTCAAGCAAGTCCAGTTGCCTATGTAAGTATTTTTTTGCTAAATCTAACCCAACTGCAACCATTTCACAATGTTAACCACATATTTAAAACTATGAAAAATATAGTGCAGCATCAGGTGAGCCATTTGTGCAGGGATAGTAGGGAATTGGATTTGTAAAATGTTTTACAAAGTATTTTTAATTGATTCCCCCATAGTGACAGCTTTTCACCACTTAAGTCCAGTGTAACTCATTTCCATGTTCACATGGTCACCATGCTCTGTGAAGAAGATAAATATAGCAATTTTTCTGGCACTTTTCAACGTAACATGGGGTGACTGACAAAACACACAAACATTTCCCACTAAAAGCCAGAGTGATTTCAAGCAATCACCATATGGAGAGGCCTCTCAGAGCACAATGGATTATTAGGAGTGTACGCAGGGAAGCATCTGTGCTGGTATAAAAAGGAACTTTTGTCTGAGGATCACAAATGTTTAACAAAACTCTGCTGTTGAATTAATGAGCTCAAATATAGTAACAAGGGTTTTTTTAGAGCATGCATCCTTGAAATTACAGGAATATCTGCATTTGATTGGTCTTGATCTACATGTCAGGGTTGACATCTGATGGCAGCCTTGTCTCAAACAGAAGGTAAAACATTTGTTCCCAGAGGAGATATCTCTGTCACTCTTTCTGAGGTTTGAAGCCCAGAAGCTGTCAGGCGTCCATGGGATGATTTTTTTTGGTGTTTTACTATTATAGGTGGGCAGGCCCTCTAGTGCACCTGCTACTGTGATACCTCTAAAATTACTTAGAATTGTGAAAGCTTTATAAACCACCTACCCACCTTGTGTATGGCACTTATGGTTTTGAGTCATAGCTTTTTTTATATTTTGTTGCTGGTAATGACTCTGCTGAGAGCAAAGCTTGTAGGATGAACATCTAATGGGTGAGTACAGGTTTCTTGTTGTTATGAAGTTGATCAGGGATTTAAATCAATACATAAAGCAATGCCATTATTACCTCTCATATGTTGGAAAATGCGCACATACAGTAATCTGTGTTTGTGATAACAATTTGGTGCTGGGCCACTGATGATGAATGATAAATTCTATTAATGCTTTTTATAAATGATGTGATCAGGTGCCATCATCCATTTATTCATACTGTGTAGGCCTGTAGTGAGTTGCTGTGCTTTTCTTGATGGTTACTCTTTCTATGGTTATTAACAGAGATGGAAGTAAGTCATACATGTGCATGTCTTAAGTCCTAAGGCCATGACACACCACACTGACGGTTGGCCATCAGTCAGTGTTGGGCTCTTGTCCTAGACTGTGTGTTGTGCCATGCACTGTTGGCCCTCGTCAGCCCTTGTTGGTTGTTTTCAGGTGATTAAGCATGTTGAATTGATGTTAGAGACTGCAGAGCTCAGTGCATGAAGAGAAACAGAAGTGAGGAAAGTAAACAAAAGACTAAAGTCAAAAGAGAGTGAGACTGAAACAAACTTGTTACATGAGGTAAGATTATTTTTTTATCCACTGAGCTCTTCAGTAAAAATGCCTCTGATGGTTTGTGTTATAGTTCAGTGGCGTACGGTAAATGTGCTCTGTTCTTTTACCTCCGTATTGTGTTGTTAGTGTGCTATCTGGCTAACTAGTGACATGACGGTCTTCCTGTTTCTCTTTTCAAATGACGATTACTAACCACTGTTATCTGCCACTGTGGGGAGCTATATTCCTCTCAAGTAGGCACAGAATGTATATGCTTGTTGGCCATTGCTGTAGTCTTTGTGGTGTGTTCATGTGAAACCTTTTGGCCAAGACACAGGCGACCTGAGGCGGTGAAACAGTCGGCTTTCTCTGACATCCGTTTGGTGCATCTGGGCTTTTAACCTTCAAGTCTATAGCAAGTCCCAAGGTACTCTGTTGAGAATGAAGCAAGTCGAGTCCTTAGTTTAAGTCAAGCAAGTCAGGTCATTTAGTTGCTTAGATAAAGGAAGTCACAATTCATTAAAAACTGATCTGTTAGCTTTGTAGCTAACATTTGACCAGCCAATAAGCTAATAAGTTAACTAAAAAGACACATTTAAGTACCTTTCTTTGTGGGTTTGTATACTTTGCATACTTCTCTTTGGAGCATCATCATACATGACATAATGCTTGAACTGCTATTTTATTTTTGGACTGGCCGCATTCCATCACAAATTAATATTTTAAAAAACAAAATAGAACTTCTCAATATCTAGAAAATGCAAACATTCAATGAAAAAAGTCCTTTTGAGTCATCTGCCCCAAGTCTAAGTCAAGTCTTAAGTCATGACTGCCAAGTCAAAGTCAAGTCTTTTATCAGTGTTAGTTACGAAAGTCTCAAGTCCTTAAATTTATGACTCAAGTCTGACTTGAGTCAAACATTTGACTTTAGTCCCCTACCTCTGCTTATTGACATATTGTGTAAGCAGCCTTTGTGTTGATTTGTTTGTGTAGGCTGGCTAAGCCTGTATTGGATGTTGACGTTGTAGTTGAAGAAATCAGGCTGGTGGTTTGAGTCCAGGGGCCTGTTGTTCGAAACCTAGATAAGGGATTAAGCCGGGATATGTTGGTTATCCTGGTTTAACTTAACGTTGATTCGGTTGTTCGAAAGCAGAGGCACATATGTTGCCATGGATATTTATTCTGTGCACTTAGCCTGGTCCCGACCAGGCTAACAACCAGGCTTAGTTTAGCCTGGTGCCTTATCTGTCCATTCAGCTGTCAGTGCGATCGGAAATCAATGTGTTTTACCGTCATTTCATGTTCTTATGTACGTCTTTGCCTCATTTTTGAACAAAATACATTAAGCCTACAATAAAAAAAAACATTTAAAACATTATTTTTGTCATAGCCCAAACATACTTTGACATGCACATATCTTTACCAATAAAAGGATTAATTGTTGGAATAAACATACAAGAAGGTGTATTTGGCATTAACACAATTAGGGGTTATTAGGTTTCATAACTGTATGACCAGTGTACTTTACATCAATGACTGAAAACATGAAGATGAAACCACAATATTCTTTGACCTCATTTTATTTAAATGAAAAATACTAAAATCAGTCACTGTCTGCTTTGAGCTGTGGAGAGAAAGAGAGAAATAATATTGATTAATACATTGCATTACAGTCATGCTTACAATGTACAATTAAGTCACTTACTACTTTCTTTTGTTTCTTAATTACCAAGTCCAGTTTCCTTATGGTCTTTCTTTTGTCTGTCAAGCTCCACGTCCTGCAGCTTTCTCTTTTCACACTGGCGCTTGACATCTGCCACTGCGATCTGCTCCCTCAGATGACTTGCTTTTATCTTAAGCTATTTATACTTTTTATAAAAACAAAACATGAATAGAATCCTGATATAAGCAGCTATTTAATGAAACTGCAAAAAGCAGCTATTTTCAACAACCCTGCTTACAATGTGCATTAAAATCACTTCTTTCTCTAGTTTCTTAATTTCTAAGTCCAATTTCCTTAAGGTTTTTCTTTTAATTTGTCAATTTGTCTTACACTGCACGACAATCCAAAGTCAGACAGTCCACATAACACCACTGGTTGATTAATGAATGAATAAAATGATTGATTCCATGTACAGTATACTGGAATAATGTACCTTGTATGAAGAGGGCAGCTTCTGTGGGTGGGACAGTCTGTTGCTTACTTACGCATTCAGTAGGTCCGCAATTCTTTGCCACGCACTCTCTCTCTCTCTCTCTGCTTTATTATCACTGCAGTGTTTCCTTTCTTCATGATTTTATGTTTTACCTCTTCATGAGCGTCCATGATGAGACGCTGCTCACTGGGTGAGAAGTATGCGGCACGTGCCCTCTCCATTGCTGCATCGGTGAATCTGTGATCGATCTCGGGGTCTATTTAAGAAAGCCGTGGACGTGCACTCACCTGAATAAGTTACACCTAGCCTCGCTTTTCCACTTATCCTGGATTGGTTACTTCTACTTTCGAACAATGGGCCCCAGGGCAAGCTGTTAGACTGGTGTTGATAAATTTAATGCTTTCGCTGCAGTGTGTGGCGCCGATCAGAGGCTGGTTCTCAGGATGGGAGTTGCATAGTGATCCTCTCCCTGGTCTGCTTTGCAATTTTCTGCAGTGTAACAATTATGTTACACTGCTGGTCTGAGGACAGCAAGTGTTGTTGTAAAGATCTTAAAACCCTCTGAGGAAAATGTATGGTTCTTGGCTTTATAAATTAAAATTAGCTGAGAAATAGTGTGAGAAAACAGACTCGCAGGGAAGAAGAGCTACAGTGTCTAAGATTTTTTGCCACCTGCTCCGCTTTAATCTTATCAGCAACATGATGTTAACAGCGTCAGTCCTGCCATTTTAATTTGTCTCATGATGTGCATGTCCCCTTCTCTTCAGTGCTGACAGTGACTGTGTGTAGGACACCAGTACGGTGCACTGAAATTTGATTTCATTTGATCTGATTGGATTGACCAAAGGAAGGAAGTAATTGGATACTTCTATAAATATTTACAGAGAAAGAGAAAGGAGAGGCCAACGGAGACGGGGTGAAAATGACTCATCCTTGAACTGGGTTGAAATCGATTGTGTCAAACCGAGAGGAAAATGTGTTCTCCCTGAGGAGAGTAAGACAGAGGAAGAGGAAAGAGGTGCAAGAAGAAGAAAATAGATTAAGAGTTCTCCCAAAAACAAAACAAAAACACACACAGGTGCAGAAACACCCTGGTATGAAGCATGTATGTGCATGCGATTCATTTACTGTGAGCGATGGGGTAACCTTCATGGTACCTACCGGTGCAAAAGGCTAAGACATGACTTTACATTTGTCTTTTAGGGACCAGCCAGGCAGGGTAACAGCCACTAAACTATTTGTCTTTTAGCTTTGGTTCCTATTGTCTTAGCCAAGCTCAGGGACTGTATTCACAAAGCTTCTTAGTGCTAAGAGTTGCTCCTAGTGATGAAAATCTAAGAAAATACTTAGAATTGTGATGTTTTTCTTAGAATTTTCCCTTAAAGTTAAGACCAGGTCCTTGTAAAGATAAAACATATTCACAGAGCATCTTAGTCCTTGAAAGATGGAAAATATGTAAGGAGTAGGGAGGGGAGAAAATGGTGGAAACACAAAGAGGTTGGAGAATTATTCTCCAAACTCTGGATGACAGTGAGTAAATGAAATGCAGCTGATTAGATCATGCAGGGATAATATGTGTGATTAATTTCATTAGGGACACACACACATATCACACCCAACGCAATAATGCTATAACACCAGAAATAAAATTATCACAACACTAAGATATTTGAAAAACTGGACAAAACAATGACAACACTTTCACAGTCAGCAGTTCATTTCATGTCCACTGGGTGTCCACACCCTGCAGGCTCACAAAAGGGCATGTCTCTGACAACCAATCACATCTGTTAAAAAAAATACATCATACCTAGCAACCACACCACCTCACTAAGGTCAAAGTTTCTGTCCTTTCCTGCTCATAGTTGCTCTGACAGCTTTCACTTCTAAGCTCAGACTCCTCACTAAAAAAATTTAGGCTATGTTAGGAGCTCTCTGACAGTTTTCTAAGAATGTTTGTTAATACGGTCCCTGATGTTTTCCTCTAGAAAACCTTAAGAAAACAAGATGCTCCCATTGTGAAATCACAAACAACACGAACTCTCTCTCACGCATTTTAATGAGCCCTTTTTGCACACTTTATGTTCAACTGCAATAATGCCAACTTTGCTGTGTCACAATTTGCAGCACTCTAACGTTAAAAATCTGGAGCCCTATTCAGAAACATTCTGAGAATACTCTCAGAGAGCTCCTAACTTAGCTTAAAAACTTTTTTTGAGAAGTCGTAGCTTAGAAATGATTTAGGAAAGTTCTCAAAGCAACTCTGAGTGAGGAAGGGACAGAAACTTTTATCTTAGTGAGGTGGTGTGGTTGACCCCGTGCATTCTTTTAGCAGATGTGATTGGTTGTCAGAAACATGCCCCTTTGTGAGCCTGCAGGGTGTGGACACCCAGTGGAAATGAAATGAACTGCTGACTGTGAAAGTGTTGTTATTGTTAGTGTGATCACTCTGCTGATGGAAGGTTGAGACAGACTCACTCACTCACTGCTGCACTGTTGGGTTTTTACAGTTTTTTAAATATATCAGTGCTGTGATAATTTTATTTCTGGTGTTATAGCATTAGGTGGGAAATGTGTGTGTATATCTAATGAGATCGACCGCAAATATTATCCCTGCATCTAATCTGTAGCATTTCATTTACTCACTCTCCAGCAGCGTTTGGAGAATATTTCTCTCTGTCTTTCCACCATTTTCTCCTCTGCTTACGAAACTCTTAGAAGTCCTCCTCTCTATTCCTCACAGTTTTTTACCTTAGGAGCTCTTTAGATGCTCTGTGAATAACTTTATCTTTCCAATGACCTAGTCTTAAATTTTCATCACCAAGAGCAACTAGGAAGCTTTCTGAATACAGCCCTAGGGATAAATGAGGATGTTTGAAATAATGAAAAAAAGAGCTGAAAGAGCTGACCAGTGCAATATGAGCACTGACATTTCAACACATACCAGAAATGTCTTTTTCCTCTGATCTTATCTAATCCCTCTCATCTGTCCCCTATCTGCCACTGATGAGTGTCCCACTCCTGAATGACCTGCCTGCTCAGCTGCTCGCTATTAGCTCCAGTACACATATAGTTCGATGCTGACTCTGAATCTTTTTCAGCTTGTCATCAAACAGTAGCAGGTTGCAAAGATGCTGTTGTAAAATTCAAATTAAGTTTTTAAGTGCAGGACCATTTGGATACAGTCACTAAAGCCATCTGAATATATGTTTTAATCAATTTTTTTTTTTTTTACAGTGGTATATGTGGTTTACACAGAGTCATCGGTTCAAGTGTGCATGAGCGGAATGCGCCATTTAATCTAGTTACTTGCTTGAATAATCATTTGGTTTAAAAAAAAAAAAAAAAAAAGTCAAAAAATAATGAAAAATCGAAGATGATGGCTTTGTTTGTTGTTGTCTTGCCTTGTTTTGTAAAGAATCAACAGGTATTCAGACCACAAGCATAGAAAACAAAGGAAAGCAGCATACATTCACATTGAGGAAGCTGGAACCAGAGAAGTTTTCTCAACTCAAAATGCTAAAACATAACTTTAAAAAACAAATCAAAACAGGTTCAGCTTAATTTTATGTTGATTGATTAAGCTGCCTGTACCAGTGTTCAAACAGAATGCAAACGGTCCAAACAACACAAACTGGCATCTTGTTAGTCTGATTTTTGAGTCTGTGTTTCCTCAGATTTCCAGACATATTCATATTTTGCTCGCCTGTTTTGATGATGCCTGCTTTCTGACATTTGCTTCTAAATTTAACCTCCAACTTTGTTTATCTTCACATTGCTTCTGGCAAACCCAGTTGCCAGAATAAATGTTGGCATTGTGCATTTCTGCAGACCCCGGGTATGTAACAATCATTGTTTAGCTGACATGATAGAACTTTATATTTCTTTATGTGTTAACAACACTGTGGCAATGTTTAGACAGAAATACCCCCACTTGGTTATGGTTTGGGAAAAAATTAATGTTTTGGCTAAGAATACTCGGTTTTGGTGGCAATCACAGCTGGAAATGCCCTGATGTCTTGCTAAAAAAATATCTGGTTTGGAAATGCTGCTCATACAGTATACATGTAATCTGAACTACATCACCGTGGAAATGTTCGTATGCTACAAATTAAACGTGTAGACATTAGATGTCCGTGGTTTACAGAAACGTACAATGCCAACATATTCTTCTGGCAACTGGGCTGCTCTTCTCAACAAATAAAAACTGCTTTACCACACCACAGCCTCCTGAGCTGAGCACATCTGTTCAGGTTTCTGTTTTAACAACTGTTACTTCTTGTGTCGTGTTCGCAGGTTGCCCACTTTAGTTTTCTCCCGTGACGACTTAGATGCAAGTTAACTCAGTTAAAGGACTAAAAACACTCTTTGTTAACTCAAGGTGAAACCAACTGGCACAACACAAATAATAATGGATGCCCTTTGGGATTTGCAGAGGTCAAACCTGTGACCTTTCACTTATGGAGCGTTGTCTCTTGACACTTCTCCCTGCTGCAATAACCTCAGAGTGCAGTGGTTGAGTTATAAAGAGAAATAAGTTTAGGCTTGGTGTTATTGATTGGCAGAGTGAGCATCTGGCTAATGCTGTTTGCCAGGTTCTGTTCTTTCCTTCAGGTGGAAGAAGAGAGTGAAATCGTCTGCTTACTCGACATCCTCAGGGAGCTCTCAAGCTTTATTCATCCCCCCATTAAGCCTTTATCTGATGCTGTCCTTTGTTTGCTTATTTACATGAGGATGACCCTGTCAGTGATCAGCAGGATTACTGATATGTAATTCACTCACAGCTCAAAGACATTGACGGTAATGATCCTCTGATAATATGGAAGTCAGGTCAAGTGAGACATCTTAGTTAAAGCCCCATTTCTGCTCAGAGTAATCTTAGTGAACGTGGCTCATAATGTGGCCAACTGAATTCAGATCTGCTCACTGATATTCGGAGGGAAGACTTGTGTGTTCATAAAATTATATTATTGCTCTACCACTAAGCCACCGGCACCCCAAAAGACAATGTTTTACAAGCAAAATCCAAAGGTGGCACAGTTTTGCAGTGGTTAGCAGCAACCCCCAACAGGATAACTGGTTACGGAAAATGAATGAATGAATGAATGAATGAATTTATTAAATCAAACACCACTGCAAACATTGCGTAATGGCTGCAGAGACCACAACAACTGGCATTTTCTGTTAACACAGTTACTTTTAAAACAAATCACTACATAATGCACATGATTTTTAAACTAAATGTACTTACCATCCACCCCATCAGGGTCCCTCTGCTTCCTGGACTCCATCATCACCCAGGGTCTCAGGATGTACTGTACTTCCTGTGGCAGCTGAAGAAGTTCATCCTGCCAAAGTCAGTGATGGTGCAATTTTGCACTGCCATCACTGAGCCCAACCTCACCTCTTCGATTAACCTCTGTATGCTGCTGCCACTGCCAAAAACAAAGGCAGAGTGCAGTATATCACTTGATCCATTGAAAGGGCAATTGGCTGCAAACTGCTGGATCCTGAAGCAGGCAGGAGAGATTATTGCTGACCGCTCCCACCCGGACAAAAACTTTTTTAATACTTCCCTCTGGCAGGCTGCGGGCCATGGAGACCAAAACCTCACACCACAAAAACAATTTCCTCCTGACTGCAGCTCGCGTCATCAACACTCTTACACCCCGTATGCACTTAACAATACATTAACGTCCTCACATCTGTGTTACATGAATGTGTATCTGTAGGACTACATCTTTTTACAACCTGGTCTCATATCAAAGTCGGTGAATAGCGGTGCTTGGTCAATGACTTCTGGCGTCAGACACAGGCGAAAAAAGCCGTCCTTTCATGTCAGCATAATACATGGCCGGTCGCCGTCATTGTTTAATGATGGAGAAAGGCAGCCACACAACAATGTAAGTTAAGGGAGCGAAAAGTCAGAGCAGGGTTGGTGGGAGGGGTGGCGGATGGCTCCAACAACCACAGACTTTCACCTGGAAGGCCCGTGTCTGCTCTCCGTTTGAATCACCGTTTGCCGGAAGTCAGACGCTGAACACAGCCGATGGGTTCCGAGAATGTATGTTGACGTGGAAAGTCCATGACCAAGTGTCGATATGTGGCAAGGTCCGAGTGAGAATGTCTTGCTCTTCACATTGCACATTGTTTTTGGACTTTGTATTGTGAACCCCTGCTCAGTTCAGCTTTCTACATTTTCTACAACTACCATCTATAAGAATGGCATGGCTCTTTTTTATTCAGATATATTCTACGTATCTACTAATTATCGCAGCATTATGTTCAGTGCTGCCACAAGTGGCTGGAAACTATGGTGTAATGATGTGGACACAAGAGCACATACTGTCAGATTCTCTTAATAAATCGCAAAGAAGAGAGTTCCTATTGGAAAGGTCATATTTACTTCCTGTTACAGATTTCAAGAATCCCGGACTAATTTAAATATTCTGTTTTGATATCCATCCATGAAGGGGGCACAGGAAGTTCAACTAAGATGTTTTGGATCCTGCTGTGCCTCCATCAGCGAAATGTCCTATTATTATGTAAATCTTTGCATCACATCAGGCATATATAAAGACTTCAATTCAGCTGATGTGCAAATAAGTCGCAGGCACAAGGTTGCCCATACCTCTGTTGGCTGTCAACATTGTTCGATATTAGGCCGTTGACTGTTGGAATGTCAACCTTGAATCCATTCATTGTCAATACCTGCTTATTCAACAAGGTCTAGTGTGGGTAAAGAGCATATACAGGGTAACAATACGTTATTTTGCATGTCTTTTGGAATGGAAACTATATGGTCGGTTACACAAGGTCCTCATAGACACTTGCAAACTTTCTCATCTTGTACACAAACATCCTTGAGTCCTTTGATTGATTCACAGCAGTGGTTGGGTGATACGAACTGTATGAACATAACATGTTTTTTGAGTCATAGTTTTGTGAATTTTTTTTATTGTTGAAGCATCTAGTAATCTGTTTTCTCTTTTGTTTTCCATTAAAACACACACCCTTAAAGAATGGCGAAAGAATCACAAACTCCCTATGGATCACCTTTGACGGCCCGCAAGGGAAAAACGGTCATATTCATGCATGAATATATGACAACTCCTCAGAAGGAAATAAAACTGAGAAGGGAGAAATTGGATAAAAAAAACAAGGGGCCCAAATGTATTTCCCCAGCTCATTATTAATTTCGGGGCCTGGGGCAAAAAACGCCCCAAGCCCTTATTAATTTTTGACCCTGATGTTAACCCCTACTAAAATTTAATTTGCTGTGAGATGAAGAGCCTGCAGATTCTGCTTGGAAAAGTGGACGTGATTTTTAACTTTTTCCATATATAACACATCATAACTATAGTTTAAACTTTCTGAAATAGGGTTGTATGAGGTATTTATCCATAGTCAGTGTATTAACTATAATAGAAGGCAGTGTGCGCGCCCTCAGTTTGGCGAAGCAGGCAGGAGCGCTGCCACGACAGCCCCCTTACAAAAAAACTATATAAGTTGAAGCAGGCACGTGCAGAGGGGGGTGCGGAGGGTGCTTGAGCACCTGCCCCTTTGCCCCTTGACACCCAAAGTGCCCTTTTGTCAGAGTTTTTTTTTTTTTTTTAAGGCTATGAGCGTATAAAAGTCAGATTGTGTTTCCGAAAATATAATAAAATAATAATATTAATAAAAAGAAATAAAAATAAAGATCTACCTGGGTCGGTCACATGACGTCCACAACGTACCCTCATTAAGCTCTCCCTGCCCTGACGTGCTCGGACATGCCCAGCTGGCGGAACTGCGACTTGTTAAACCGAAGATCCCAGACGGCCGAGAGAGTAAAAAACTGACCCGGTAAGTAGGATCTGCAACGTTATTTTTTTGTGCACACAGTGTCATCTTGATATGATATGAGCATCCTTTGTCGTCCAAATCTCCATACCGCATCTGCCTCTCACAAGTTAGGCTAGGTCGGGACGGGCTTTTGTTGTTTCTGTACCAGTAGGCTACTCTTGTTATGGGAAAAACGCATAGAGACATATCATGTGTTATTTGACTGTCAAGCAGTTTTTTCCCTGTGTCTAGAAGCAATGAGGCCTGTGGCTAAGGTCAGCCTATATATTTTTTTTCCATGCATGCCATACGTCTCCACCGCGACTCTCTCTTTCTGTGTGTGTGTCTGTGTGTGTGTGTGTGTGTGTGTGTGTGAGAGAGAGAGAGAGAGAGAGGGAGAGACAAACTACTTTTTTTTGACAGGCTTACTCAAAAGTGATGCAAGGCATGAAGAAATTATGCTTTAGGCCTATGAGAAATATATCCTATAAATATAAGTATAATGCATAAGAATTATATAACTTTTAAAATCTAACTGTATTGGGCAACGTTGATAGTCAAACTAATTAAAAGCACAAAAATATTTAAATACATGATTTCTATATCATTTCATTATTTTTTTTAACTTTAGTGGTAGCAATAAGAATAATAAAGGTCAGGTTATGGATGGATTAAATTCATGGCTACAGTACAACTTTTTAAAAGGTTTGAAATGTCACTCTGTGTGTGTGTTTTATGGCATCAGATTGAAGTTTAACAACCATATTTCATTCTGCAGAGATGCCTCGTAAGGACAGGAGGTTAAAACAGAAACAAAAAGAGCTGCGTGAGGCTGCCAAAGGCAGTGGATCACTTACCAGCTGGATGAGAAAGAGCACAAAAGGTAAGAAGAACACATATAGCAGCTACTTACACTGCAGAGGTATTTTGTCAGAGAAAACAATAGTAACAAACACAATTTGAATGTTGGTGTTCTGTTACATTATCTATCATTTTATATGGTGTATTATTTAATGATTATTGATTGATATTATTAATGATAAGGTGTAAGAGGTGTTAATTAGATTAATCCAAGAGCAAATTGTGCCTTGTTTCCAGATGGACAGGGAGTGAGTGATGATAGGTCAGAGGAGATGGAAGGAGAGAAAGAGGAGGAGATGGAAGAAGAGAAAGAGGAGATAGAAGAAGAGAAAGAGGAGATGGAGGGAGAGAAAGAGGAGATAGAAGAAGAGAAAGAGGAGGAGATGGAGGGAGAAGACACTGACCCTCAGAGAAAGGAGAGTTTTCTGCAAAGAGAGAGCCAAGAGGAAACTGAGGCTGGGGGAAAGGTATCAGAAGTGATTGAGGAGCCCACACAGAATATTGAGGTAGAGGGAGCATCAAGTCAGGAGGAGACTGCAATTGGAGGGTTCTCGCCCCTACTTGGACTCGCCCACCCAAATGATCCTGCCCATGTCCAAAAATACAAAATCAAATGTGATGAGGCCTTCATTCAGTTTTGTAATAACACTGGACCATGTCAACCAATGCTCCTTTCTTTTCCAAAAAATGAAGAGGGCCGGTCATTTCAAAAGAAATGGTATGAGAACAACACATGGCTAGAGTACTCCCCAAGTCTTGACGCCATGTTTTGTTTTAGCTGCCGTCTTTTTTTAAGAGAAGAAAAATACATAGGCCGCAAAATGTGGAAATCGGAGGGACTTAATCAGTGGAGAAAGGCTCTGGAAAAAATTAAAGAACACAGTGCCTCTGAATCTCACATGTGTAGTATGGTGAGGTGGAACAGCTTTAAAAAAAAATCCCTGGAGGCAGCATTCAAAATTGGCGACCTAGCATCACAAGCTGCTCGAGACAGAGAAATAGAAAAAAACAGAGAAATCCTGTCCCGCTTAATGGCCATCACTCTATACCTGGCAAGGCAGGGTCTGCCTTTTAGAGGAGACGATGAGACCATTACAAGCCAAAATCGTGGAAATTTTCTAGAGTTGGTGGAGCTGTTTAGCCAGTATGACAGTGTAATTAAATTACACCTGGAGGCCATAAAAGAGAAGCAGGGACCAGGTAAAAGACCACTTGTCTCACTTCTCTCCAACAGAAGTCAAAATGACATGATAAAAGCTTTGGCCATATCCGTCAAAAGAGAAATCCAAAAAGAAATCAAGGAGAGCCAAACCTTCTCAATTCTAATGGATGAAACCACCGACACTGCAAAAACCGAACAGGTTTCCTTCGTTATCAGGTACGTGCATAACATGCAGATCAAGGAGCGCTTTATTCAGGTGTGTAACGTTCAAACCACAAGTGGAGATGCTCTTGAAAAGGTTGTGATAGCTCTACTGCAAGAAAATGATCTGAAGTTGGAAAACATCCGAGGTCAAGGGTACGACGGTGCTGCAAACATGAGCGGACGCTTTAAAGGACTTCAGTCAAGAATTCTCAAAAGAAATCCAATGGCCTTGTATGTACACTGTCAGGCACATTGCCTTAATCTGGTGTTGGTTGAAAGTTCAAAGTCAAACATCTGTTTTGTCAGCTTCTTCAACTTATTTGAAAAACTTTATGCTTTTGTTGCCAACTCCTCCAAAAGACACTCTGCATTTATTGAAATGCAAAAGAAGATGTACCCGGATCGGCGACCACTGGAGCTGCAGAAGCTGTCAGACACGCGGTGGGCTTGCAGAGAAACTGCTCTTTGCACTTTAAGGAAGGTCCTCCCAGCTGTGATGCAGTTTCTTGAAGAAATTACAGAGCAAGACCCGCCAGACTCCTCAGCAGGTGATGCGATGATTCTCTTGAGGAGCATCAACTTTGAATTCTTTCTGTGTCTGGAGATCACCTGTCCCATCTTTCAGGTGACTGCAGTGGCCTCTGATGCTTTGCAACAGAAAGATATAGACCTGGCTGCAGCATACAGAGTTGTGGATGGAGTTTTTCAAAGGCTGACCCAGAGCAGAACAGAGGAGGAGTTTGACAGCATGTATAGAGAGGCTACAGAGAAGGCTGCATCAGTGGGCCTGGATCCCCCAGCTGAGATTCCTGGTCAAGCAAGGAAGAGAAAAATGCCAGCAAAGTTTAAAGTCAGTGCCACCTCAGCTACTGCTGACCACACTTTCCCCACTTTGCAAGACTACTACCGTGTTAAGGTGTACTACACTTTTCTGGACACAATGACACAGAAGCTTCAGAGACGCTTTAAAGGAGAAGATAACTCCACATGGGAAATCCTGAATGCCCTCCACTGCCTGACAGTCCCAGAGAACTGGAAAACAGCAAACATTCCAACAGAGGCACTGCAAGCTGTGAAGGAACTCTGCCAGTTTTACAACATTGAAGAAGAAGACAAGTTGCAGACAGAACTTAAGGTCTTCCATGCGTCATACTCATGCCCCTCACCCATCAGTGTGGCATCTATCCTCTCTGTGGTCAAAGAAAACAGTGCACATCTGGTTTTCCCTAATTTGACTGAGCTGCTGAAGACATATGGCACCCTTCCGGTATCTACAGCAACTGTTGAACGTTCCTTCTCAAAACTGAAGCTGGTGAAGACAAAACTTCGCACCCTTTGCACAGAGGAGAGGTTGTCGGAGCTGCTTCTACTGGCAATTGAAAAAGACATCCCAGTAAACCTCAGTGAAGTCATTGATATTTTTAAGAGCATGGGCAACCGGAAGTTGCTGTTATAACTGCAACAAAAGACTGACCAGACAGACACTGACAAACAGACAGACAGAGATACAGGCACAGACAGAGAGAGAGAGAGAGAGAGAGAGAGAGAGAGAGAGATACTGACACTGACAGAGAGACATGGAGAGAGAGAGAAATACTGACAGACAGACAGACATGCAGAGAAAGAGAGATACTGACTGAGTTCAGCAGTTAGCCTTGGCTGAGGCCTCTCTCTATGAGTAGTCACCTCCAAACTATCAGCAGTATGGCAGGTCAGTCCCAGTGAGCCATTTTCAATGTTGATTATCTTTGCATCTTTCCATGATCACTAACACTTGTATAATCAGCTATATCTCCCCCATGTTTTTTCTAGTGTCTACACTCCAGATCAGTACAGCCCACTTCCAGCGATATCAGCAGCAGTAGCCTCCTCACCAATCCCCTCAACTAAAGGTGTCCAATGTTGTACCCATGAGGTAAAAAAGACACATATTTTGCTTTGCAGTTGCGGCCTCTAACAAATAAAGGAATATTTCAATGATATGGTATGTTGTCATTCCGTGTTCCCTTCTTTATGAATAAGGGTCGCTAAAATTCAACGGTTTATATTGCAAGGTATACTTCTGTACCGTGTTTCAAATTTGTGCTCAAGTGCCCCTTTTTAACTTTGAGCACCTGCCCTTCCAAAGGTCTCTGCACGGCCCTGAGTTGAAGTGTACGCTATATTTGGAATATTTTTACTGCTTTACCCTGCTGTCAGAAAGCCCTTTCCAAGCGGAAACTGAAGCCATTATCTGCACTCTCTTCAAAGTCACCAGGAGTTTCTGGTCCACCGCTGCCTTGATCACTTAGTTATATTCTGTTATTTATTGATTTTGGTGAATCCAAACAAACCTTTTAAAACATGATAGTCACACAATAATCAACCTCCTGTGTTCTGCAAGGTAAAATTACTGTTTTTGTCAATGGAGTCTGGTGCTTTCAGAGCATAGATAATGACTTCAGATCTCTGTCAGAAAGGGCTGTCTGACTGTGAAGTAAAGCAATGAAAATATTCTAAACACAGCATACGCTTAAACTGATAGTGATATTTTTTAGGTGGCCAGAATACATTTTGCTGCTGCTCCCCTCCACAGCAGAGCATTGCTTAATGTCTGTGGCGGTACTCCTGTCCGCTTCTTGTGAAAGAACGGTGTGTGTATGAGCAACAGTTTCTTGTGGAAGTCCATAACAAAGTCTCTTGTTGCGATAAACACCTGCTGTTCTTCCCCTTTGCAACAAGGAGGAAGAACACAATAGACCTGGTGTATACAAACATGAAAGACTCATACAGAGCCCCCCCCCCCCCCCCCCTTCCTCGTGTTGGCAGCTCTGAGCACCTGGCTGTCATGCAAACAACAGCATATAGACCGAGGGTGAAGCAGGACAGGCCAGTGGTCAGAGAGATCAGAACATGGCCACAGGTAGTAACAGCAGCACTGCAAGACTGTTTTGAAATCACACAGTGGGACATTTTCAGAGAGGCAGTAACAACTGACCGACAGGAATATACAGAATCTGTCATTGGCTACATCAATAAATGCATAGATGATGTGACAGTGATTAAAACCATCAAGAGGCGTGTTAACCAGAAACCGTGGCTTAGGGCTGCTGCTGAGGGCCCGCAGTCGTGCCCCCTTGCCTCAAAAGTGCCACCATTATTCCTGTCCCAAAGAAGTCAAACTCAGCCTGCCTAAATGACTATCGACCCGTGGCCCTCACAACAATACTAATGAAATGTCTTGAGTGGCTGGTCACGCAGCACATTAAGAACTGTCTTCCTGCAAACTTGGACCCCCTACGATTCGCATGCAGAACCAACCGATCCACAGAGGAGAGGAGAGACACAGCACCAACCACATCATAAAGTGCGCTGACGACACAACAGTGGTGAGGTCTTGTTAGTGACAATGATGAGTCCGCTTACAGGAGGGAGGTGGAGCAGCGCACTGCATGGTGCGAATCCCACAACCTCGTCGTGGATAAAACGAGGGAGATGGTGATTGACTTCTGGAGGGCGGGCAAACATCACGCACCAATAAACATCCTTGGTGCTGCTGTGGAGAGGGTCAGTAACATCAAGTTCCCGGGAGTCCATCTTGCTGACGGCCTGACCTTCTCCGTCAACACCACAGCAGCCATCAAAAAAGCCCAGGGGTGTCTGCACCCCCTCCAGAGGCTCAGAAAGGCAGGTCTTCCCACTCCTCACCTCATCACCTTCTACAGGGGCACCATTGAAAGCATTCTTACATACAGCTTTACTTCCAGGTTCGGGAGCTACAGGGCTTACGAACAACAGCAGCTCAACAAGGTAGTGAAAACAGCCAGCAGAATCACTGGTGCCCCTCTGCCCTTCCTGATGGAGATCTACAAGCAGCGCTGCATCCACAGACCCACTGCCATCATCAGGGATCCTCATCATCCCTCTCACGGACTGTTCCCCCTCCTGCCTTCTGGGAAGAGTTACAGGAGCATCTGCTGCAGATCCACCAGGATGCTGAACAGCTTCCTCTCACAAGCTGTGAGGAAAGAAATCATACTTCCCATGGGTGAAAACTCACCATACTTTGCACAAAGGTCCAGTCTCATGCCAGATATCCTCAGCTGTAAATTCAAGCCAATAATCCTGATGGTGGCGCTACAGCAAGCGTCTACAGTTCAAAACTTTGAAAATTCATAACAAATCAACCATACGTGCTAATAACTTCACAACTTTCATCAAACTGTAGCCCCAATACTGAAGAAATGTTTGTACACTTAAACCTATTAAAAATTATGAAGTTCATCACTTCTTAAACCTATCTCCTCCCACAATTTTTGCTCAATTGACACCAAACTTGCTACAGAGCATCTTCAGACTGTCCTACAAAAACTGTGTTTCTCAGATTTTTGATTTATCAGAAATTGAGCCTACAGTGCATCAAAATGTTTGACTGTAAATGGTACTGTAAACATATACATGCAAATTCTTGCTAAAAAAAATCTTCAATGTTCATGAAAAAAAGACAAAATTGTGTCATGGTAAAAGAGTCATGGTAGATGAAGTGTGGCAAATTTAAGAATTTTATCTCAAAAACTGAATTTTTGACAGCATTTTGAATTTTGCTCTAATGTCAACAATTGGAGTCAATGTAACAATGGCAATTTTAAACATCAATTTTTCACTTATGAAGCAAATCAATCATTGTTAAAATAAACATCTCCATGCTGTCTAGATGCAATATGTGTATTTTCAGGCACTGACTAGTTAGCTCAGTGAGATAGAGATTGATCCTTAGTCTCAGAGGTTGAGAGTTCAAACCTCAGTTGATGCAAAAGGCAGATTGTGTTGCTAAATTCCTAAATGTCTTCCAGTTCTTATGCTTGTTGCTCAGAATTGCCTAAAAATGCCCTGACCCGACCCATCGCTGCGCAGCACCTATAATTCATTTCATTATTATTCATCTGATAAGTTTTAACTTAGTTTTAACTTATTTATTATTATCCTTTAATGCACTGTAATGAGCTGGTGAGAAATGACTTCGTTTCAGCCTGTGTATGCAAATACATGTGTGTGGAATGACAATAAAGAAATCTTGAATCTTCTTGGACTCTTCTCCAGACTGGGAGCGTGCTGATGGCCATTTACTGTGTGTAATACACTGACTATAAAAAAAAAAAAAAGATCAAACTATCCCTTTAAAGGGGATCTGAAAACACCTAACCACTGTGCATGGTATGCTGTAAAGCCCTCTGAGGCAAATTGTGATTTGTGATATTGGGCTTTATAAATAAAACTGACTGATTAATTGATTGATTGATTGATTGATTGATTGATTGGTTGATGGATTGATGGATTGAAGTATAAAGCCATCAGTATTTATAGGTTATGATGCCGCTGGTAACAACTCAACTTCTAATGTTGACCTTTGACCTGAGTGAAGTCAGAGTTCCTTGATTTTGTTGAATTACTATGTTGGAAGTAAACACATAAAATAATACATAAAAAATGCTGCATTACAACCATGTTTGATCCATATTTAAGTTAATTTAAATTTGAAAGCAGATTTAAATGGCAAGAATTCATAACTGTAATTTTTGGGATTTTCATAAGTTGTTCTGATGGCGGCCTGAATAATGATACAAAATTGTTTTCCTTAGCTTGGTATTCTTCTTCCTCTACTTCTTCTTTTGGCTTTTCCCTTTAGGGGTCGCCACAACGAATCATCGGCTTCCATCTAACTCTATCCTCTGCATCCTCTTCTCTCACACCAACTGGCTTCATGTCCTCTTTCACTACATCCATAAATCTCCTCTTTAGTCTTCCTCTAGGCCTCTTGCCTGGCAGTTCCAACCTCAGCATCCTTCTACCGATATATTCACTATCCCTCCTCTGAACATGTCCAAACCATCTCAGCCTGGCCTCTCTGACTTTATCTCCAAAGCATCTAACATGAGCTGTCCCTGTGATGTACTCATTCCTGATCCTATCCGTCCTCATCACTCCCAAAGAGAACCTCAACATCTTCATCTCTGCTACCTCCAGCTCTGCCTCTTGTCTTTTCCTCAGTGCCACTGTCTCTAAACCAAACAACATCACTGGTCTCACCACCATCTTATACACCTTTCCTTTTAATCTTACTGGTACTCCTCTATCACACATCACACCTGACACTTTTCTCCCCCCGTTCCAACCTGCTTGCACACATTTCTTCACCTCTTTTCCACACTCTCCATTGCTCTGGGCTGTTGACCCTAAGTACTTAAAATCCTCCACCTTCTTTATTTCTACTCCCTGTAACCTCACCGTTCCACTTGAGTCCTTCTAATTTACACGCATGTATTCTCTCTTGCTACGACTAACCTTCATTGCTTTCTTTTCCAGGGATACCTCCACCTATTTTTAAAACCGAACTTATTTGGCCTCCAGTTTTTTAAAAAAATCTGTGTCCATACGAGCGGTGTAATAAAAATACCTCCGTCCACATGACACCGCAAATTCCACTATCAAGCAATGTCATACACATGCCAAAACAGTAGGTGGAGATATAACTCCTAACTGCAAGGCCATTATAGCCAGTCAGAAGGCAGTAAAACGTCATTACCGGAAAAACAACAACAAGCGTACTATTATGCAGATGTTGCTGGATGTGGTTGAGTAGCTTTAATTGTATGACACAGCCACAAAGTGATGATATGCTATTAAATAGCAGCAGTATTTTGTTTAGGTCCATCCTCAAATCGTCTCTCGCACACACTGGATCGGGTAATAACACAGCTGTGTTCTGTTTACAGTGGAGATGAGACAAAATAACTGCGGTTATCCTGTCCACACGACTGCGGACTTTTCAAAAAAGTTCACCCTGGAGTCACGGTTTTATAAATACCCGCAGTGGTGTGGACAGCCCCTAGATTTTCCTCCACCTTCTCCCTGCTCTCACTACAGATCACAATGTCATCTGCAAACAGCATAGTCCTTGGAGATTCCTGTCTAACCTCATCTGTCAACCTGTCCATCACCATAGCAAACAAGAAGGGGCTCAGAGCTGATCCTTGATGCAGTTCCACTTCCACCTTAAAGTCCTCTGTCACACCTACAGCACACCTCATCACTGTCTGACAGCTCTCGTAAATGTCCTGCACCACTCTAACGTACTTCTCTGCCACTCCAGACTTCCTCATGCAATACCACAGCTCCTCTCTCGGCACCCTGTCATATGCTTTCTCTAGATCTACAAATACACAATGCAGTTCCCTCTGACCTTCTCTGTACTTCTCCATCAGCATCCTCAAAGCAAATACTTTTTCTTGGCATGAAACCATACTGCTGCTCACAGATGCTCACTCTTGCTCTTAGTCTAGCTTCCATTACTCTTTCCTATAGCTTCATTGTATGGCTCATCAACTTTATCCCTCTGTAGCTGCCACAACTCTGCACATCTCTCTTGTCTCCTGTCTACTCTCTTCAGCCCTCTCAGTGTCTCACTTATTTTTAGCTAACCTCTTTTCTCTGTATACACTCCTGTAATTCCATCACCAGGTGTCCTTATCTCCTTTCCTTCCAGATGCCATGCCAAGTACTCTCCTACCTGTCTCTCTCATAGCTTCGCTTGGAAACTGAAGTATCCATCACTGTTTGTCTTTGTCACCAGCCCAGTCGCATTTGTACATTTCATACATATCAAAAGTTCCCAAAGTGATGTAGTTCTCATTTTCAGTTCTCACTTAATGACTTTTTCATCTGAAGGGGATGGTGATGACTGTCAAGACCATCCATCTTCTAACCACTTATCCTCTTGAGGGTTGCGGGGGGGCTGGAGCCTATCTCAGCTGACATCGGGCGAGAGGCAAGGTACACCCTGGACAGGTCGCCAGACTATCGCAGGGCTGACACATAGAGACAGACAACCATTCACGAACACTGTGGGAGGAAGCCGGAACAGAGGGGCTCCCACATCCGGGATCGAACCAGAAACCCTCTTGCTGTGAGGTGACAGTGCTAACCACCACACCACCATGCTGTTCAAGACCAACGAACAACACTGGTTGTGTTTTAGCAAATCATCAGCACTACTTCCAGCCATGATTATGGTTCCAAAATTGGGCTCTTGAAGCCAAAAAAATATCTTTTCCTTCCTTTTTTGTGTCTTAACATAGCCACATATTGACAGCAGTGTTGTTGAAACATAACGTTTCAACATATGTTGCTAATGTACAAATGTTACATGTCTTTGATTTGCAGAAACATAAAATGCCAGCTTTCATTCTAGTAACTGGGTTAAAGTCAATACACATCGCCCCAACAACATTGGATTGCAGCTCTTCCTGTTTCCTCTTCTGGTCTCCTGTAATCACATGCCAGCACTTGCCAGAGGTCAAAGTGTCATTATGTGGACTGGAGATTGGAGAGCAAGCTCTGTGTGCTAGTGGGTGATGTGTGTAATGGTGTGGATAAATGGATACTGATGCTTTTCCCAACTCAGCCACTCACTCTCGGCCAAGCAAGTCCCCTGGCAGAGTGAGCGAACGAACCAGAGACAGAGTGAAAGAAAGCACAAATAAACACACACGTCTCCCTCTGTTAATTTCACTCGTCTTCCTCAAGGAGAATTAAGTTTTTTTAAAAAAACCTTTTGATTGAAGGTTATTTACTCCCGTCTCCATCTTACTCTCTTTTCTCCTCTATACCCTTCCTTTGCTTTCCTGTTCAATCATCAATTTATTGGCTTGACAGCAAGAAAATCATTCAGATGGAAAACCAAGAGCGCTTCATCTCTTTGATGAAAAATGCCTTTGGTCATCCTCAGTTTGATGCTGGGAGCTTGTGAGTGAGATGATACGATCCAAACCCTAAGGAAGTGCCTTGCATATATTTTGACTGTTAATTTTTCCATTATTTATCTAAATGTGTTTTAATATGGAAACAAACATAAAAGCCAAGCAGCTGCACTTTGGTTCCATTTAGTTTGATTGGTCCAATAGCACATAATATGACTTTAACTGCTTGGTAATGTGCTAAAGTCAGAGGCTCCGTCAGAGCTGTGAGTTTGGTCATTTGCCATCACAAGACAGCTAGTGCAAGCTGTACCCTCTCCTGTCTGTGACACAACACAGCATTTAGTGTGCAGGAGTGTAACTGATTACATTTACTCAAGTAGGCTATTACAAATTTGAAGTACTTGTACTTTACTTGAGTTTTCTTTTTTTATACAAATATACTCTTGCTCTGGTGCCTGACATCTTGAGTAACTTTTCAGATTACAGTTGTTGATCCCTTCCCCTGATAACCATGTATGAGGCAAAACACAAATCGCCACCACAGGGCTGTAGGCTACATAGTAGTGTTAAAATATTGCCTTGTAGTTTTATTGGGAGCCAGAATAGAAGGAGTTATGGCTCAAAACGTAAATTTTATCTCATACCAGCTGGCACTGCCTGTCAACAAAAACAAAGACAACTATGGTTAAATGCGATAAGACGAAAGGACTGGACGGAGGCGATCATTGAAATGCTCAAAGGTGCAGCGCATATCAGGTTAGGGAAAAAGTGCTGACTGTTGTAGGGATGAATAACGTTATGTGTATTAAGGGTTATCATGTGGTATTAAGAGGAATATTGGATTTCTCGGCGACACTAACTTTTTAGTGCTTAAGCTAATATTAGCTTTGATAGCAAAACAAACTGGAGGAAACTGTTCAAGTGTCATTCTTTGTAAGATTGGCGGAGTAATCAACTGCAAGCCGATCATCCCACCTTCATCAGTCCTGTCAGCTCATCCATCCACTGAGTGAGAGCATACGGGTTGGACAGTTTAGTCCCGCTGGTTAGTGTTCACTTTTTCAAGTAACACTCGCAGCCATGGAGAATGAGTAACCTGACATGGTGAGTTCATAAATTCAATCTGATGCTCTACGCATTTCTATATGAATTTGCAAGACACTTGTCTTTTGCTGGACACATTTTCCTCACTAATACAACCTGCTAACATTATTAGCACAAGCCATTGGCATTTTACATTGTACAAATTAGCTCACCAGCTAGCAGAGTTTTCCTCTACTCATATGAAGCCTGCTAGAGGCTAGCAGACTTTTTCTCTACTGTGTACAAGTGCTGTAGCTATCTTCTTTGATTTAGTTTCATTCACAGGTCTGTGTCTGTGTGTTCGCTCACTGATCAGCGGCACCTGTATGCTCAGCTGAGGTAGTAGCTCAAACTCAAGGTAGGCCTACTTTGGGGATAGTTTAATTCAGTTTGACACAATGTGCATATAACGTTTGACTTGTCAACTGAGCCATCTGGGAGTTGTTTAAAGTGAAAGGTGCCAATTGAAAGTGCAGTATTTTTTTTATTTTCCATCACTGCAGCAGCAGGAAGCCACTGCGGCCACTTGACTACAAGTAAAGGTGCTTTGAAGAGACAAAATAGCAGCGATTAACGTGATTTTTATAAAAAAAAAACACGTGATGTGTAAGTTAACGCTAGCAACCATGCATAATTACATAAACAAAAAAATAAAGTGCAAAAATACAACTATAGGCTACTCCTTGCTGCTGCTAGACTGTTAACTAGGTCCAACAGGTCAACCCACATCACTCCCATTTTAGTGTCTTTACTCTGGCTTTTTTGGGGATCCCCAGTAGCCTGTATTTGCTCTATGTTTCACTTTCTTTTTGTTGCTTTGTTTTTATTGATTGCATGTTTTATTGTTTGGCTTGATGGCTTGATTGTATTTTGCAGAAGCACAATGTGAATTTCATTTCTGTGAAAGGTGCTATATTAAATACATTGTATTATTACAATGTAAGTAGTAGCAAAACCAACAACAATAGTAGTTTTAAATTAAATGGAGAAAAAAAACAAAAAGGAAAAAGTGTGTGTGTGTGTGTGTGTGTGTGTGTGTGTGTGTATGTGTGTGTGTGTATGTGTGTGTGTGTGTGCGGCTGGGTAGGGGTAGTGGTGGTGAGGATGGTGGTGGGGGTGAGGGACGGTAATTCATACCTGTCCAAAACAGCATGTCATTTTGTGTTGCTGCCGTTGGCATATAATTTGTTTCATTTCTCAAATTGGTCTCGAACTGCAGAAATTAATTTCTCCATTTCTCCATTCTCTGTTCTATTGTTGTTATCCATGCATTAAGTTAGAGCATGATTGAATTTTTTCATGTCCTCTACACTTGCTTCATGACAGACACACACAGTATGTTAAAAAGGTTCACTACGTTCTGTTGTGTCTGTTCACATAATTTAATTTAAAGTAGGTTTTCTATCTGTAAGGGCTCTTTTAAATCAAATAAGAATGGGATTGCTGTCTGGGTCTGTCTGACACTGGGCAGAGGATAAAGGTGTGAGTATAATTAGCTATTAGCAAGAAGACATTTGCGTATTTTAAAGAATAAACAATGGATAAACAATGGAAACCAAAACTATTATATTAGAATATAGCTGTTCTTATATACTCCACTGTATGCTAGGACTGGGACATTCAGTTTTTTTAAGTTGGGACAATAATTGATGAGGATGAAATATGTGCATGCATTTGTAAATAAGTAAATTAATGGTTTTAATTAGCATTTTTTTATGCTGTGCATTCATTTAAAAGGTGTGTTTTAACATTTTCAACGAGAGCCAGGTCTTCATCCTTTGTGTCTACGCATGGTTTGAGGCATTTCTAAATTTGTTTGCAGAATATAAAAAAACTTCAGGTCAGAAAATACTGCTGATGAATTTCTATTAAAACTTTTCTATGCACGACAGATTTGTGTGTACGGGCTGTTTGTGAATGAGGGCCTATACCTGTTGGCAGTACAGAGCCATGCTGTGCCTCTGTCTCCACAGAAGTTCACATGGGGTTTTGTAGTGATGCCAGTCCTCAGATGTTACTTTACCGCAGCCGTGGAGAATGCCCACCCAGAGGCCAAAAGCTTAGAAACTTCTTTCCACTAAAATAAAAAATAGATGTTTATTTTTCCCAGAACATTAGTAAGGAGAATCCTGATTTCTGTTGAACCTAAAATTGCTTTTATTTTTACCAAGAGGGTTGAAATACACTGAACAAAAATAAGGCACACCTGTGCAATAATCATGCTGTCTAATCAGCATCTTGATATGCCACACCTGTGAGGTGGGATGCATTATCTCGGCAAAGGAGAAGTGCTCACTAACACAGATTTAGACAGATTTGTGAACAATATTTGTGAGAAATGGTCTTTTGTGTATATAGAAAATGTGTTAGATCTTTGAGTTCAGCTCATGAAAAATGGGAGCAAAAACAAAAGTGTTGCGTTTATGTTTTTGTTCAGTGTATATCACATAATCCCCCCAAATATAACAGAAAAACATCTACACTGCTTAGTTAATTGTTAGTAGATTGATGCAGCATCTGAGGATCCTTTAATTATATAAAAATAAATAAATCAGTTGAGTGTTATCTTAAGGATTGTCTTCGGCTTTTACTCATAAAATATAACCAAATAAGAAATTAAAATTACACTGATTATATCACTGCAGCTAAAATAATGAGACGCCTACATAACGAGAACAAGGATAAAACCTAATATTTTATTAGTAAAATAATCCACACACTGAGAATCTGTGTTACAAATGCCACATTTCAGTCAGATAGACCTCATCAGTCATTAACTACTTTTCCACCCTTTACTTCTGCAGCAGAAACAGTGTGGTGTCACGTTAAAGTGTTTTTTTGTGACATATTCAGAGAAGTATTATCACCATCCAACTAAACAGCAAAAAATACTTGATACTAATGTCACATAGGCCCATAGCTCAGCGATACCTGCATGAAATTTAAGTCTCGGATGATGGTGAATTTTTCAATAGTGTTTTCAGTGTTTCTGTATTTTCCGTTTCAAGATTACGGATTGTCATATACATCTCACATTTGCAGACCCTTTTGCTACCGCATCATCACATATCATATGAAGCAGCCTACTTCATTCATGTTTCTGATGATATTGCTCACAATTAACACCTCCACCTCAACCAAAGAGTTGACTGAACTGGTTGATAACCAGCTCCCTAGTACTGTTATCCAGGCGGCCAATGTTAGGGTTAGTCAAACCAGATAACGAGAAGATATCCTGGGCAAGTTGATCTGGCTTCGTAGTACAAGCCTCTGGTTAATGGGAGAAATCAGGTTAGGGCAGGGAGTGTGTTTACATGCACCAAATTAATCTGATTACTTTGAAAACATGTATTGACATGCAGCAGGGTTGGGATCAGATTTCTTCTCTCACCAGTCTTTGAGGTTTCTTATTGGGTTTTTTAAAAAATTGGGTTACTACAGACAGCTGGGAATAACCAACCCATTTCAATGCATGTAAACACACCCTTGTATTGATGTAATGTAAGGATGACACAATGCATGGCTGCACTGTCTTTCGGTGAACGCAGTGTCAACGGGATCACCCCTCATGTTTGGTGTCGGGGCCCAAATCAGTAAAGTGTAAGAGAAAGTTTATTCAGATTGGTGGAGAGGTAAACACATTAAAACACGCATTAAAGTGCCAATGAAATCATTTTGTTTGATAATTATTTATATTTGAGCACTAGGGATTAATAAGTGATATTGGATATGCAAATAATAAGGGCATTTTTTCAGCCAGCACACACACAACTACCTCCCCCACCAACATTTGTAAGTAAGGCCAATGTGGACACAAAATGGGCTGCAAAATGGGCCCAATATGGTATTGTCCATGAATCCATACTGACCCCGTGCCAATTGCTCACATTGGGTTCCACAATGGTTATGCTAGGGCCACCTGGGCACCTTATCTGGGGCTCACTTGGGTAAACAATCAATATGGACCCCCTGAACAATCCCATATATGAGCCATTTTTCAGTCCATTTACTACCCATATGAGCCCCACATGCAAATGTTAGCTAGGTCTGTTTTTCAAAATATGAAAATAAGGTCTTAACACAGAGTAGATACCGAATACATGTGGAAATATGATTAATTGGATTAAATTTGCAGGAAATAAAGTTGTTTTTCCCCTGCCCATGTTTCATGATGGCTGTCCTGTCCTCAAATCCCCTCGATTTCACATGGGCAGCTTATGACACCCCCTGCTGCCAACAAAATACCCTTTTTTCTACCCCCCTCCCCCCATTAGTATGTATTTGCACATGATTCACATGGCTCACATTTTCAGGTCAGAAAATTGGGAAATCAAGATTAGTCGGGAAAAATCATATCCCTGCAGCCTACAACCCCATGAGACTGATAAATGGTTTTGGTCATTTTGTGGCAAGAACATCTGACTCAACACAGCTTTGGGGTTAAAGAAGCAATAAAGTAAAGATTGGTCATAGTCAGTTATGTTTTCCACCCATGCCCACTGATGGACCAAAGCAACCTATTTCGCCTCGAGGCAGGAAATATTGTTAATTCCGCCTTCCTGCTGCAACACTTGTCAATCATCTTGAATAGCTCAAGATGACATCTTGCCCGAGGCTGAGGTGATCAGCATCCATGAGGACACAAAGCAGCAGCAGAAGCAGGAGGAGCAGATAGTGAAAAATAATACAACATCTGTAGTACAAACACTGTATGATTCTAATTATGTCCGTGGCAAATTCAGTTAAGGTTTTTTGTTTCTTCCTGCTGTCTGCCATTAATGTAACTATAACTAACACACTGTATTCCATTTACTTACACATTATCTCTTGGCTACAAGCAGTGATGGAATGTGATTAAGTGAATCTACTCATAAACTGTACTTAAAGGAATACTTCACTCTATGAATTACATTTATATATCAGTTACTCCATGTTTTATTGAGGGTAAAAAAAACATTGTTTTTCTCACATGCCCTTGGTGAATCCAAAAACGGAAAAAATGTTTCATGAATTGACAACCCGTTCTCATTTCCAACTCGTTAAATACCGTCACTTTGTCAAGGCTTTCGGTGTCAGACACTGACGCAAAAGGGCACCTTTCACATAGATTTGACACACTGCCGGGTGGACAGCCTCAATTTGAAACACTGCCAGTAACAAGGTAATATAAGGAGCTGGAAAGTCCCTATAATGTGGGTGGGAGGGGAGGCAGATGGGTCCAACAAACCCCGGACTTTCACCCTGTAGCCCACTGTTTGCTTCCAGTGTGAATGTTGAGCTAAACCATCATCTTTTTTTCTAAACATGCTTTTGTTGCTCGAGGAAACTAACATAAATACAAGGTGTTATAGGTTTACTTATAGGATGGCACACGCTCTGCTGCCACAGCTCAGACTGTACTGTAGCAACACAACTCCACCTAATAACTGCCTCTCTGTGCACCGTGCTCTGTTTGTGCTGCTCACCCTGTTGATTTGAAGTGAAGTGTAGATCTGTTACTGTAGCAACTCCACCTCGTCGTCCGTCCAGACAAAGTTATCTGTGCATGCTTTCGCCATTGTGTCGTCTTTGTTTTGATTTGTAATCACGGCGTTGGAGAGGAAGGTGCTTCAGCGCAGGCGCAAGGCGTCATGCCGTGGTGTTGCTTTGCAAATTTACACTGCCACCCAATGGTCCTGCCGTGCATACTACAGCGTTTCCAGGAGATTTTGCGGCTCAGTGTGAACGGAGATCGTTTCAATAATGTCGTCATATAAACGCAGAAGTTTTTTAAAACGCAAAGGACAGACTTTTCCATTTTTACCGAAATCGTTGTCATATAAACAGCCCCTAAAAGTTCACCCGAGCCTCCCTCGGCATATGGGTGAGTTAATAATGGCTGAATTTTCATTTTTGGGTGCACTATCCCTTTAATGACTCTATGTTGCCCCTCATCTCCTCCTATTGTTGTACCTGAGCATCATTCAGCCCGTCCTGCTGTAATGTTCCACCTGCTTTTTTAACATGTTACTGGTTGCTAACAGAGCCAAACTCACACATATAACTAACAGTGCTGCCAGGATAATTGGTCTCCCAACACCTAACCTCACAGAGTTTAACATCGGGAACACTGCACGCATTGCGACCTCAACAGGACAGGACATCACACACCCACTCAATCACCATCTCACCCCCCTGCCCTACCAAGCACTGAGGTGCAGAGGGGCCCTCTTTGGGAAGACTGAACCTTGCAGCCATAGCTGCCTTAAATATTTGGCCTCACTAAACAGACCTGAGTGTGCTCTCCTGTCCGTGTTGCTACTGTGAATCTGTTCTCTATGTTACTGTGTAAAAGACAGACCATTCCGATGGGGAACTTAACAGACAGTGAAACTTATCTACGCTTACTTCAAAGACAGTCGATGGTTAGACCAGCAGATCTGAACACCTAGTCCACCAGTGGTGCCAGTGACATCAAAGAAATCTGTATTTATTTGTGTACATGCAGCTTTAATCCAGTCACGCCTGTGAAATTGATCATAGGTGTGACAAGATGGGGCCACCCCTGTGGCACATCGAAACTGAAAGCCATAATTGAATTTCAGGATATCTGCTATGCTGTTTTAATATACGTATAGGCTTGGTGAAAACTACCAAATTATGAGAGTTAGGGAATCATGTACTGCAACCTGGCCTCACTCCCAACTCAAATACTGATGCTTGGTCAGTGGCCCTTGGGGTCAGATACAAGTGCACAGATGCACCTTTACTGGTGGTTTGAGGCCATACCTGTGTAGCAAAAATGTACAACACGACAGCTCACGACAGATGTTTTGGCTTCACTGGTTGAAGAAGTGAAGCCAAAACATCTCAATTGCCCCCTGGTGTCTGGCTGCACTATAGATCACAAACCCTGCCTCCTCCATGTTAGCAGGTGGGACATGAGCAATCTAAAAATTCAAAGTACACGTTACTGTTTTTTTTTTCCAAAATTGGTTTCTGTCATTTTAGGTAGTGTTTGTCATGCTACTATATATTGAAGTGTTCATTTTTCCTACAAGTTTAGTTTTCAGTTATTATTTGATGCCGTAAAAAGGAGATTTTACATATGACTGACAGCTGTGTGTGGTTATCGGTTTGCTCGCGATCAATGGTGTTGCTCATGATTGGTTTAGCAGGCGTATGGGCGGGTACTCGACACCTGCAGAGATCACTACTGCACAGACTTTGGCTCCAAATGACATCCATCTTTATATACAGTTTGAGACACAACTGGCGCCAGCAGTTTTGATGCTCTTAGCAACTACTGTAGTATAAAGAGAACCCTGGACTGTCACCCTTGGGCTTGCTGTTTGTTTAACGTGTACAACCAAAAGTCAAATTTAAGTATTCAAACAACAATGTATTGTGCTAGTACTTGTAGCATGCTATGCTAGGGAAGTACATGTCACGTGATGTATGTCATATGATGTATATTACTTGACGTTAGTGGTAATCCATAAACCAGCCATTTTATTGCATAAACCTAAGAAAGTAAAAGTTTTTAACTATGATAACGTGATTATTCAGATACTGTAGGCTTGTTGTCCTTTTCCTTAATGAGACAAATGCACAGCTTGAAGGGGTACTTATATTGTAAGGAACAAAACATTTATTGAGAACAGGCCTTCTCAAATTTAGAAACACCACACAGAGGCCTCCAATTATTTTTCACTTATTTTAGTGTGGGTGTGGGCAGCTATTGTATCAGGGTGGCCTTAGCCCCCTCAGCCCCCCCTTTGTTGGCACCACTACTACAATCAAATAACAAAGGCTACATATGGATATTATTATTGTGAAAAGGTTGCATACTAAGGTGATTTGAAAGTTATTAACACTACAGTAAATCAACATAACTTTGTTTTCTCACATCTCACTCTTTTTGTGTCTCCTCCACACACATTTATAAAACATGCCATTTTTAGCTCTGTGAAACAAAGCAGTTCTTTCACACTGTAACTTATGCCAAAGGGCAAATAACAAGAATATGCATGGCTCCCACATTCCATAGAAAATGACAAGCTGCCAACACCTTTTCAGGAGGCTAGTGCAGCCCACTCATTATGGCACATGGCCGTCTTCACCTTTCACCTCCATTAACACTTTGCAAAGACAAAGATTATATGCTTTTACAATAGATGCTAACACCCGGGGTGATACTGTCAAGGCCAGCCTCCCATGTTGCCATGTTGGCCTCTCTTCAGTCTCCATGGGGAATCCTGCAATCTGTGTTCTCGTACTTGTTGCCCGCTCGCCTCTTTCCTGTCTCACTCCGTCTCCCAGCTGAGGTCGATACAGCTTAATGGCACGGCTCCTACTGCTAATGACCATTATTGGCAAAATGTCTAAATGTCACTGGAATTAATCGGAACAATTAACTGACAAATTAGTGTCACACTAAATAGCAAAATAAAAACATTATCATCACTCTGCACCACATTGTGTGCACTTCTACATGATTCAGAATGTGTAGAACCTTAGAAAAATGCAATATCTCCATTATACATCCAAATATATACTGTATTGTAAGCAATTTGCTCACATCTGTCAGAAAGTTGCAGAGGTTTGAATCTAATTCACAACCTTCAGCCATCAGAACTACTTTGATGTGCTCGACCACATGTTGAGGTAAAATATGATAAGTGATTCAGGAGATCAGATTTAATGAATTCACATCATTTTGTGTACCCAATTCACCTAGAAATGTCAGATGAGCCCCCTGTGGCTGCAGTCCCATTTTTATCTCCATCTAGGCTGTTTGCGTTACATCTCCTGTGCGCTCCATGGCACTGAAAACAGACCAAGTCCATTTCTGTTTTAAAATAAAAAAATAAAAAAATCAATAAATCAATTTTGTTGTTTTTTTTGTCTTTGTTTGAGGCCTGAGGCCAAAAGAGCAGAAAGTAAACATCAAACCCCCTCTCAGGAAGTAAATGAATTGGTATGTTTGTACAAAGTAATACACACTTGTTAATAGAAAATTGGCTCAGAAGATGGGAAGGTTATGTTTCATTTCAGTGTCATAGATAAAAAGTATCTTATGGATTTTTTTGACTCACCAAAACATACAGTTTGTACCCTTGAGGCCTAAAGGCATGAGTTCATTACTGACTGGGCCTACTAGACCTGGGCTCAGGGGCCCATTGGCTAATGGGGCCTTTACACCAGAGCCTTTTGAGAGGTACCACAGATTCTTGCACCCCGTTTACATGTACACAGCGATTTTGAAAAACGCTTCCTTCGCTTGTGCCCTTTGTTTACACGCAAACAGAGATTTCTCCTCTGAAAACGAGTCTTTCTAAAAACTCCGGACAGACTCTGGTTGCACGTTTGCATGTAAACTGAGATAAAACAGAGTTATAGGCAGCATAGACGTTGGAACTAGGGGTGTGGGGGTTCCGGAGTGCCCGCAGAGAACCCACGCTGACATGGGGAGAACATGCACAGAAGGGCTCCCACACCCAGGATCGAACTGGCAACCCTCTTGCTGTGAGGCGACAGTGCTAACCACCACACCACCATGCCGCCCCTCCTGCCTGTCCAATTAACTGTAATTATGGGCCCGAGCTCGATTTAAACCCGACATTTTTCAATAAGTTGGCTGTTATAATTAAGAGTATTAAACCACAATTCTTGTTATTTGAATGACACAAATATAGGATCTTAATGAATGGCGCAACACAGAAGCATGATTACGTAATAAAACAGGTGTTAATTTTAGGATCCAGGAGGTGAAGGGGACAGCCCTCCATTCCGAAACCCCCCAACTCCGAAATTGATTTTCAAGTCCGTATTGATTTTCCTGCATCAAACACTGCCGCCTGCTCTCTGGCCACACTTGCACAATTCTGAAATTTGTTGTACTGCAAAAGCTTGAAATGAACGTTCAACTCATTGTTTTTTATTGAAAATATGTCACTGTCTTCATTTATTATGAATAATTTTGCTAGCAGCAAACACATTCACAGGAGACGCTTGTCAACTCTTTTTACGCACGTTGTCCGTGGACAGCCATTTCTTTGCTCTGTGCTTTCAGAAAATAGTCCCACTGTGTTTGCAGGGCATATCAGGCTGTGTGATTATGCACAAAGATTGGTTAACGCATTGGAGCAATTTCATACAATTTCAGACATTTAACATGATAAACTAACTAACTAAACTAACTAAGATAACTTCAATTCAACATGGTCATTTGCTGAGAGGTTTCAGCTGAAGCATAATGAGTGTTATATGTTATTAAGATGAAGTATTTGCTTGTTTTGTGGTTAATTTTGCACATGATCCGTTTGACCCCATCATGCGTCCCTGCAGACAGGGGCAAAAGGATCAATGCGCAGCCTCCATTTCCTTTCTGATTGCGTCCGTCTCATTCATTCAAACTTTGTAAACACGGTTGGGATTTGTAGGCGACATATGTATGCTGCTCACTATAAAATGTGTTTACTATAAATAAATGTATCTCTGTGCAGAGAGAGCTTAAAATCTTCATCACGAGGTCAACATGAGAGAAGGTCCACTTCTGGAAATGCTTGTTGTTATTGCTATTTTATGGATTCTCATTGACTAACGTGGGCTTGAGCTTCTCGTTACACTGCTACCTACAGGTTTGGCATGGTCTTGACAGCATATATATACACGGTTAGTGTAAACGAAGATTTTTTTGAAAATGGACAGGTGTGCACGATGTTACTTTTGAAAACGGAGACGGTGAAATGTCCGTTTAAGAACATAGCTGGCCACGTGTAAACAGTACTCTTGTCACAGTGTGTACTTCTGACCTGCCACACATGCCACTCAGGAAATTTCCACTCATCCCGCCTCTCCACCACACCTACTTGCCAGTCTATCACCCACACCTCGCCTGCTCCTGCCGGTCCACCACACCCACCTCATCAAGCCAACTGCTCTCACCTGTGGATCATTATCTCCTGCCAGTATAAAGACTCCTGCTTTACAGGCTTTTTTTCATTCCTGACCTTACCTGTCTCTGACTTCGCCTGCTCCCCCGGTAAACCATTCAGCCTTTTGTCTCCAACCAAGAGCTCCACTTACGTGTTCCTGGTCTCTGTTTGCATGTTCCCTGTGGCTGAGTGCAAGGACTGCCAGTCAGCTCTATATTGTGAGTTTACCTGCTACCTGTGAATTCCTGGGCTTTGGATTACCTCACCACATGGCTGCACATTCTGCCTTTGTGTGTTTGCCACAGGATCCACTCACCATCACTGCTGGTTTCTCGACTCCTCGCTGGTTCTGACCAACCTAGAGTCAGTTCCAGACAGTATTGCTGCACATTACTGCACTGCACTGTTTGTGTGCATCCAGCAGACACCTGAGACTCTCCTCCTGGACCAAACCTGTGCCCCGGAAGCCTCAGGCTTTTTAATCTTGCATCCGCTTTCACCAGCATGGAGTTAAGTATTCACCAAAATACTCTCTTATCTAAAGTTCTTTCATTTGTTCCCTCCAGACAAGTTGACTCTTTCACTACTAAAGTACAACTATTTATATTCTTCAGGAACATCAGACTGAAAGCCTTTTACAATAAGGATGCTGTTAAAACCTCTGCTTATAATGAGTTAGATGGTTCATCACCTGTAGCACAAACCATTTGGGGACCATCTGGACTCCCATCACCTGGGGATGGTCTCTTCCCAGCATTCAAAGGACTCCCTGCTGCATCTGGGGTCCCGTTGCCTGAAGATGGTTGTCTTCTCTTTTTCAGTGTTGTGTCCACCTGGAAAGAGAAGAATCAATATTAATATTAATAATCAATACATGTACATGCCAAAAATGCATGATGATACAAGTCAAAGATATCACAAACATGGCAAATAGCAGAAATAGATTCTTACCAGAATGAGAGAGGATGCTAGTTCTGCCCGGAACTTTCTCATGTTCAGTATCTCCTTCTTTGGCATCTTGAGAGCTTGGCAGTGCCGCTTGTCGAGGAGCCAGGTGTTGACCACAGCAAGGGTGATGGTGTGCCAGAAGATGTACATGTACCAACACCTGGATTTCAGGGCGGTGTGTGGAGGAAAGTTGCATCGTCTGTGACAGCTGGACCAGAAAAATCAGTATTGGGACTGATTGGGAGATTGATTTCAATATGAAGTGTTTAAACATTGCTGATTTAACTGTTTTCAATAACAATCCCCAGTTGACAGCGTTTTCCTACGTGGTCCTGCCCCTTTCTGCAGCTCCCTCCAGTGGTTTGAGCAGAGAGAGCACCACAAATAGCTTTGGATAAAAGCGTCAGCTATATGAGTGTAATGCAATGTCATCATAGTCTGTATAAAAATAATAGCCATCATGACATCACCCATTGGTTTGTGGACTCCTGTTCTGGCCATCGCCATCTTGGATTTTTGGAGCCAGGGGTGACCATATTTGGACAAGAGGGTGGAGATGTGGAGGAGTGAAAGTTGGATCTGCCTTAGAGCCAGGGACCCTATCCACAGATAGCCTATTGCTCAGAGTGACCACAATCTTATTATGCGTAATTTCAACCCTTCCATTACTATATTAGCCTACATAGCTAAATTAGCTTCACCCACTACAGTTTGTCTATCCTCGTAAGACCATCCTGATGACGTGAGCTCAACATTCTGCACTCTGTAATAGTCTGTACTCTGTGCCGCTTCAAACACTTTCCAGTCAAGGCCAGTCAAGGACAATCAGGCATCTGCACTGTAGTTGACAATGTAAGCAGCCAATCAGGGACTGCGTTGTAGTTGATGAGGTAAAATACAGGCTGTAGCTTGCAGAACAGTAATTTCGGCTCCTGAAGCAACAAGCACTAACTCTAACGTTAGTAAAGGCAGCATTAAGTGAAGTTCTTGCAGAAATACGGTCAATTGGAAGAAAAAGAAGGAGAAGACAAGAAGAAGAAATACTTTATTAATCCCAGGAGGAGAATTCAATTTTTTTACTCTGTCATATACACACAGACCCTAAATATACACACATGCACAAACAGGACCTATACATGTATTAAATGGAGAGACATCAAAGCAAGGGGGCTGTCTTGGACCGGCACCTCAGGCAGGGGGTTCAGTGCCTTGATCAAAAGGCAGCCTGCCACCTCTTCAGCTACCAGTCCATACTCCATAGTTGGTCTGGATGGGGGTTTGAGCTGGTGACCCTCCAGTTCCAACCCAAGTCCCTATGCACTAAGCTACAATTAACAACAATTAAACAAGAGCAGGAGTTTGCAGTCAAAAGTTTCTCAGAAGATGGTTTTTGCCTTTCTTCCAACTGGATTTGGCAGAAGCTTGATTTATCAGCTGACTTCATTGGTGAAGGAGTTTGCCTGTCAAGGTGAGTACTTCCACCCACAGAAAGTATTTTGGTCAGCAGCGGGGCCTGACTGTTACAGAGAGCGAAACAGAATGATAAGCTTACGTCATCAGGATGGTTGTACCACGCTACAGTTTGTCTGGCCAAATGAGCAAATGCTGCACACAGAGTGTCAGAATCCCAGCTTTGCCATATGTTCCTGCTGATGCCTCACAACTAATGAAAAGGTCAGTGTTTCAGTTCTACAGCCTGTAAAACTTAGTTGTGGATTCTTTACCATGTTAGGTAGTGTATCCAACAAAGCAGCATTTTTGTGTTGTTTGCTAGCAGACATAAATGACAAGGAGGCATCTTTACACAATACATAGTCAGTGGAAAGCAATGAATTGTTTTTCTGTCTGGCGGGAGTTGAATGTGCTTTGTCTATTGGATTCATTTTTTAGCCCCAGAGGTTGAATGTCTTTCAATTAACCTTTTAGTCAGCCAATCAGTCAAACCCTCAGTCTGTCAGCAAATCAATTGGTCATCCGAACAGCCTGTAAGTCAGTTAATCAGACATCCAGTGCGCAAATCAAGCAGTCAGTCAACCAATGCATGAAATGTACCCTTCATTTATCTCATCCTTTGACATTACACATAACATTGTGCAACAAAATGCAACAAGTCTTCCTCAGTAACCGATGCACTTTCCCTTTCACCAACCAGTAACATGATGCATCATCTCTGCAGCTTCCAGTAAAATGACACCAGTCTGATGACCGAGGGCTCGATGGCTGCATCAGTTTGATTACAGCTGTGCTGTTATGAAGCTCAGTGCAGCTTCAGTCAGGCAGACTTTCTTTATGCTTCATTCATTCACAGTTCTCTCTCCTGATGCTTCTCACCCCTGCTGCTTCATCCAGCTGGCTGATTTTGGGCATTCACTTTTCCAGGTAACCAATCAAACTTTGCCACAATCTCTATCAGCCAATAGTACTGCTCCTGTCAAACTTAAAATCTGGTCTCCTCTCTGCTGCAGTCAGCTGTCATTATAGGCAAATTGCTGTGCCTCCCCCCACCCAATTCACCTCCAGGGCACAGTATCCAGAGCCCAGAACAAGCCAATCAAAGCCCACTCCTCTTCAGATCCAGATCCTTAAGATCCTCTATATCTCATACCACTACCATCACCAGTGTATGGACTCCACAGGGGGTTCCCTATTCTACTATGGCTTTATCATCACATTTTAGGAGAAATTCAACACATTTTAAGTGAAAATCCAATCACTGTTGATTGACTGGTGAAAGCAGTCAGTTTTGATCCGCGCGTGCTGCACTGACAGAGAGGCTGAGTTTTTCTGAGTTGTCTTTCTTGCACAGCCGTTGAAGTGCCTCTGTGCATTAGGATGCTTTGCACCCTACCCACATGATGCGTAACCCCCAAATAGTCTTCAAACCTGCCCTGCAGGTGCAGGTGAGCGTCTCAAAAGTGGATTTGTTTACAAAAAATAAAGGAATCTGAAATAAGTTACTCAACAGTTCAACTAGAACAACACACAAACAGCATAAATACAATAGTGTTATCAACAACAAACATGCCTTATTGTGTTGTGCCGGAAAACTTTGCATCACCGTCCTTGCCAAAAGCTATTACTTTGTTGGTTAAAACATAGTATTAGGTGACAAAAATACTCACCAACTGATCATCTGCCCTCTCAGCCCTGCTCTTTTTGTTTCAGTTTATCTTGGCAATCCTAAAAAAGGTCTCCAGTGATTTTCCAATCAGACACACATGGCCCAACAACCGGCGATTGCCGATGTATTCAAGCACTTCATTTAAACTCAACAGAAACAAAATAAAACTCACTAAAACCATCATGTTTGGTTAGTCCATGGCTTCAAAATGCTAAACACTGGCTCTACACATAGTTTTTCCCACCGTCTTTGAGCAGATGATGGTTTGTAGTTGGTGACAGCATCCAACAACTCATGGTTTGCTCTCAGCAGCTCAGATTCTGGATGGTCCTCCACTGGCTGTTCCCTCTTGTACGGCTCAACTGCAGCCTTGGACACTTTCTGCTGCATTTCTTCAGGTGGAGTCGCTGTAAAAAAAAAAATCCTCGTCCATAACATCCTCTTTTTAAGATTTGTTCTTTTGTTTTTTGCCTTTTATTAACAGGACAGTTTAAATAACAGAGAGGGAAGGAAATGCAGCAGCTGCAGCATGGAAATCGCCTTTGTTCATGGGATGTCTGCTCTGCTCGCTGAGCTACTGGGTGCCCTGTAAATAAAATCCTCTACACTCAGAATAAATGATGCCATTTTGGTGACCACACAACTAGTTTGCAATGTGAGACAAGAAATGAATACTCAAAGGTGAAAAGTACAAGCCGGAATAGATTGAAGCTCTTCCGAGCAGCGCTGACATCACCAGTTTGAGGCAGAACGGCAGATTTTGAAGTAGCCCGAAGAGACACAGAGAGCGCTATAAAAACATGTTGTTTTATGTCACACTATAAACCAAATTTTAATATGTGAAGTTAATGTTGAAAAACAGCAAAGTTATCCTTTAAATATTAGTCCATACCCATTTGTAGCTTTGTCACCTTCTACCTTAAAATGTTAAAATGAGACCCGCCAAAAGCAGGAACAAAACAAGGAAAGAGAGAGGTCTCAGAAAAGAATGATGGCGGATCGTATCCAGACTCTAAGTGTCCTTATATTTTATTTAGTAAATGTAACATACTTACACAATTGCTGCACATAGTTATATTATTACCCAGGGCTATGAACCAAGCAAGTAAGTTATATGTTTTAACCACAATATTAAATATAATTGGGCAGACAGAAGGAGGCTAGCCCGTTGCTGTGTAAACTGAGCAAAACAAGGTAGCAAGATAGTTTCAGAGGGGGTTATTTGCCCGTTTGGTAAATTACATGCAACATATATGTATGTATTTCTATTCTAAACGATCCTAAAATTGACCCAAGTAGATAATTCTAAGCTAGAAATTGTGGCTGTTGTAATGTAGCCAGAAATAACTTGGAAATTGTGAATCCGCTGTAATCAGGGCAGGAATTGTACCACGGCCAAACGGCCAGTGCCGTGGACGCCCCGGAGTGTGGCCGTAATGCTCCTCGTACCCATACGGCCAGTGTAGCATGCCCTGTTTTGAACTGGCCATTGTACCCGTATTAATTCTCTGTAGCAGTAAACACATGGGCTGATAACAAATGTGTTAACTATGCTAAAGCTTTACAAGCTATTCAGAACTGCCGACAAACATTAACATGACGAACAGCAAGGCTACGGCTAACAAGTTAACGTACTGACACTCCTCAGACACACACACACACACACACACACACAAACACACACACAAACACACACACACACACACACACACACACACACACACACACACACACACACACACACACACACACACATATATACCGGACAGCCTCTCAGTCCTTAGCTGCTAACGTTAGCTCATGTACAACACAGACACCACACAGAGGGTTCAGTTTGCTGCAGGGTTCACCAAAATGTTTCTTTGACAGTGAATTGAAAATGATGCAAAAAGACTTGATGGGGCACTTATCAGAGGAGGCAACGGAGAAGCTACAAGCTTTCAAGGATAAAATGCGAAGAGCCCTCTTCTCTGGGGTATTTCTTAGCCAGCTATAAGGTGTAATGGCTTCACAGACTGACTTTTTTTCTTTTGACTCCTCCAATAAAGTGTGTCACGGCCTTACTGGGGCCTTTATCCATTCTCTTCTGTTTTGAAGTGGAAATGCTGCTGCTGCTGCGCATATTTGGATGTCCCGGATCGGCTGATTAGGGGCACCTGGGTCCGGTGATCCAACCCCCAGCGCAGTTCACTCTCCCAGACCCTGCCAGCGCCTGCACTTTTGGTTTCTTTGTCTTTTGGTTTTGCATCCAACATGACACTCACACAAACCCTCAACCACACTTACACAACTGATAATACTGACAAACACACCTCATCTATTTGGTCCTCTGTTCTAAATCATTTCTTTTGAAGAAAAGAATAAATTGTTTTATTTATTGGCACTTTGGTGTTCCGTTGTTCCTTTTGTCATGACTTTTGAGCCAGGTCATGACAAACCTGAGAAGCTTTGAAATGTTTTTTTGTATTTATTATATGTATGTATATATATACCTCCTGATAAAAACAAAAACTTTATTAACCCTCAAAGGGCAATCAGTTTCTACAGTTCAGAGCCATTCACATGAAATGAATTCATAAAAACATACATAAGGTAAAAAGGTAAAGGTAAAGGTAAAGGTAAAAAACAGTAAAAATAAATTAATGTCATAAGATCACCCACTTCAAAACAAACACACTGACAGACCAAAAGACAGTAGTGGTGAGTGGCTCCTCTTCAGTGCAGAATGGAGATATTCACAAGATTCTTCATACCTACCTCCATTTGGCTTTGTGCTGCCAGAAAAATGATTCCTCCTTTGGGGATTAATAAAGTAATTATCATCATGTAAGCTCTTGTAATTTACTACTTTGGCATAATGGCCTGCCATTTTACTCATTAGATATGTAGCATCCTTAAAATATATTAATAATGTACAAAAGATAAATACATACAGTCTGTATATAGTAATAATGATAATATTCGTCCATGGCTAGAAAATATTTGTATACTTTTGAATACATTTATTATAGGGCAAAGAATGTGTAAGCAAAAACATTGACATTTGTGCAGTTGGACCGTTTTCAAACTGTATAACTACCTATTTGGGCTCATATCCCTTTACATCCCTCTCTGCAGATGGATACAGTTGCAATAATGGGGGGGTCCCCTCAGATTATGTGTGGTCATATGCCTACAGAGTTGTGTGGTGATCAGTGAAACCCTTGAGATGTTGTACACCTTTATGTGATGAGCCACGCCCTCCGCAATATTCATTGCCTTATAGAGGCTCAGTTTTATTAAGTTTTCCAACTTTTACCAAGAGGGAACTTTAGATATTGGTCCTTAGATTATGTTCACCGAGTTTCATGCAGTTTGGTCAAACTTCCTAGGAAGAGATCAATTTTAAGTGTTTTTCAAAAAATTCAAAATTGTGGAAAATCCGGGGCAAATTTGTTCCTCATGAGGAGAGGCGTCTGTGCAAGGTTTCATGTCTCTACGACAACCGGGGCATGAGATATGCCCATTCAAAGTTTGCAATTTCAATCCCTTCGGCCAATTGATGTAATATTGAGCTTTTGTCATTATACAGTAAGATGACATACAACGGTGTCTAATCGCCTAAATACTGTTACATTTGTCAAACTTATGCGCACATGTAAATTCTCATTTCATTCAGAATGAGTCTCTTCAACACTGACAGTGTCAAGCTTCAATGTGGCACCAAGCTGGCTGCAGCTTATCATAAAATATTTGCTTGTTTCACTTCATGTTCTCCTGCATGATTTGTTTGTGTGTGTGTCCATGAATCCATATTTGAGTTTCAAAGAAAGGAAATGGTGAGATTCAGTTTATTTGTGAATTGTCAGAGTATAGTTTTGTGGAAGGAGCTTTAAAAAAACAGTGAGGTTTAGAGGTGAAATGAGGTTGGGTATCACACTGTGAGGTTGGAGCTTTGATGATTTGCTTTGAATGTCAACAAACGTCACGCTGACGGGTTTCCTCATCACACGCAGTCTTTTTTTCACATGAACAGAGGACTTTCTACTTGATATATGTATCGTGTCACAAAGCTATTAAATGTTTTCTAAATTCTGGATTACTTTTGATGCTCTGGTGCTTTCAGTGATGCACTGTGTCCTGAGATGACTTAACCAACACGAATCAGTAATTTGATTTGATTAGACTGCCGTTATATATTCTTTTCCCTCAGGCTGACTTTTGACTCAAGCTCAAAACAAAACATCATCACAGTTCAAAAATAAAATGTTTTGGTCATTTTCATTGAAGAACATCAGAACAATCAACCTTTTGATGGATTACTGATGTTCTTCTTAAATGTTCCAGACTCTAGAAAGTGTGAAACATCCATGTAGAACCCTGGTTTTCTACTCATTTGTTGCAATAAATTTACTCCTCATGATCATAAAAAGACTACAGTATTAAGCAGCATTAATTGTATGATATTGTACAAACCTGATTGCACAGCTATGTCAAATACGTAAATGAAATAATGAGAGGATAGTCCCTTGAGAGACAAAAGTTCAGGGAGATGTGCCCTGCACTCAAGTTTTTATGAACACTGCTACATTTTTTATAATGCAAATTTCATTAAATTAACTCATTTTGTTTAATTAATAATTAATGTCTCACTGAGGTGCAAGAGTGCATCCGTTGGCAAGGTTACATTTGAAATCAAAGGAAAGGAAATGGAGACATGAGACAGCAGGGGAGAAACATTGTGTGAGTGTGTACAATACGTGTATGCGTTTCACTGCATCACCTGCATAATAAGTACGACATGGCCTATTATTTTATCTGGCTGCCCCTCGCCAGAAAAACGTCATAATTGGTCCTTTAATTTGAACTCATGGTAATGCTTTCCTGATAAGTGACAGCGAACAGTGCAGCCCGCTATCTTTACATCCATAATGGACGGTTTCACAGAACATCTCATTTCACACCTCACGATTAACACGCGTCACATCACAGACCTTTTCATAATTAAAAATCCATCTGTCCCAAACTTTAAGCATATAGTTGCCACATGCAGGTATTGTAGAGAGAAGGAGTTCGCCACTGATTCTTGTTTGGCAGCTGGGTTGGAAAAATAATGTATTTTTCACTACTAATAACTGGGGTGGAAATGATTAGTCACTCAACAGAAATACAATCTGCAACTGTTTTGATGATCAATTATTTTCACATTTTAAGGCTCTTAAAGGTGCCGTGTGTAGGACTGAGGGGGATATATTAGCAGAAATGGAACATAACATAGTAAGTATGTTTTACGTTTACACCTACAAAGGGAGCAGATGGAGACCACCATATTCACTGCCATGTTTCTACAGTAGCCCAGAAAAGACAAACCAAACACTGGCTTCAGATAGGGCCATTTGTATCTTTGTGATTTTGCATCGGCCACCATAGTTAAAAACCTATCTTCAGTGAGGAGCGCAGGAGAAACTCTGATTTGTGATGTGTGACTGCTTTATTCAGCGTTTTATCCAGTTTTAATGACCTGGTCCGTTTGTGTTGGAGAAGAGGAGACCTCTGCAGACAATTCGGCTTCCGGGCAAAACCACCTGAACATTTGGATTTTAAGTTATCAGAGAAAAAAGGTGAGCACGCTATACTGTAGCATATGGTGGGCAAGCTGCTGCACAGCATCGGAGGAAAATTGATTTGTGACGTGAAACTGCTTTCTTTAGTGTTCTTAGTGGTTTTACTCACCTGGTCCATTTGTTTTGGAGAAGAAGAGGCCTCTGCTGATAATACAGCTCCCAGTTTACTTCCTGAAAAAGTTTCTGCTAGTTGCAATCTGCAATCCTCCCTGCTACATGCCACTAAATCCCCCTAAATCTTACACACTAAACCTTTAAATGTGGCACTGTGCTGCATTTGACACCTTAAATTGGCATCAATCACATTGGCTGACATTTATAATGTCAAACAATTGATCAAAAAATGATCATTAAGTTAATCAATAGTAACATTAAGCATGAGTTGGAACCAATAAGGTCAACATTGGTGTCTTTGAACCATGACTGCCATGAGGAGTGTTTACCAAAAAAAAAAGTGTTTGTTTGCAAAAACAGATATCTCCATTTTCATTATTTTCCTCAATCATGTTCTGTGCATGCCAAAGAAAATCAGTTAAACTGGTTTTCATTGTCTTGGCAAGAGATGTCAGACTTTTGAAATGTTCATAAATCATGGTTAGTTTATTGTGCACTCAAAGGGGTATTATCAAGTTATGTTTACATTTGGACTGAGTATCTTGGGGGTCTAACAAATGTCTTGAATTTATTATGTTCCTCATAAATCATTAGCAAAGTCTATTTTATTATATTATAAACCCTGCATTGTTTACATCCACATTTACTTTCTACATGTTACCACTAACAACTATGGATGAAGGAAGCAGCAGAGGCATGCATCTTCATGCATGATCTTCTTGTAAAAACATTAGTCCATAGCATCAGAAACTCGATCTAGTCGCCAGTAAAAATGGTGGCATTGTAAATTTCATTGTAAGTTTCTGCAAACCACAGATACATTATTAGATTATTAACATTTCCATGTTGTAGAATTTTATCATTAGAGGTTATTGTTATATATTGTTGGAAAGTAATGAGAAAACATGAAGTAATAATGAATTATTATGGGCCACATTGTCCCTGTTGATTTTCTAATCGAATTTTTGCTTTGAAGGCTATTAAATTGAATTATGTGGTACAACAAAGGATGTAAGAAGTTGTGTATTTGTCTTCAAACCAGTCACCAGAATAATTGCTTGCATTGTATCTTTCTTCAGACAACAGTATGCAATGTGTTAAAACTTTGTGTTTGTTTATGTTTCAGCATCTCTGTGGTAAACATGGTTAGGTTTAGGCACAAAACCCACTTGGTAATGGTTAGGAAAAGATCATGTTTTGGCACAAAATATCCAGCTTTGTTGGTAGAATACCGGCTGGAAACACAAAAATATCCTCCACTTTTTGTGGCACTATCCCCACAAGGATAAACAGCGATGGGTCACTAAAAAACACCAACATTTGGTGCCTAAAAAGCCTCTGGAAACACAGTGATGATTCAGTAAAAAACACCCATGTTTAAGGGGGAAAAGTGGCAGAAAAATGGTGACAGGTCCTTGAAAACACCCACATTTGGGGACAAAAAGCTGAAAAAAAAGGGACAGGACCCTGAAAAACCTCAACATTTTTAGTGCCTTAAAAGCAGTAATAAAACAGTGACATGTCCTAAAAACACCTACACTTGGGGACAAAAAGCCGCAGGAAAAACAGTGACTTGTCCCTGAAAAACACCAACATTTACTGCCTAAAAAGCTGCTGGAAACACTTTGATGATTCATTTAAAAACATCCATGTTTGAGGGACAAGGCAGGAAAACCATGACAGGTCTTTAAAACCACCCACATTTGGGGACAAAAAGCTGGAAGAAAAATAACAACAGGTCCCTGAAAAACAGACATTTGGTGCCTAATAAGCTGCTTGAAACACCTTGATGGTTCAATAAAAAACACCCACATTTGGGGGGGAAAAGTGGCAGGAAAAACAGTGACAGGTCCTTAAAAACACAGACATTGAGGACGAAAAGCTGAAACAAGTACAGACACAGGTCCCTTAAAAAACACCCAAGTTTGGTACCTAAAAAGCTGCTGGAAACACAACGACTCAAAAAAAACAACCAGTTTCATTGTTTGTTGGTCTTTTACAGTGGTCTAGAGCTTGCCAGGGGCCTGTATCACAAAGCAGGTTTAATGCCTTAGCGAGGTAACTTCAGGGTTAACCCTGGGTTTTCGGTCTCACAAAGCCGGTTCAGTTCTTATCGGGGTAGATCACCATGGTAACATACTCTGAACGGCTATCCTGAATCTGATTCTATAAAAAGCACCACCCAACCAAATGACTGCAGCCCAGTCATTATGGGAAGTTTAATTAATTTGACTGATTTTGATTTGAAAGTTTATTTTGAACATTAAAAAAGAAAAGAAAGCAACAACAACAGACAATGAAAAGATTGTTCAAAAAGGAGTGGAAAGAAGTCGAAATTTCATCCCACCGCTTCATAAGAAAGAAACTGATAATTTGTGGACACTTACAGTTTTTCACGATTGCTTAAACACATTAATTGGAACATCAGACACAATGTGCACAATCTGAAACTCATGTACCAACTCCCAAACCAATCCTGCTGAACTCCAAGCACAATCTCTGCTTGAGACACATGTTCCCATTCCATACCACACATTTTTCCACAACACTACACACAATTCCCTATATCTTGCACACTCTTCCTGAATTCCCTGTCTTGCTGTTCACACATAACACACTGCCAATCACATTTCTAAACTCTAAAGGCTGTTGTGCAATTAGCAATCAGCAATTTGTTACACAGTTTTTCTCAATTGCTAAAACAGTAAACCCTATTGTCTGAACCAAATGCTCAGTTGCCTGAACCCACTGATTGAATCAGTCACTCTTTTGGCAAAACCATAAGCACTTTTCACCTGTTTAGACACAACCTGCCAACACATTTTCATTGTAATGCACCTGTGTTGCATAATGATGAGCACAGGTGGCAAAAGTCAAACACAATTAAAGCACAGGTGTCACCGGTTGAACACAACAACTCAAAATTGATCACACTTGTGGCTAATGATGTGAGGGAACATATATAAGCCAGTTCAGAGAGCACTGGTTTGTGAGGCACTACACTGGATAGAAATCTGAGAGGAGGAGTTTGTGTTGGAGGTGGTCAGCGAAGACAAAGAACAGTAATATCTGATGAAATCAGAGCTACTGTGATTGACCATGTTCTTGTCCATGGTATGAGCATGAGGGAGGCCGGACAAAGGGTACAACCAAACATCAGTAGATTCACTGTGTCCACCATAATCCGAAGATTTAGAGAAGAGAACAGGTAATTACCTTTTTTGACATTATAGGATGTAAATGTTGACAACAATTACTGTATGCCCTTTGAACGCAACTCAGAGTCAAAGAGCAAAGATTCCAGTATGTACAGGTTAGTATATATCTAGACACATTCAATGTTGATTACTGTAAGTAGTGATTTACTGTAGTGGCCTAAATCACTTTTTCTGTATCACTTACAAAACTATATTTCTACAGAGTTTTTCAACTGGATGCAATGGAAAGACCCCATGAATACATCTACATGGATGAAGCTGGGTTTACAGTTTCGATTGCTAAGACACATTTCTGGAAAGCTGCTCTCCTTTTCTCTAAACTGAACACAAAACCCAATTTTCAAGCTACATTCACAAAACCTCAGACTCTTCTTGCAAAACCAAACTTTCCCCTCAAAACAGTTCAATCTGTGCTCAAAACTGAACTATGTTGTCAAATCGTGCCCTGAGTCAATCAAAATTAAACACTACTGAGCAGTCAATAAACACCACATAGAAAAATAGAAAACACAATGCTCAGGACATGAAGCTGTAGAAATAAATGTTTATTGTTCACTGTAGGCTAAATACATGTTGCAAAACAAAAAACCTGTGCATTTAGCACTTGTAAAAAAAAAAAAAAAAAAGTACAAAAAACAGAAATCCTATGCATTTACACGTAGTACTTGTACAGTACAAAAACAAACAGAAATCTTGTGCACAAGTGCTTTAGCACTTGTATACAGTAAGCCTACGTAAAAATAAAGTACAAAAATATACAAATGAGAAGTGCATTACTCAGCCACAGCATCATTTCTCCGTACTGGGTCAGGCCATACGTCTTCATCCACATCACAGGCCACATTTTGTCTGGCCAGGCAATGGGGGAAAAAACCCCGGCATGCCATATCCAGGCTTGGCATGCCTCCACACCTACGTCACCACAGGCTAGTTCCATGGCTTGCAGGAGATTTACCCTGGTGTAAGGTTAGTGTTCATATACCTTCCACCACCATGAGGAGAAGAATTCCTCACTGGGGTTCAGGAAAGGGGAGTACGGTGGAAGGCAAAGATTGATAAAACCTTGGTTCATATTGAACCACTCTCTAACCTGGAGGGCTCTGTGAAAACTCACATTGTCCCAAACAACATAGATGGGATGCTCATCCTGCTGCCCTAACAGAGCATCTCGCATGTGATTGAGGAGCTGGTGAGTGTTGTAGGGCCCCAGGTTGGCATGATGGTGGACAACCCCATGACTGCTGATGGCCGCACACAATGTGACATTGCCACCACGCTGCCCAGGGACACCAACAATGGCCCATTGGCCAATCACGCTATGGCCTCTCCTTCTCCTTTTGGTGAGATTAAACCCAGCTTTATCCATGTAGATGTATTCATGGGGTCTTTCTATTGCATCCAGTTGAAAAACTCTCTGTAGAAACTTTGGTTGACCATGTGGTCAACCATGGTCTAGCAATGAGGGAGGCTGGACAAAGAGTAGCCTACAGCCAAATTTGAGCAGGTACACTGTAGCATCCATCATCTGGACTTTCCGAAATGAGAATAGACAAGAAATCTACTCTCACTAGAAAATTGCAGTACTGCATATCAATACAGTACTCAATGAGTACAGTGGTACAGTATTGCCTGTGGACTGTTCTGTAGGACTGTAAAAATACAGTGTGTTTCAAGTATTTGCGAAATGTATTCCTACTTTGTATTCCTACACAGTATTTACAGTATTTTACTATTTGTATTGCAGAACTGAAAGATTACCAACACAAGGTGGTCGGGAACATCTTCTGTCTCCTGAACAGGAAACTGAAATCATGAACATGGTCCTAGAAAATAACGCCATAACATTACGGCAAATACAAAGAAAAATAATAGAAAACAGAGATATTTCAAAATATTGATAGGGTAAGCTTAGCAACACTGGACCGTGTCTAGCGCAGAAATAATCTGAGGATGAAGCAGGTCTACAGGGTGCCATTTGAACGCAATTCAGAAAGAGTCAAAGAACTGCAATATAACTATGTGCAAGTAAGTCCTATACAATCCCACAATTGATGCATACTCTCAACACTGTATAAATTATACATATTTCAGTATTGTAATCATAATGATTGTGCCTCACAATAGTGACCACTCCATGTCTATTTCTGATATTTTCATGTGTGTTTCAGAGAGTCCTTGAGCTAGAGGTGGCTGCAGTGGAGCACCAGTTCATCTGGAGCCTATCCCAGCGGACATCGGGTGAGAGGCAGGGCACACCCTGGACAGACTATCGCAGGGTTGACACATAGAGACAAACAACCATTCACGCTCACATTCACACCTACAGACAATTTAGAGTAATCAATTAACCTAGTCCCCAAACTGCATGTCTTTGGACTGTGTGGGAGGAAGCCGGAGTGCCCGGAGAGAACCCACACTGACACGGGGAGAACATGCAAACTCCGCACAGAAGGGCTCCCACACCCGGGACCGAACCGGCAACCCTCTTACTGTGAGGCGACCACCACTAACCACCACACCATCGTGCCGCCCTATAAAAACAATATTCTAAAATATTTTACAACACACTTATGTATGTACTGCCTGTAGTAAGTGTAACACTGAACAAAAAAAAGGCCTAAGGTGAAAAGTGCTTATGGTTTTGCCAAAAGAGTGACTGATTCAATCAGTGGGTTCAGGCAACTGAGCATTTGGTTCAGACAATAGGGTTTACTGTTTTAGCAATTGAGAAAAACTGTAATCTCACCAAAAGGAGAAGGAGAGGCCATAGCATGATTGGCCAACAGGCCATTGTTGGTGTCCCTGGGCAGCGTGGTGGCGATGTCACATTGTGTGTTGCCATCAGCAGTCATGGGGTTCTATTTGTATCTTTTAGATCTTATATCTTTTTAATCAGAACTGCAAGATTACTACACCGTGGTGGGAGAGAGACTCCTCACAGATGACCAGGAGACTGCAGTAGTCATCATGGTGCTGGCAAACAATGTCATAGCCCTCCAACAAATCCGAGATGCAGTCACTGCAGACCAACACATATTCCAAAATATAGCAACGGTGAGTTTATCCACAGTGGACCGTGTTCTCCAACGCAGCTCCATGAGGATGAAGCAGGTATACAGGGTTCCTTTTGAGAGGAACACTGCCAGAATCAAGGAGATGCCATGACTATGTGCAAAGTCCTATACATTCCACAACTGTGTCCCTTTTTTTATTTGTATTTATTTTTTTTTTTTACAATATTTCACAATAGCCTATACTCTATTGAACACTCTTGGTGTACGGTATATACTGTAATATTGTCCTGTTGTCTGTTTCAGGGATATCTTGACCTAGATGCAGCAGCAGACCTACATGAATTTATATTTATTGATGCAGGGTTCAACCTTGTAAAGAGAAGGCGCTGGGGCAGAAATGCTGTCAGCGTGCTGTCATTGAGGTCCCTGGCCAGCGTGGAGGGAACGTAACAATGTGTGCTGCCATCAACCACCACGGTGTCCTCCATCACCATGCCACCCTTGGCCCATACAACACTGCCCATCTCACAGCATTCCTGGACACACTCTGCAACATCGTTGTTCAACCAGACCGGATGGATGACACAGAGGTAATCAGGTTTGTTGCTGTCTGGGACAATGTCAGTTTCCACCGGGCTGCTCTGGTTCAGGGGCCATCCTGAAGTTTCTGTCAGGCATCTTCTGTCAAGGCTTCATGCGACATTGTAGGAGATTCTTCCCCCACTGTTGGCCAGGGAGGACATTGCCTGCGACATAGATGAGGTCCTGTAGCCAGCCAGGGACCGTAGGCAGGATGCAGCCTAGTTGTTTTATGTTATCTCTTTCTGTTATTTGTTATCTGTTATCTCTTTCATTTCAGCCAGTTTGCATCCACAGTTTGCTGTGATTTACAGTAGACTGAACATTTTGAGTACAAATAAAATATTATTTGTTGTACAAGTATTGTGTTGTCTTCTATTTGAATATATGCAAAAACATGATATGGTAATACAGTATTTTACATCCAACAGGTGAATGTAGCGCTGAACATGCAAAGGCATGATTCTACTGATAAAGCATCCATATAGTGTGTTCCATTCATACTATAGTGTTTTCCATTCTGCACATCAGTGTTCAACGAGTGCTTAGACATGTCTACTCATATGCTGTATTTGTCATTTGAAAAGAAAATGCCATTTAGTGAAGAGGTAATACTGTTATGAGGGCAAAGTGTGCTTTTGCAAGAGAAGTGTAGGATTTTGCATTTTGTGTGTGAGTTTTGTGATTTGTGTTTGGGGTTTTGGGAAAGTGAGGTAGTCAATCAGGAAATGTGTTTAAGCAATGATGTAATAGCACCATTAATTAGTGCCAACATTTTTTTTTTAATTTTTTTTTTTTTGAGGAAATGATCCCTGTTAAAGATAACGGGCCTAATTAACAGCTTTGCTGTTGGAAATGTGGAAAGTAGCTTATCATGTCTACACTTCATGGTGTTTGAAGGATTTTCTTTGTTTTGTAAAGAGGGAGACTAGGTATATTTTTTGCGCAGCTGTTAATTTCTAACACAGCTCAATATCAGGATGATTTTATTCAGACTATCAATTTGGTATTGATATGATTTAATTGTGACGTCAGCTTTAAGCTTTATTGTAGCATAGGCCTATATAGTTATGACAAAGAAGACCAATTTATCAGACGCAATGATGTTAGATGATAATTGTAATACACTTAATTCATCTGTGCAGCATTGATTTCATGGGATTCAAGGGTGTGATCAGTGTCAGATGTACAGGTACTGTAGCTACTTGAACCAGTGATGAGTAATTTAATCTACACATAATTTTATTTGCTACCTTGTTTTGTCTGGATTTTTCCAGACAAAATAGGAAAGGTTGATCTCGCTTCGTGATACGGGCCCTGGGGGCCTCACCTTGGTGTCATGACATCCACCACCCCCTCAACCTCCCAATGAGTATGAGCTTATACACCACCAACATTTTCTTCTGGTGCTGCAAATTTTCCACAGGGACGTTGACATGTATTGGTGAAAACACAGAAAAGCAGATATTGACAGTGAATGATTGTCAAAAACAATCAATAAAAGCATTTTATCACAGGGAGCTCTTGTCTGAGAGCTTTTAAGTCTTTCAAAATTCAACTCATAGATTAAATCTGACCAGCAGTCGAATCCAAACCCTCGAGGCTCCCTTTGCCACTGATCCCTGCTGACTTTAAGATGATTGGATGTTTTTAATCTCAGAGGCCTCATACATATGGTAACACCATAGAGAATACAGACATATCTACATATGTATCTGTTGTCTTGATTTACCTGGTTTGAAATAATGATTGGCCTGACACTGTTTCAAATGAGCTCAAAAGAAATCGGTCTTTGGCCCTCAGGCTGTAAAGGGCTGATCTCTTCCCAGGCAATTTATAGATTCTTTCCTTCACTTCGATCATCATGCATGAGGAATCAGTGATGTCTCTTAATCAAATGAATGTACAAGAATGCAGCAGGAAATCGATAATGAAGGTTTACATTGGTTTATGTGAAGGAAAGTGGAGTCCTGCTCTGTACATGCACCTGCCACACAGCTTTTCAGTCAGATTCCCTTATTTTGTGTGTTATCCCCCCAAATATCTCAATCCAATGCTATCATTGACGGTTTGATGATGGTTTGAGACTACTGCACACATACACGCACACACACATGCTACACGCCCCCCTCCCCGTGCCACATGTTGAGGGTTTTTGTCCCCCAGCGCGTTAAAAAGCGCTGTGAGTGATAAAAGCCCGGACGGGTGGCCGCGCAAAAAGAGGAGCGCACCTCTTCGGACTCGGAGCGCACGGCGGAGGGGCGGATCCAACATGACACCGGCATCTGCTCTCTGAATCCTCACTCGCCCCCCACTCTCTTGAACTGGATAGTCCAGCCTTTACAACTCTGTTTTGTCTTTATTGAAAGCTGCCACATGCGCGCACGGTGCAACAGAGGACTCCCCCGCGCGCCTTCGCTGCTGCTCCGGATGGGCTGACAGCGGCAACATTGGATGGTTCCGTCCCGCGGTGCAAACTTCGGGCTGGTGCAAACTTCGCGGCTCAGCCCGGTATGATCGTTTGCAACGTGAGCCTGAGCTGTGCGCACTGTCCCGGGGGAGGAGCCGGCGGCACGGCGGCGACGGACTTACGAGGAGGTGTCCGGTTCTCTCCCTCCTCCGTCCCTGAGTCCGAGGGGGCACCTGGTGGTGGCGGTGTGCCTCGGCTTCATCGGCACCTTCGGGTTCCTCAGTAACGTCCTGGTGCTCGCGCTGTTCTGCCGGTACCGGACTCTGCGCACGCCCATGAACCTCCTGCTGGTGAGCATCTCTGCGAGCGACCTGCTGGTCAGCGTGCTGGGCACCCCGTTCAGCTTCGCGGCCAGCACCCAGGGGCGGTGGCTGATCGGACGCGCTGGGTGCGTTTGGTATGGGTTCATTAACGCATGTTTAGGTGAGCAGCTGTTTACATTTTCTTTGGCACATGTCATAGTGAACGCATTTCAGGCTGTAGTAACGAATTAAATCTTTAAATTTAAATCTGGTCATCCTCTCATTTTCACCTCTGAGAGGAGAAAAAGATTTGATTTTGCCTCTTTATTCTGCCGCCAGTTAGTTCGTTTCTCAATATAACTTCTAATTAACTCCCAAATGTTGCTGAAAGTGTGAAAATCTGGTCCCCAAAATGTCCTTTTTCAGTTTAACCACTTTGCACGTCATTTGCACGACTTTATCCAAAACGATTCCACAAGCACCAAAAGTCACAGCACTTCATCAGTTCTTCATCGTTTAGGGTTTGCAGCTTTAGAAACAGCAGTATAATGATTTAGATTTGCTCTGCAAGATTTTTTTTTCTCTTGCAGCTTGCAAGAAAATGAAGAAAACATGCTTTCATGGCTGGCAGCAAAATCCTGTTAGCCAGTTTCATTCTGCAGTTAATTTTGATCACAATCCTTTTAATTTGTGAAGGTAATGTGCTGTTCACTGCTGATTATGTTCAATCTAGCAAACTGAATTTCCCACAGGGACATATGTACTGTAATGTGATATGGTAATGTGTCATAATTCATATTTAGTCCCAGACATTTTTTATGGAGGATGATAGATGCAGAGGAGATGAATACTAAAATAATCATAAAGCATGGAAAAAGCATTTCTGATCGTATTACATAATAAATCCGCTCTTGTTAGGCTCTTCAGATCCTGAGAGGTTGTGTCTGGTGTTCATGTGTGCACACAGGACAGTTGACAGAGCTCTTCACCGGTGCTGGGATCAAATCTGTGACCTCGCACTTTCAGGACAATCACAGTAATTGCTGCCCTTGGCTTAATTAATGTCACCCCTCTGCTGAGAAACTACTCACAAACCTATTTTTCTAGCCGTCGTTCTTGTTCTCACTGAATTTAGATGTTTTTCTCTGTAGACTTTAGTGACTGTGAGTGCACATGTGTGAAGTATCGATCTTTCAGTGAACTAAAAGTACAGACCTCTTTTCTCCTTCACTCACCTTCTCGTCATCGATCTCCGTTAGTTTTATTGCTCTCTGGAGTGGTGTTGATGCTCTAAAATCTCTTGTTTTCTCAACGGAGCGTGGACTTGAAGCACTGTGAGGTTCAGTACATGTTGTTGCTCTTAAATTGTCTGTTTCCTCTCTGGAGCCTGGACTTGCAGTAAGGTGTTGTTGCTTTTAAATGTGTTGTGTTTTTTTCTGACATGTCCGGACTGGCAGTGAGGTGGTGTTGCACTCAGTAGTTTTCCCCTGGGAGTCTGGACTATAGCAGTAAGGTGTTATCATTGCTGTTAAATTAGTTTTCTTAATGGAGTCTGGGCTCGTAGTAAAGCACATGTTTTCTTGTTCCTAAATTAGTTCTTTTCTCTATGGGGTCTGGACTTGCAGTAAGGTGTTGCTCTCAAAAATTGTTCTGGACTTGGAGTCAGGTGTTGTTGCCCCTAAAATCTATTGCTTCCTCTTCGGAGTCTAGACTTGCAGTGAGGTGCTGTGACTTGGTTAGTTTTCTGGGGCAACCTCGAGCTCAGCAGGTAAAGTGTACTCTACATGAGTCCTTTGCAGCAGCCTGGGTCCGATTTCAGCCTTTGCTGTACATCATTCGCGTTTTCTCCAACCTTTTCCCATCTTTCTACAGCTGTACTGTCATAAAGACACAAACCCTAAAAAACATAAGTCTTTGTTGCTCTTAAATCAGTTGTTTCCTTAATGGACACTGGACTAGTAGTAAGGTGTTCTTACTCTGAAATCAGTTGTTTTCTCTGTGGAGTCTGGACTGGAAGAAAGGAGCAGTGTGGTGGCATGGTTGCTCTGAAATGAATAGTTTTCCCCTGGGAGTCTGGACTAGCAGTAAGGTGTTATCATTGCTCTTGAGTTAGTTTTCTTATTGGAGTCTGAGCTCGTAGTAAAGCACATGTTTTGTTGTTGGTAAATTAGTTCTTTTCTCTATGGGGTCTGGACTTGCTGGAAGATGTTCTTCCCCCTAAAATCTGTCATGTCCTCTTTGGAGTATAGACTTGCAGTAAGGTGTTATTGCTCTTAAAAATCCATTTTCTGGGGCGACCGTTAGCTCAACAGGTGGAGTGTTTTCCCACAAATAGGCCGAGTCCTGTGTAGAAGCCTGGGTTCGATTCCAACCTGCAGGCCATTTCTGTGTGTCCTTCCCATTTTCTCTGCCTCTTTCCTGTCTCTCTCCAGCTGTAGGGAAAAACTCCCCCAAACAAATCAATCAAAAAATGGATTTTGTTGCAGTTGAGTCCGGACTCACAGTGAGATATCGCTGCTCTTCGATAAGTTGTTTCCTCTGTGGATTTTAAACTTGCTGTAAGGTGTTGTTGCTCTTAAATGCGTTGTTTTTTTCTGAGGTGTCTGGACTAGCACTGAGGTGTTCTTGCACTTAAAAATCTATTTTTAGTGTGCCTTACTCACAGTGAGGTACAGTTATGTTTTTTTTTTCCCTCTTAAATCAGTTGTTTCCTTTATGGCGTCTAGACTTGAAAGTAAGGTGTTGTGACTCTCAAATCAGTTGTCTCTGTGGAGTGTGCACTAGCAGTAAGGTGTTGTTGTCACTTAAAATGTGCTGTTTCCTTAATGGAGTCTGAACTCGCATTAAAGCATGTGTTTTGTTGCTCCTAAATGTCTCCATGGAGTCTGGGTGTAAAGTAAGGCACAGCAATGTCTTGTAGCTCCTAAATCTCTTGTTTTTTCTTCGGAGTCTGGATTTGAAGTAAGGTGCAGGAAAGCGGTATCGTTGCTCTTAAATCTGATCTTTTCTTTGTGGAGTCTAGACCTGCAGTGAAGCGTGCTGCCGAGCACCAACACCTTCATGCTAACATGAAGGTGTTGGTGCTCTGAAACCAGCAGTAAAGTGTTATCGTTGCTCTAGATTAGTTGATTTCTTAAGGAAGTCTAATTAATGTCCAATCACAAGAGCATGAGTGTCCATACGCCATCCAATAACGGCGCGCGCTGTCCACCTGGCACTCGATATGTCGCTGCAGTGGTTTGTATCCAGTGACATTTCAGGTATGAACTGAGCTATTGAGTATCTTTAAGCAGTGAAAGTTATTATTTATTTATTTTTACTTGTAGGTTCGATTTGTTTATATATGGTACAGTGATTTGTTTTCCACTACAGAGCTCTACGGTGCATTTTACTTGTGTTTGCGACTAAAAATAGTTTTGTGCGTGCAAAATGAGAGTTCAGATTTCAACCAGCAGGTTGATTGGCTGGTTGATTTATATTTTATTTATTTAATTTATTTTGATCCCCCCTATGTTAATCACTTATTGATGCTGTTTTTGAAGTATGAATAAGTCAATAAGTAATTTATTCCATTGAAATATCTTTGATGTATTATAGAAAAGTGATTTATCTTTTTATAAATGACAAAAGGCACATCTGCCTCATTTTCCCTGTCATGATACTACTCAGAACCGTGATACTTTCACTGGTATTGTATTTGGTACCGTGACAACACTACTACATAGTAGTGTCTACTTGATTTGTATCTGTGCTGTTCAGATTAATATGACAGGTACTTTTTGTTTGTTGATAGTGTACATTGCACTAGTAGTTTAACACAGTCTTGGAATTGAATAAATATTGACAATCAATTTGAAACCCTTACAGTTGCATATTTGTTTTCAGGATGGGATTTTTCCTGTGAACAGGATTTCCTGCTTTTCTGACCTTAAACTTACCTCAAGTTGGCTTTTGGGACATACATGCATACATACGTACATGTCATACTTGCCTGTAGCGAGGAGTTTATTACAGCCTAAAGGCTAAAGGCACATTAAGGTGTTGCAGCTCCTAAATCTCCTGTTTTTTCCTCAGAGTATGAATTTGAAGTAAAACGTAAGGTGCTGTTCCAGTTAGGTGTTGGTGTTCCTAAATGTGTTGCTTCCTCTATAGTCTGGACTTGAAGTAAATCAGAGCAGGGTGTTGTACCTACTAAATCTCTTGTTTTCCCTTTAGTTTGGACTTGAAGGAAGGAGCAGTGAGGTGTTGCTGTTGCTCCTAAATCAGTTATTCTCTCCTCAAACCATTTTTGACCCAGACTCTGTTTTCTATGTTTCTGTATTGAACAATTGCTAACTCAATTTCTCAATAACTCCACTATACAGCTACTGACGGGTCAACAGCTTCCCAATACAATCCTGAAAGCTTCATGCACACCTTTCAACAAACTGACATCTACTCTGTAGTGAGACATTCACAATTTATATACCTGATTTGCAGTTTATCCATGACCTGGGATCTTTCACGATTAATTCTGCACAGCGCGTCTCTGTGGTGTACGTTCAGAAGCATTTGTAGGATATACAAGCAATAACCAAAAACATCAAAACTGTATATGAGAGGATCACAGGCTCATATTGAAAAAGACCAGAATGAGATGCTTTGGAGATTGAATTCTGGACTGGGATGCTTATTGGCTCTGAGGAGTGGTGAGATGGAGACAGGCACCCTGACATGAAAGATTTATGTGAGTAGTTTGGTCAGAATTGATCAGATTGTGGAAAAACAAGATGAAATGCATCTTATTTTGAAAATACCCTGAAATAACCAGAAGGTTGGAGGTATTCCACACTGTACTCTGGCTGATGGAACATTTGGAGGCAATAGTAAAATAGTGTACTGTTACCCAAAAAGACGTAGTAGTACCTGACAGGATCAGCTGCTTTTGTCTGTTTCATTTAAACTAAATATCTTCAGGCTTATCTGTTAATACAGTAATTGGCAGATTAATCATTAATGAATATAAACTGCTTAAGTGAATGAATAAAGCATCATCTTTTGTGGAAGAGAGTTGCTTTTTGGGGGAGAGTTAAATCTGATCCTTTGAAACCATTCTGATGTAGATTTGAACTCTGCAGAGTTCAAACCGAATTGTGGTTTGACTGGAAAAGATTGCTGCCTGAGGACAAGACTTAGCTTGCACTGCCTCTTTAGAAGTGCATATTAAGCTACAGTATCTTTGTGGTAAGTGCATTAAATCTGTGCAATAGCTGAGTAAATATTTTGCATGCAAGTGGCTTCACATTGTTCCACTATTGATGCATTTGCTCATATTGTTTGGGCAAAAATCATAAAATGCACAAAGTGAGTGTCCTCTGATCAGTGGCAGGCCATTTGTTGTTAACTCTGATGCAAAGACAACAGTCTGGTCACCAGAGCAAAATGTTGGCAACAAATCCGTGGTTGGAAGAAATGTATATTTTTAAGTTTCGTATGTATCATATAAACTTTTCTTAAGTGATGTATGATTACATGTATAAATGATGACTTTGCCATCAGGAGGTGGAGGGGATGGTGGATCCCAGTGAGAGTGCTGCATTTCCAGTTGGATAGGCTTGTGCTGGTTTGAAAATTTTCCAACCAGTTTGATTTAAAGCCAAATATCTAACCGAACCAATATATCGAAGTGCACCTAATTTTTCCACTGGGGGTCGCAATTGAGCTATTTTTCCCAATAAAAGCCCATTGTACATGTAATCAGAGATATTGGATAAAGAAGATACCCCACCGTAGGCTTATCCAATATTGAGAAAACGGTTACTCTTCCTGTCTCCTAAGTGGGCGTGGTTAGCTCTCCCTCCAATCAGAGCCTGTTCTCCCTCAACCCCGACAATACATTCAGAGCTGTCCCAAGTCTCCTACGGGGGCGTGGCGCTGACGTCACTGAATCAGGAAGTGAGCTGAGTGGGATATCTCGCTTTATCCAATATCTGTGCTTTATTTTTGGGTAAAAATGCTTTGTTGATGCCAGAGGTCAGAGCAGAATGGCCAGACTGGTTCAAGATGATAGAAAGGCAACAGAAGCTCAAATAACCACTGGTTACAACCAAGGTCTGCAGAAGACCATCTCTGAACCAACAACACGTCCAACCTTGAAGCAGATGGGCTACAGCAGCAGCAGACCACACCAGGTGCCACTGCTGTCAGCTAACAACAGGAAACTGAGGCTACAGTTCACACACGCTCACCAAAACTGGACAATAGAAGATTGGAAAAACGTTGCCTGGCCTGATGAGTCTGGATTTCTGCTGCCACATTCAGATGGTAGGGTCAGAATTTGGTGTAAACAACATGAAAGCATGGATCCACCCTGCCTTGTATCAACCATTCAGGCTGGTGCTGGTGGTGTGATGGTGTGGGGGAGATTTTCTTGGCACACTTTGGGCCCCTTAGTACCAACTGAGCAAGGTTTAAACACCACAGCCTGCCTGAGAGTTGTCGCTGACCGTGTCCATCCCTTTATGAGCACAGTGTACCCACCTTCCGATGGCTACTTCCAGCAGGATAACGCACCATGTCACAAAGCTCAAGTAATACAGTAATACATTGTGTTTTTTTTCAGTACTTTCCAGCAATATGTAACAATAACTTCTAATGATACTCTTCTTAAGGTGACCTGGATAAGCAGCATAAAACAGATGGATGACTGAAACGCCACAAAAAAAGGAGTGAACACTCTCCTGCGCACACACTCCACTGATGAAACAATCCTACTTTTAATTTATAGTGTATGTCTTCCAATCGCCCACAATCAGATACAAAAACATTTGATAACTAACTTCCAACACTTACTCATCAGTATCTCACCAGGGATACACATTCAGTCTGAGTAGCGATAATGGGCCGCTTTCAGGCCCCACAAAACAGAAATGGATCTACTCAGGTTGGCAGGACTGAAGTAAAAACAGAGCCGAGACTTTTCATTTCACCTTTTTCCTGCCGGTTCATTTGCTCATTCACTTATTGAGACACTGTCCGTTCTGTCCTGCTGCAGTTACCCAGACAACATCAGAGCTACTGTACCGTGCAGCCAGGCACTGTTAAGCCTGTAATCAAGTCTCATCAGGTCACTGCTGCCGGAATAAGGTCTTCATCATGAGTTCACAGATGATGTCTTTTGCTGTCTGTCTTTGTCCTTTTCTCTCTGCTGTCGTCCTTCAGCGGTCCACTGTCACGATGCTGGATGGAGCAACAGGTGCAGGGATATGCGAGAGCCAAAGTTGGATATTGGCTCAGGTCACCATGAGAAATGAGTTTATGCTGGAAATCAGACAGTGTTTCGTACTAACCTGCATATTGTAAAAGCCTCAAACAAACTGTAGGTTAGATACAAGATCCTGTACCTGTTTTTTTATATATTGTGGCACTCGGCTGTGACATAGCACTTAGGATTACCATGACCTGGATGACTGAGACTCTTCACCGTCAGCTGTGAAAACTTATTCAGACATATAGAGGATACTGAGGTCAGGTTCAGTCACGCTTTAAATTGAATTTGTTTAGATACAAGGATGCATTGCTGTGTGTAGAGCTGAGATGATTATATTGATTAGTAGATCGAAGTGTCATTGAAGTTTATGCTTCTCAAATGTGACTCCAGTTGCTTTTCTGTATTTTACACCATTGTAGATGTCTCCCGAGGCTTATGATAAAGTTAACGATGAGTTTTTTTCACAGATTAAAAAGTTGATATAGTACATTTCTGCAAACCGCAGACGTCTATAAAGTGATGTAGTTCAGATCATATGTACATGAGCTGTGTTTCTTGTCATAAGGCGGAGAGGGTGGTGGGTGACCTGATACCTAGATGAGACAGCTTCAAAGCAGCAGATTGCAGTGGACCACTATTTGAGATCGACTACAGCAGGTATTTTTAACAACATGTGGAGACATTTCCAGCTGTGTTTGTGGCAACAAAACCTGTTATATTTTAGCAACACATCAGGACATTTCTAGTGAGATGCTGGGACGTTACCATCCTTGTTTTTGGCAACAAAGCTGATAACGTTATTAACGACTCATTGGGACATTTCCAGCTGTGTTTGTGGCAACAAAATGGATAGTTTTTAATGACACCTTGGGACACATTCAGCAGTGTTTTTCGTGACCAACCTGGGTACTATTTGGCAACACATCAGAACATCCCAGCCCTTTTTGTGGATGACAAACCGGTTATGTATCTACATTTACTGTGAGAATCAATTCAATTCAATTCAGTTTTATTTATAAAGCCCAATATCACAAATAACAATTTGCCTCAGAGGGCTTTACAGCATGCGACATCCCTCTGTCCTTTGGACCCTCACAGCGGATAAGGAAAAACTCCCCCAGAAACCCCTTTAATGGACTTCCAGGATGGACAGACGTGCAATAGATGTCATACAGAACAGATCAACATGATAAATTAACAGTAATCCGTATGACACAATGAGACAGAGAGAGATGCAGGACAGACAGTAATGACAGTAGCTTACAACAACATTAATTTAAGTAATAATAATATAATTATGATTCTGGCTATTGTGGTACAATATGTTGAAAGTATATATTAATATATCATAGTATATGTATGTGACAATGTGCAGTTGAGCCGAGTTAGCGAGATGCAGTAACAGGACATGAATGTTAGCAAAGGAGAGAGAGAGAAGGAGAGAGGGTGCTCGGTGTATTATAGGAGGTCCCCCGGCAGACATAGGCCGACGTCAGCCTAACTAGGGGCTGGTCCAAAACAAGCCTGAGCCAGCCCTAACTATAAGCTTTATCAAAAAGTAAAGTCTTAAGTCTAGTCTTAAATGTGGAGACGGTGTCTGCCTCCTGGACCGAAAAAGGAAGATGATTCCACAGGAGAGGAGCCTGATAGCTGAAGGCTCTGGCTCCTGATCTACTGTTCGAGACTTTAGGGACCACAAGTAACCCTGCATTCTCAGAGCGCAGAGTTGCTGGTGGGATAACATGGCACTATGAGCTCTCTAAGATATGACAGAAATGTTGAGACATTTCCAGCTATGTTTGTGGCAACAAAACCAGATATTTTGTTACCGACATGGAAGGACATTTCCAGGCGTGTTTTTGGTAACAACACCAGGTACTTTTACAGCAACATGCCTGGACATTTCAAGCTGTATTTTTAGCAACAAAATTGGTTTTTTTTCAGTGATACGGGAATTTTTCCAGCCATGTTTGTGGTGAAAAATACTGACTTGACAGGACATTTCTAACCTTATTTGTGACGACCAAACCAAGTGTCTTAAGTCAGAACACAATCTATTCCTATCCCTAACCAAATGGTTTGTGTGTCAAACCCTATCCACATCATTGTCACAACATAAAGTTGTAAAACAGAAACATAAGAAAATGTAAAGCTTCATATGTTCTGCTACATATGAAATGTACAAATTAAACATATCTGTGAACTGCAGAAACAAACAATGCCAACATTTATTCTGGTGATTGGATTGCATTATTTACTCCTCTTTGACATCTTAACTAAATTATTTACAACTTACTCAATAAAGAAAGTGTGCAGGTTAATCATTCATGAAAGTAATCGTCAGCTACATCTCTGTCTGAAGTTTTTGTCATGAGCACATGTAAGAAGTCAATTAGAAACCTGAAATAGTTTCACCTATTGTCACCCTCCAATTACTCAGTATGCATGACGTTCAAGACATCAGATTACCGCAAAAAGGGCTAGAAATTAACCTGCAGTTTCTCGCAGTCAGTGTACGGTAAGCATCCACTCCTCATGGGCTGGGAGTTGTGCTGTCTGTTCGGCATCTGGGTCAGAAACAGTTTTGCTTTGCTATCTGTTGGACCTGAAACAAGAAAGAGGAAGAGAGGGAAAGAAAAGGGGAGACAGAGGTGAGGTAAAAAGTAACAGAGGGAGAAATAGGAAGAGGGTCATACAGATTTAGAAAAAGAGGGAGAGAGACAACGGAAAAAGAGGGAGACAATGAAAGATGATTAGTTCCTGTGCTGACTCAGGCACAGGACATTGGGTCATTCATTTTAACATAAATCTATTCCACACCACTCGCAGAGATGGTGAGGAGGAATCCGGCCTCAGGTGAAAAACCCATTAAAATGCATGGTGGAGAATCGAAGTGGGCCATGTTTGAATCAAAGCCAACATTAGGGACAGATACGTTCCCCCTGAATCCCCACCAGGCCCAGAGGAGAGAGACCGTGCAATCACTATACGAAATGATGTTTAGAGAAGTTTCTCCTGTTGCTGAGGTAGCAGACCATTCATATTAAAAGAATCCACTAAACTCGGCTGGAAAGAGTGTGGGTGTCGTTGTGAGATTCATTTATCCATTATTATATAATCATGTTGTAATTTCCACACAGGTTTAATTTCATTGTCCTTGTAATGATTTTCATTTCGTGCAATTACACAATCATACAACAACAATATTTTGAGATCACAAGATACTTATTGTTGCAATTACAAGACCATAACTTTGTGATTACAAGAAGACAGACGTGGTTACTTAAGTCACAAATAGATGATTACCTTATCATGCAAAAACAAAATAAAGCTTTCTGCCATTTCCTTCAGCCCTATGGAGTGTTTTAGCTGCTTTTAGCTCATTGTTTTGATTTGATTTTTGATTTTGACCGGACCGCAAAGTCTTATCAACCGTGTTTCTGGCAGTTTTTTTCCAGCACAAAAAAGCTCTAATAAATCCACTGTATGCTACCAAACAGCAGAAAGACAAAGTTGGTAAATGTAGTTCAGTATAGCATCTGAAGAGCCAGATATTTCCCTCTGAAGTAGGTGAAGACCAAAAAAGAGCAAAGTGAATATTCAGCCGTCGCCAAAAGAAATGTTGGCATTGTACGTTTCTGCAAACCACAAATTGTTACATTTGCACATGTCATATTGTATGTATAATAATGTAAAGCAGTTCACAATAGCTTAAGTTTGTACCCCCTCTCTTACCTTACAAATGTTTCCTTGTTGGTAGATGTAGCATGTTGATTGGTTAGCTGACGTGACAAGGTTACGTAAGAAGACAGCAAAGGTTGAACGGGGCGGATGGAACAGTAGCCTTCACTGGTGTAAATGGAGGACAATATCAACGTTTCTGAAGTGAAGTAGCATATGAGCTGACTTTGTCATCGAGAGGTGGAGGGGATGGTGGATGGTGTGACACCTAGGTGAGGGGTCTGGCAAGCTGCAGGCTACTGTTCAAGACCACCAAACAACAAAACTAGTTTTGTTGTAGAGTTCTTCCAGCAGCTTTTAGTGAGAGTTTCCCGCTGCTTTTTATTCACCAAATGTATGAGATTTTAGTGACACTGTTGTTTTTCCATCAGAGGTGGTGCCACAGAAAGTTTTTTTTTTTGTTTTTTTTTACAGAGAAATCACTGGTTTTGTGGCAAAATCTAACTAAACATAAACCACAGCATTATTAGAATGTAGTAGAGCAGACTTGTTGCTACTTCATAACGCACAAATGTAACGTAACTGTGGTTTGCAGAAACAAGGGCAGGATTTATTCTTGTGATTTGAGTTCAGATTTGGGGTTTAAATTCAGATGACAAAATTATATATTAATGCTAATGTTGAGTCTGCATGTATAATAGGCCACTGTTTGCTAGCACGCTAGGTAAATCAGCTTTACAAGATGACAATATGCCCATTATTAGTTTATCAGCCTGTTCTGCTACCACCAGGCGCCGACTATTTATCAGAGAGTTAAGGAATTCTCCCGCTGGGCTGATCTTGTGAGAGTTTGAGGTCTTTTTTCTCAACCTCTGCATTATATACCCTTTGTTAACACCTCCCTCCACTAACATTGCCACGTCGGTCGCTAGCTCTCGCCCTCAGCTTGATGTGGGCCGTTGGAATGCATTTATCATGATAGTCGGAATATGGATGCACTACAGTTGCAGCATCAGCTGATTTGACCATAGAGAAGTGTGTGACAGCTGGTTTGACCACATTTAATGGCAGAACGTGCCCCCTGCAGCTAGCGTGTAAATTTACTTACATACTGAGTGTGTTCTTTGTGTGAACATGTAGTGTGAATACAGTGTGACTTTTGAGTCTGCTGGTTTTAACTTAGTTCTGTGTGTAAACAGTCGACTGTTTTGCAAAGTTTTAAATAATTCTGAAAAGCAGGCTTAGGTGTCTGTGGAAAACAGTAGAAAATTAGTAACTTACACGTAGTTACACATTTTTTTTTAGGGATTTCTTAATCTACAATTTTCAGTTTGAATATTGTGTGTTTTACGACCACGGAGCACCAGTGCAACTTGCAAATGTTATTTCTATATGAACTGGAGAGCTGTTAAAGCCTTTGCACACAGAGTCCATGTGTTTTTTAATGCATTTTTTTAATCCGTCATCTGAAAAAATCATTACCCACAGAAACCTTGCACACTGATTCTGATGCGTTTTATGAATCTGTTGGTTGTGAAAATCACAATATGTGACAAAATGAAAAGAGACATTTCGTCTTTTGCCTCTCTCCACTGGAGTTACCTATCCAGTTGTCATCACTCCCTCCCTGTCTTTCATTTGGCACCACAGCTTCATAAAGGGGCGGAGCTGTCCTCCCTCTCAATCTCCACATTCTGTGGTACAGTCCACATCCTCGTCCTCCCCATCATCATTCATCTGAATATTACTATCTGACTTATTTAAAGTAGCTATCTGAATTATGAAATGGTTCTGTGCTCCCCTTTCCTCCTGTTTTGTCACAGCTGTGTCCTGCTGCTACGTTTTCTTCACTGATTCTTGGTCAAACGTCTCTAAAGGCTTCTGATGGATGCGAAAAACGCAGCAAATTGAACCTGTACAGGAAATTTTAATTTTAAGGACACAGTGTGCAATCGTGATTGACACAACATGTAGTCATTTTTATTTTTAGATCCGTGACAAGTTTGGACGAAACAAACGGACTCAGTGTGCAAAGGCCTTTAGTTTGTTTCCTGCTCACAGTTAATAAATCCTTATGATTACGGGCATGGCTGTAACACTTTAACTTAATAAAGTTACACAAATGTTTTTAGCAGTTAGCAGAAATGGTACTTTATTTAGTAGTTTGGTAGTCTATCATTTTTTTTTTAAAGATATTTTTGGGCATTTTTTAGCCTTTGATAGACAGGGCAGCTGGGTGTGTGTGTGTTTGGGGATGGCATGTGGTGGGGGGCCACGGGCCGGGCTCGACGCCCCAGGTCTATAATAGTTTAGTGGAGATTTCAAAATATGCAGATACACCGATCAGCCAGAACATTAAAACCACTGACAGGTAAAGTGAACAACATTGATCATCTTGTTACAATGCAGTGTTCTGCTGGGAAATCTTGGGTTCTGACATTTGAGTGGATACCACCAGACACACTCCACCCACCTAAACACCATTGTAGACCAGACACCCCCCCATTATGGCAGCAGCACTCCCCAGTAGCATTGGCCCCCCAGCAGGACAATGTGCCATGCCACACCACAAAAACTGCTCAGGAATGTACCGAGGAATGTAACAAAAAGCTCAAGGCATCAACCTGGCCTCCGAATTCCCCAGATCCCAATCTGTGGGACATGCTGGTACCCTACCTCACAACCCAACGCCCTGGTGCCAGACACCAAGGGACACCCTCCAGAGGTCCTGTGTTCATGCCTTAACAGGTCAGAGCCAAGTCCGGTTCAAGGAGGACCCACTGTGGATCGTGGGTACCTCTGGGGTACCAGCATGTCCCTCAATGGTTCAGGTTGGGATCTGGGGTATTTGGAGGTCAGGTCGATGGCTTGAGCTCTTTGTCCCGTTCCTCCGGTCCTGCCTGAGCTGTTTTTGTAATGTGACATGGTGCATTGTCCTGCTGGGGGGCCACTGCCATTGTTATGTGCCGTTGGCATGAGGGGGTTTATTTTGTCTGCAATGGTGTTCGGGTGGGTGGAGCGCATCAGGTAGCATTTACATGAATGCCAGGACCCAAGGTTTCCCCACAGAACATTGCACTGCAACAAGACGATCAATGTTATTCACTTCACACACCAATGGTTTTAATGTTTTGGCTGATGGGTGTATAGATTGTGCATCATTATAGCCTAAAAATATTGCAATGTTACTTAAAGGCCACATCACCCAGCCCCAATTCATGGCTTCTCCAGGGTTAGCCTATACATTTCTTTAATTCTTTGGGGAATCAATGAGCACATTATTCTTGATTTAGCCACTGATTCCCCAACCTTTTTGGCTTGTCACACTCATAGACAAGCAATTTGTGACCCCTTGTCAGAGATTGTTTTCATTCATGTCCTAAAGGTCCAGTGTGTAGGATTTAGAGGGATATATTGGCAGAAATAGAATAGAATATAACAAGTTTGGTTTCTTTAGTGTATAATCACCTGAAATAAGAATTGTTTTGTTTTGATTACCTTAGAATGAGCGGTTTGTATCTACATAGGGCGCGGGTCCTCTACGAGGCCACTGTTGCACAGCCACCTTTCTACAGTAGCCCAGAAGAGACAAACCAAACACTGACTTTAGATCATGTCAGCTACTGTATTGGCAGTTAACTGCTTTATTCGGTGTATTCACCGGTTCAAATCACTCAATCTGTTTGTTTTAGAGACAAAGCGACCTCTACCAATTATTCAGCTCCCGTTAAAAACCTCCTGAACAACAAACACTGAAGGAATTCTAACCAGGAGTGCTTGGCACACAGGAGACGTTTCAACTGGTTGCAATCTGCAATCCACACCACTTGATGCCACTAAATCCTGCACACTGCTCCTTTAAAACTCTGATATTTATGATTGCAACATTTTCTGACTTTGGGGACTCCTAGTGGTGAGATAAAAAATTGCAGGTAGTCAACAGTCCATCGTTAAAACTTATTCAAACAGAATAATGCCCTTAAGTTATGAAAATATTTTACACCTAAGGACATTCATGTATGTCATATTTTTTCCTCCACATTTACTATTTAAACATGTCATGTTAATGAAGTATCTGTTTGACCGACAAGGGCAGAGTTGTGGAGTCCATGTGCTTTATCTAACCAGAGAGCGTCAGTAATGAATCCAGAGAGCTCTTACTGCCTCTTCATCCACCTGCGCACACACACACACACACACACACACACACACACACACACACACACACACACACACACACACACCAACAAAATCACACAAACAGAAAATAATTCCCATTATTTTCAAGACTCTGGTTGTTGTTCTCAACACATTGTGCACCCACAGCCCCAGCCTACTGTCCACACCAAACATGCACAGTGCCAGCCAATCTAAAGCCTTCATTATGCACAGAGGTGCTGTGATTGTCTGTAATCAAAATCTCTGTTCCTGGGAGACTCACGGAAATGGAAGTAAAGTGCTTGTGGACCGGCACTTTAGGCTATAGGTGCTGATTAGCTCTGATTTAAGACTTCATCGCTTCAGCACCAATTTACTAAATCTGTGTTTCTGTGCATGTTTTCATTTAGTGTGGACAGATTAAAGCTGCTGACTGTGGAGGATGGACTGTGATGATGCATTTAGCTCACAATCTGGGTAAAGTCACGATACAGGACTTATGGTTTGATCCACTCAATACTTTTACAGAGTTTGACGGAAAATAAACCACGAACATAGAAAATCATTTATTTTATCTTAAATTTGAAGTTCCATATTTCGTCAGGGCTACAACAGAAAAATAACTGGCAACTATATTTGATAATCGATTAATCATTTAAGTCATTTTGTAAGTAAAACTGGCAAATGAATTGTGAGATTTGCTGCTTTTTCTTGTCTCACATTATAATTGATTCTCTTGAGTTTCAGCTGTCATACGGATAAACAAGGCATTTGATTACACATCCTTATTGTCATGGCAATATTTTTTATTGTTTTGTGGTGTTTTACAGACCAAAGGATTGAAAATTTCCCTAAGGAGACAATCTGCAGATAAGAAAGAAGAAGGTCGAATACTGATAACATGTACTTTAGACTGCTCCATTTTCAGCTCCTCCATGTGTCGGGCCACATTTATGCCATAGTATTTTGCTACACACCTTCTGACTACTTGTTCTGCACTTCCCCTTCCTCAGGCATCGTCTCCCTGATCTCCCTGGCTGTCCTGTCCTACGAACGTTACTGCACCATGATGAAGCCCACTATAGCTGACGGCAGAGACTTCCGCCCGGCGCTGGGAGGGATCTGCTTCTCCTGGCTCTACTCTGTAGTTTGGACTGTACCTCCACTACTGGGCTGGAGCAAATACGGGCCCGAGGGTCCCGGCACCACCTGTTCAGTGGACTGGAGCACCCAGACACCAAACAATATCTCCTACATTGTCTGCCTGTTTACCTTCTGCTTGGTCCTGCCATTTAGTGTCATCCTCTACTCTTACGGCAAGCTGCTGCACGCCATCAGACAGGTGCGATTCTGCAAATGTAAATGTTATATTAGAGAGTTTGTTCCAAAGTGAGATAATTATCCTTTGGTAAAAACATATGCTGACTCTGTCCAAAACTCAGAGGGAGTGTCTGCGAGTGCACCGGATCGGAATATTATCCGCCCATTAAATGGCCTTTATCTGTGGAGTCTCATAAATATGGGTCAGGGGCCTGCTACACCTACTAGTAGGTTCAGAAGGTTGTTATCAGCTCATTTAAAGGCCATTTTGCCTCAACGTATCCTCATACAATGATACATATGAGATCCTACAAATTAGTGTCCCATGAACGACATTAAGTTCTTATCGTAAAGTTAAGAAATTAACGTTAAGTTACAGACGTCCGGTTTAAGCAAGTAAAGTTACTGTGGCTAGGTTTAGGAAAAGAAACATCATGATGACGTATTTTTTCCTCCACAGCACCAGCCTCTTATCCAACTGTGGTCACTTTTGGCTCCAAAAAAAAAAAAAAAAAAACACAAGATGGCAAAGGCCATAATGCCATACTTGAGGCTTCAAAACAAGAGTCCACAAACCAGTAGGTGACGTCATGATAGCTATGTCCATTATTTTTACAGTCTATGCTGTCAGCCACTTCTCAAAGGAAAATGTACAAACAGTGTGTAACAACAGCCTGTGTGGTTTCACATTCACTTTTCTTAGGTTTAGGTGCCATAATGACATGGTTAGGTTTATAAAAAGAAAATGGTTGGGCATAAATAGTCCTGTCTTGTACCCAGCCATCCCTACCTCCCTCCCTACCTACATGCAGACTATCACCCTGTATGCAGACTGTCTAGGACATGGAAGAAAGTCCCATGAAATCGCTTTCTGGCAGAAAGTTTCATTTCATGGCCTTGTAATGGCCTTTTTAACCTAATAGTAGATGCGGCTGGCCCCTACTAACTCATATTAAAGGCATTTATTGCCACTGATAACAGCCACTTAATGGCCTAAAACAGCCAAATCAACTAAGAAGCCAGTAAAAGCTCTTCATGGTGAATTTAAAAGTGTCTTTAAAAGTGCTTTAAATAAACTGATCCACTCCTATATCAGTAACATAGCTGTCAAGTCTCCCGTTTTGGCCGGGAAGCTACTGTATTTTACCCCTCTTTCCTGCCGTCTTCCCGTGTTACTATTTTCCCGTAAATCTCCCATATTATAATATAATTTAAAAAACAACAACAACATTCCTCTGCCTCCCCAAACTGAACTCTGTCACTAGCCTAGTGTCGACAGCGGGTCTGGTTGACAAGTGGTTATTTTAGATTACCTGTACACCTGTCTTAAAATGTAAGGGATACTGGAGCTTGGTTGGAGTGGTGGGACGGCTTGCGGCGGCACCGGAAAAATTTCCCTTATTTTCAAATCCAAAACTTGACAAGTATGATCAGCAAGCCTCCAGCAAAGTTTTAATGGTCGATTGGGAGCTGCAGAGTTGACAAGAGCATTGTAGTCATGCATTAGCTAATCTTAACAATCTCCAGTCAGGTTTGACATCTGGACAAAGTCGACTATTAAAGCTGCCAACACCAATTTATTCTTTTGACGTCGGCTTCACACTGCTGCCTCAGAGATCCCACTGTAACATTTTGTCTGAAGCTTATGGCAGCCGGATGTAATTTAAACCTTGTTGCAAGAACAGTAGACACAAGAAAGGTTGAGACATGATCTAATTTCTGGATGACCAACATCATTTGTGTCTTGACTTAACTGCTTAAAGTGTAATGGCTGCCGTAGTGTATTCTTAAAATCAGACTCTGCTTACGAAAGCTGCATTTTAAAAACTTAAATTTTGGCACTTGCATTACACAAACATCAAGGATGGAGGGAGAAAAGTTTAGGAAAATTGCACATTACAAATTAAGATGCAGTTTGTGTGTGAGTGCACGCATTGTCTTAGAAATATATGAGGGCACAAGAGACGTCTTAATTGAATTGTCCATCAAATATGGAGAGTAGTATGGAAAACATGAAAGAATTATTTAATTTATGTTTGTTTCATATATCAATTTGAGGGACAGTCTCCTGTCCAAAGAGATTCGAGGTGTTTGTTGAGCTTTGCTGCATTATTTCAACTTTTTAAAATGTATTTTCTGGTGTTTGCACCAAACCTTTTTTATGGGCAAATTAAAAATGCACACAGAAAAAGCTGGATGGACACACACCAACAGAAACTGATTAATTATAAGGGCATCCTGGTCGATTTGGACAAGTAACCCCTCTTTTTTTTCTGTTCTTTTTGGACTTCGATTTCAAGCCTAATTTGAAATGCAACCTTGGCTCACAATTTCTTTCCACCACTGTTTACAAAGAGCTAACCAGGCCATGTTTTGGGACACTGTGTTAGTCCAAGCAGAGCACTTGCATTAGCTGATTGGCAATATAACCTTATCCTCTCATCGTTTATGCCAGCCTTAATGACTTTCAAAGCTACTTCTGTTGCAGACAGATTTCAAATGTTGGAATAAAACCATAAGAGTTTTGCTACAGTTGCTAAAGTCAGTCCAAGCTGTCTTAAGTCATTCTCCTACTCGCCTTGACGTTCTGACAAAATCAAACAAGTCTAATATTATCATTAGTTTTAAGCCTGGACCGTGGTACTTGGTTCTCTGATCTGAGGGATCTTGGAGCAGAATAGGGGGTTAGGAGTTATGAAATGTAAGGTAGAGCCAGACCATGTAGAGACTTGAAAGTAATCGATAGAACCTTAAATTGCATTCTGTACTGAATGGGGAGCCTGGACTGGGGTGATATGTTCCTTACATCGAGTATTTGTGAGGAGCCATGCTGTTGCTTTCTGTACCAACTGTAAACAGTTAACTGATGCGTCGTTAAGGCAAATAAAGTGGATAAGTTGTTCAGTTATGTTTGAGGGAAGGTTTTGAAATGGTTTGCCTCCCATCCCACGCTCTCCTTCCACTAAAATAGTGCAATTAAACAACGGAGGCTGGCAGCAAGTTGAGATGCACAATCCAAAATGTAAAGTTTACACACAGATACAGTTGATCTTTCTTAGATTATATTGATGCAGAACTGACAAGAATACTGTTGTCATATGACGTCTTTTATCTTGTTTTTCCAGACTATGTGTTTCTGCAGACATGTAAGGAATTGTTGATATGTCATATTTCTTGAATGGATTTGGTGAAATATTTTCCAAAAAGGGAAATGATCTCAAAAGGAATCTAGTTGTACTCTTGCAAATAGAGACCCTGTTAGATCCCCAGGCTTATAGTCTTATAGTGTGTGACTGAAAACTCACATTGTCTTTAGATGTGACAGGGAGTCAGACTTAAGTAATTGGAAAGTGTTTTCAAATTGTTTTCAGAGTCTCATATTTCAGTTTGATTAAACTGCCTCAAAAAAGGAGATGATGTCTGCATCAACTAGAGTTTATAGTGTGCAGAGCAATGCTATGTTTTCTAGTCTAGCAGTGTCATAATGGAGTAAATATAGTCATAAAACAGGCTGGAATAATAACTTCTCCATTTCCGAACACAGTGCATCTGGGTTTATATTGGCTCAGGCCGGGAAGAGATAAACTGTCACAGCCAGTCAGAGACTGCAGTGAAACAGAAAACACATGCCTGATTTAGACCCGTTTTTGTGCTTCGAAGGAAATGAATGGGAATATTGATAGGCTGAAAATATAACGTGGCTGTACCTTTACATACGCAGATATCATCATGCCAGCATTTGCTGCTGCAACTCCAACCATCATCCGAACATCTGTCTTATGTGTCGAACTTTTGTTGACGTCACTAAGATCTAAAGGTTATTTGTTCGAGGGGAATTTTTTTTACAGTTAGTTGAGAGCAGAGCCTTTTCTGCCAAATCTATAAATGGTCAGCCTTGTATCTGACTGTGAAGTGCTGCTTTGGTTGAGTTGAAGTTAAAGTGAAACAAAGTTTAGCCAACTAGGTGAGCGTAGCTTAGAGGAAAGTAACAAGCTGTACCGTCTGGTGGGTGAAAAGTTAAGCTGGACGGCTGCACTGTAGTTAGGGAATGGGAGGGATTGTCTACAGACCGGTGTTAATGACAGGATTACAGTTGACTGTCTTCATTACACTCTGCTGAGGGGCCTCATTAAACCTCAAGGCTGCAGACCTTCACACCCACTGTCAGCTAATCACAAGAGACAGAAACTCTTCATTTAGCTGTGTCTGTGTACGTGTGTGTGTGTGTGTGTGTGTGTGTGTGTGTGTGTGTGTGTGTGTGTGTGGTGTACCAGGGATGTAGCAACCACATGATACCAAGAGCATTCATATTGTAGCTTGTAATGTGGGGGTTTTAATGAGCTGAGGAGGAGTTGATATTCTACAGTTACACACAAATTATACACAGTGGGTTTGAAAGTTGGTCATAATTTCAAACTCAGTAACTTAAAATGATTTTTTGGCAAAAAAAGAAAAAACAACAAAACAAGACAAAACAATACAAGATGCAGTAAGTAAAAAAAAAAAAATATATGACCAAAATATATGACCAAAAAAAATATGACCATCATGCTGGGAGGTAGAAGTTACAAAAACCTCTCTGTGTTTTAATGAAGGCAAGTACATATATATATGTATATGTACTTGCCTTCATTCTGACAATAAATGATTTCTTTTATATGATTTATTCGGCAGCTCCATGCAAACAGAGTGTGTCTTTGAATTACACTTGCCTCAGTGTTTGGTTGTGCGTCATACGGCCTGTCCTAACTTTGTGTGGGATGGTTAAATGTGTTTGTTCGGAGCCATGAACTGCACTCTGTTCGTCTCCGTGAGCCCCGGGTGTCAGTGTGTTGATGCTGTTTGCACAAGCATTTCATTTGCCACACCATTTGCTGGTTCATGTGCCATGCTTCTGTGGGTTCCTGCGATGCCTGCAAGCACACTGATCTTTTTCTTTCTTTCTTTCTTTCTTTCTTTCAGGAGTAGTGTCACATTTATTTATTTATATGAAATAATAACAACATAATTGAATACAAAGTATAAAATGGGATAAAATTTCCTTACATTGGCTCACTGGAAGACTGTAACTTACAGGATTACAGGAATGGGTTTTACAGCTGTAGCAATCTTGCACCTATTGTTATTGTATTAACATTAAATGGTGCATTAAGATAAAGCATGAATTAGCTATAAAAATACAACTGTATTTATAATTTTTAGCCAGAGTCTTGCCATACCATGCAACTTTGGTCAGTCTACCACTTTGGTCCGGACTGAAATATCTCAACTATTTGATGGATTGAAATGAAATTTAATTCTCAATTTTGGTTCAGTCATGGTTCCCAGAGGATGATTCCGTCTGACATTAGTCATTCCTTGACTTATTATTCAGTGCCACCAGCAGGTTATGGTTTTCAGTGATCCTAGAAATAACTCAACATCAATAGATTGGTACGAAATTTGGTGCAATCATTTATGATTTCTAAATGATTAATCCTGCTGACTTAACTGATTCTGTTCTGATTTTTATCTAGCACCACTATGACATTGACATTTGTGCAACTTATGAAATTCTCATCAGATTTAGCTGTATTTTGTCATTTTTTCTAAATAGCAAATGCTAGCATGCTAAAATTAGGTAAAGATGGTAAACATTATACCTACGTAACATCAGCATGTCAGCTTGCTTTGTCAGTGGGAACATGTCAGCATGCAGAGCGCTTAACTCAAAGCTTTGCAGTGCCTTAGTACCAAAATTAAAAACGAGCGCAGCCTCACAGATCTGCTAAAGCTGTAGACTCTTAGTCTTGTTTTACAGACCCTTTCCTGTGCCTCCGTGCATCATTTCTAATGTCCATGAACCCTGATTACTGATATAAATCCCCCTAATACCAAAGGGGCGGCATAACTTTTCCACTGGGGGGTATGGCACTAGCTCTGTGTATTTTGGCCATTTCTGTATTTTTAGACTTAAGTATTCTGAAAGTATTTCTCATGTCACGGAAACCACTGACTGGCTCTTCTGTTTTTAATGTTATCATACTGTCAGTGATGTGTCAAATATGTGATTTGTTCAGGTGCTCTGCACAGATCTGACACCTGCCTGCTCCAGCTCTCTAAATCTCTGTGCACCACAGCTGCCTGGCAAACATGGCGGTGTCAGCGTCAAAAGGTGCCTGAGGCCTGCTGATAGACGATGACCTGATATTTTTAGGTTTTGAACATCATTACTACAAGCTGGTCTGACGGCTTAGAAGCCAGCGGGTGTACCTCTGGTGGTTGACCACCAGCTGGTCAAGTGGCCTTCTAGGTTCTGCAGTGTTGCCAGTTTGATTCAAAAACATCATTACTAGCCAGAAAAGAATATCAATACTGAAAAATAAGAAATATACGTGCATTATGACAATGCAGGAGAAAATTTTGCTACCCTACTCAAGCTTATTTTTACCCATGTAATCCACCCTAAAGCTGCCCAATTTGGCAACATTTTTGGGGTGTAAAAGGTCAGTGACATCAAAAAAATACCCACATATCGCTAGCTGGCCAACCTGGTCTCACTTCCAAAGTGTCAAATAATGCTGCTTGGGCAGTGGCTCTCTGCATCAGATATGGACACACAATGCACCCGTTAGTGTCTGTACAGGAAACACAAGGCTTCAACCAACTGTAACACAAACCCATCCTCATCATTATTAGACATTCAGAGCAACAGACCTCGTATAAAGAGAGTGAGAGTCTGCTTAGGGTGAGTGGGAGAGGGAGTACAACAAGCACAGAACTTTGACCCAGGAGACCAGTGTTCATTTCCTGTGTGAAACTAAATGTCAACATTTAGTTATTTTGTCAAATCTGCCATTAGACCGACACATTCTCACTCCGACCCTGTTGACATTGACCTTCCGCATCCAGATACAACAGGAAAGATACCCTGGGTGCTTTAGTTGTTGACGTTCTGGGACTGTAGGTAGCACTTTTTCATTAGTCATTGCACTTTTCTGTACTAATATATAATTTATCTGACAGTTACAACTTAAATTTATACACACAACATAACCATAACAATGTGATTTTTCATTAAAATATGTACTTCCCAATTGGAATCCCTAAGGGATCACATGCCACTGCATATTACACTGTTTTCTTGCACTGTTTTCTATACACAAGTAAATTTGGGGATTGTGTGACAGACAGATGGAACAATCCAAAATACGAATCATGTTCAAATCACGTCAAGAAAACAATCTGTGAGCAAAGCTGCATATGGAGCCTTAAAACATTAATGTCGCCAAACAAATATGAAAAGAAGCACTAACGCAGCAGGTTCAATCAGCAGCTAGTTCATCAAGTAGTGGTGGTTTGTGTTTTCTCAGGAACACAACCTGCTTACTGCAGTGTAGGAGAAGATTGGTTTAGTTAAAGTCCTTGTACACAAGATGATTTTCCATGAGTGGTCATGCAAGACTCCTGAAATTAATTTGGGCAATTTTCACTCACTGGGGACAGGATGCTTGTGGTGCCTCTTCTCATTTGGTGTAATTTCAGAGCTGCAGATGAATTCACATCTGCTGGAAGTCGCCATAAAACGCCTTAAGATTGAGGGAGTTGAGACAGAAGGAGAGAAAGTGACTCTCCAGATTCTGTTATTTAGCCAATGATGCCTGCTGAATTAATTTAACTGAGAAACAGAGGTAAACAGTGCCAGATGTACAAGTGAGAAGTACAGGTGGCAGATATGTTGATGGATCCTTGTAGGCAGATTTAAAAGTTTCAAGTACCAACTTTATTACGTTTTGATGAATAATTTATCAATGCTTTACAGATAGATTAACTTATAAATCACTGGGGAGAGAACTTTTGGGCTGGGAGATGTAAAAATCTTTTCCTGCACACTTACTTTGTCTTTTTGCTTTATAGTATCCTGAGGACAGTCCCCCCCAAAAAAGAAAATGTAGCAACAAACCCACAGCAAACCTTCCCGCCTTCAGAACGATGGAGCATTTTACCATCTTTAAGTTCACTGAGTTCTCACTACCCTCATCAGCGTTGTTTCCAGGCACAGCAGGCAGTTGTTATTAGCAAAAAGGCTACCTGCCCTGCACAGAAGGGCAGCTAAACACAGATGGCAACAAGCTGGTGAAAGCAGTTAAATGTTCAGCTGCTTAAAAGCCAGATACTTCCCTCAGGAAACCAAAACAGAGCAAAAAGGTGAATAAAAAAGAACTTACAGTACATTCATCTTGTGGACACAAAGGCAACTCCAAACTAGAAAAGTGCACTCATCATGGCCACTCACTATTCTTGTAATTCCATCAGACAAGCTGCAGCACGTTTCAGCAGTGTCCGAGGAGCTAATAAAGATATGCACCTTGTGGATTTTGATAGAGCTGCAGAGCAGATTGAGTTTTCTTGCTAACAGGCACCTTATGTGAAATATAGATATGAAGTTAAGAGGATGAATGTATTCTTGATAACTTACACACAGCCAGAAATCTTTGACCCATGTTGCTCATAACTGGACTTTGAATTGTATTAACATTGTCTGTGGGTGACAGCACAACAAAGTAGGAAATAACAACAGATAAATGAATAAAAATGTGGAAAGTCTTTGGCGATCAGACCCCGTAGAGATGGTAAAGTTAAATTGGATAGCTAGAGGAGTGAACACACATTAGAGGGAGGGGATGGAGAGAATTGTGAAAGGACGAGCACAGAGACAGTCTTCCTGATTGAACCTAGGCTGAGCTTCATTTGAATAAGATAAAAAAAAAAAAGAAACCGCTAAACATTACCTTGCCTGCACACCTCCTTATGGTAGAAACACAAACATCAAGGAAAAATGACCAAATCAACCAAAACAGCAAGTCTACAAAATTTCACTCCTCTTTTGAAATGAACTATTTCTTATAAAAAAAAGTGCCTAACTTTAGTGGATGGCAACATATCAGTTTTAAAATTAATCTGCAGATACCAAACTTTTAAGGATGTGAGTTTTAGGCCATGACAAAAGCCAAAATGTGGCCTGTAACAGAGGGTAGGGCTTGCTGATTTTTGCCGAGGTGAGTCCCAGAAAACTTTTGACCCCTACTAGTTGGTAAAGAGAAGTGAGAGGTTAGCAGTCAATGACAGTATAAACCAGTTAATAAAATGTTTTTTTCAACATTTGTGAATCTCTGCAACTATGAGAGGTCCTTGAGCACACAGTCATACATGTGCACACAAAATATGAGGCTGATTGATCCAGTAGTTTACTAGTTTAGTTACAGACAGACAGACAGACACACTCACACACACAGCCAAATGCATGATCCCATCAGGCTTATGCCAGGGGTAGATATTGATTGACAATAGGGAACTGTTTGCTTGTTAGTTTAATCAAGTTTTCCGGGTATTAACTCTTTAAGTTTACTGTTTTCTGCTGAGTTCAGTCATTTTGTTCATTCCCTCAAATGAACTGCAGAGTAAAATGAAGAAATTAAATTACAGCCCATATGAAGTTTTGGTGTCACATACCAATGACATTGTGGGAAAGTTAAGACAGCCATTTGTGATTGTGTTGGTTGATAAAGCCCAATTTGTGCAGAGTTGTCAGCGAGCCAGAAGGCAGACAGATAACTGTCCTTATCTCGCGTATTAGCTTTTGCAAGTGTTTATTCTTGCTTGGAGCTGCATGTAGCGCAGTCAACGCACAACACACAGAGCTGATGTAAATCTTACATTCATAGCTGCTGGTCATCCACTGCAGGTTATTAAGCTGTTACCCAAATTACCAAACTGATAACTGAGTCAGCTTCATTAAACAAACATGTTGCCAGAATCTGAAAACAAGAATCGCGCAGATATCCGCTTCAGTTAATGAACTGATAACAGTCCTAATCATTTCCACAGCTTTGTTATGATGTGATGATTTATGATATAATCTCATATTGTGTGAAGATCTTTGGCAGAATTGTTAATTAACCACAATGAATTACAACTTGATGGGAAGACAGACAAGAGAAAATGCTCAAGGTGATCAAGATTGGCATCAGGCAAGGAATGTGTTTAATTTCTGCCGTCTGCATATTGTTTGTCTGTGTGAGATAGTGTGTGTTTTTGGGTTTTCCTTGTGTACCGGTGTCTTTCAGCAGCCTTGGTGTAAGGTTACCTGGGGGGAAGATAATCCCCTGCCAAACCAGCATGCATTTTCCTCACTTGCAGGGCACACACATGGTCATTCTGCGGAATGCGATTTAATCTAATGTGTGTGTGTGTGTGTGTGTGTGTGTGTGTGTGTGTGTGTGTGTGTGTGTGTGTGTGTGTGTGTGTGTGTGTGTGTGTGTATTTAAACTGTATGTTGAAACCTGAAACACTGCATGATAGAAAGTCACAGAGGGCAGAGGGGACTTTTTTGCAGGCAGCTTTCACAGTTTTTCCTCTCACTGTGAGCTTTATTTGTTTTCATTTGGTATTCATTATCATTTTTTTGCGTTATTAAAAAAACGTGAAGCGTTTTGTTCAGCATGAATGCACATTATGAGACAGTTGTGCATCTATTTGCATATTTCTCTCTGAAATATGAGTTGTTTGCTTCTTTCATACCATGGATATTACACTAATAGCTCGTATTTGCGAGAGTGATTATATATGTGTTAGCACTTGTAATACAACAGCAACACTGTTTCCTCTGCTCTATAATAGCTTTTTCATATTGTCTAATCAAAACAGCAAATAAACTGCAGATTATAGAACGTCTGAGAAGTACAAATCCAATAATAGATATTCAGTTATTTTTTATGCATAGTCCAGGTTAGACGAAAGAAGTATTTTTCAATGCGGTTTGCAATGAAATGAAGGTAGTAGATTTACCGGTCAACATCAACCAGTGTCTGGCTGATGACACTCCTCCATGGCTCTACCGTCTTATCCAAACATGGTCACTTCTGACTCCAAAAAACCAACATGACAATGACCAAAAGGCTTAATTCAAGGCTTTAAAACAGCAGTCCATAAACCAGTGGGTGACATCACAGTAGCTACAGCCATGATTATATAGTCTGTGATTGCAAGTGATGCAAACAACACTTTAAATTTTATTTTGAGCTACCTCAATTTGTGGTTTGGATGTGATTTGCAAATATGTCATTTCATTGGTATTTTGCCTGACAGACTTTTTAAAATCAATTTGGATACAATCTGAAAATGCCAAAAATCAGATTTAGGCTGACAGTCTGAATAAGGCCAGTATGCAGACTGAGATACAGTTTCACAACTCTCCACACACACACGTGGAAATAATATTGCTAGATATTGCCAGCTATATTGCCAGCTACATGTCTTTGCTAAAGGAGACAGGAGATACTTTGTACTCTGTCATAACAATAAAAATATGTTGTGACGTACTTGATGAAGAAAGAAAAGAAAAGTAAGATTATTTAGTGCCAAGATATGCAGGTTGTTTGCAGTTTGCATGGATATCGAGAAAACTTGTGGGCTCCTTAAAAGGTAGCAGCAAATATCAAAACTCTCTCCAATGTCCCAGGGCTGCAGTCTCCCCATCTGCTTGGTCAGGTTAAGTTGCAGACTTTAAGATTCAGAGTGGATTGTCAGTTCTTGCTTCTGCACAGAAATGTACCAATGTGCCTCCTTTGTCCTTCCCTTCAGTATGATGGACAGTCAGGCTGTAGACTTTCCACCTATTCAGGTCTTTCTCCTGAAGCACAGACTGATTTTCTAATTTGTTTTGTTTGGGACGACTGCGCACAGAGAGTGAATTTCAAATTTGCCCTTGGAACTATTGGAAAACCACACAAAAAAAGTTTTCACTTTGAAGAAACTATATTTTAAAGGAATTTAAACCAACATATACAGCAGTTTCTCTTAAACCCTGAAATAACTTTCCGCATCCTCATTTTACCAAACTCCTCCTAAGCAAAGCCAATTAGCTGCTTTCTCTAGCTTTATGTTTAGTGTTTAGACATGATAGTGGACTTCACTTTAATGTTTTTTCAAATTTTAGAGCCATGGGTCAGTGTTTCCCCTCCATGCAAATGCAGTTTGATTAGCGGCAGTGCTATATAAACACCTCCCCAAACACTCACTAGCTCTACTTTAAGTAGCCAGAGTTGGGGACAAGCAAGGATTATATTTATCCGCCATTGATCTTTATCTATGATATTTGTTCTAAAAAGTTTGAAGGCTGATTAGAAGAGCCGATCAGATGATGTAAAACATGTGAGACAGTTTCTCTTCATCGGTCTGGCAGTTCTGACAAGCTGCAGCTCAGACTTAAAATCCACTGTTACAGTTCATGGTTTACTGCTAACCTAATGTCCAGCTCACCTGCCTTTCCCGAGTACAGACACATCATCTCTCTCTTTGCTTGCCACACACACAGCACTTAACGCTTTTGTAGAGGCTGCTCCACACTCCGCTGTTTTCTTCAAACATTTATATTTAGCTCTGTTTGTATAGGATTTAAATCCGTTTTGTCTCTGCGACAAGAAACACAGGGTTGATTAGGGGAGACCGGGGGCAATTGTAACAATCTTTGGTTTTGATGTCATCACTCACAAACCTCTTGAACTATTTGGATGCAATTATTATGAAGGTAAGTTGTATCTGTGCTCTACTTGTTAACAGTCATCAGTTGTTTTCACAAGTAATGTTAGTCACAAAAAAGGTTGTTTTCAATCACATGACTCCTATGATGCACAAATTCAGATGGAGGGCAGGAAGTGATCCATACACTGGGTGAACTGGATACAGCAGGGAAAGATTACATAAAAGGGTTGGATGAACCTGCAGGCAGCAGGTATTGTCAGAAAAATGAAACTGGATGTGAACCTGATCATCGTTACAAATGACCTCATCCTCTAGACCTCCTTATGTTACAAATGTTAATAACGTCACATGGTGAGCCAGTGGTAGAGTCTAGTGGACTGTAAGTGTTTTGTGTGTGGTTGGGTACATGACTGGAAAGATACTGTCTTGTTTTTGGACAGGTGGGTAAATGAGTGCAACTGTTTTTTACAGTATATTTGACCTCTGTACATGGTTGCAACACCGTTGGCCTGGCTTTATCTACTATTTTCCACCTACTAGGTAGAACACTAATGCCTTATTGTTTACGGGAACTGCCCATTGGTCCGACAGCCCATTGTTCCGAAGTCCGTTCCGAAATCATCATGATGCCCTGTGGTTAAGGTCTGGTTAGGTTTAGGCACAAAAACCACTTGGTTAGGGTCAGGAAAAGATCATGGTGTGGGTTAAAATGAAAAAGAAAGTGACAAACACATAAGCCGTGAGCTTGCTCCGCCTCAAGCCTTTCCCAGCTGACCCAGAGCCGGTTGCGGTGCACCACAGGCCTGCCGCAAGCCGTTCAGCACCGCGGACAGTCGGACTAATGGGCTGTCGGACTAATGACCAACTTGCCAACTTGCACATGGTTGTGCACGTTAAGGTTTAGGCTAGTGGTGTCCCAAAACAGAATTGAGTTGGTGGAAGTGGTTTCTAACACTTAGGGCCTGTGCCAACGTCAGCAACTTCAGCAAGTTTTGGAAAACAATTTGTTACTGTACGATTGGAATGTAGGCCATACAAACAACAGATGGTTGGACTAGCGTAAACTCATCAGAAACTCAACACAGCGTCAATATATTTAAACAAATTCATTTACCCGAACAAAGTCGATCAGAACTAGAAGATGTCGTAGGCGCCTCCTGTTTTCAGCATTTCTTCACCATTTATTCATCAGATGGAGAAAAATAAACATAGCACACGCCACAACACAAGCGCTGGAGCCGGCATTTTCATTGCGTCGCTACTACGTGTGACGTATGCCTGCACGTTGGCCATGCCGATTTGCATGAAGTGGTGTCCCATCTCTTTGGGAAAGATCTCTACCCTAATATTTCTCACTTCCCTCATCAAGGGTTATCTCACAAACAAGGGCACTTAGTACCAAGTGGAAGATTTAAGGGAAATGGGACAGGCCCTTAAAATGGCCCTTGTTTCTTCCCAATCAATCACTTGGACCAGCTGTAAACAGCACGAATCATAGGCATCTGTACAGTGTTGTATTTTTTTGCCTCCAGTTGCCTGCCATCCATCTGGACAGCACACCGATGTATGATGTCAAATGCAAAGACCCTATTGATTGTAACATTAGATGTCAATTGTTGCACCTGCCCCCACATGCAGAAGGGATTGTAACAGCACATGGGTTATGGGATGCATTTTATTACATGTAATTCAACCTCCGCAGCTGTGTACATGTATGTCTCAAGCCCCTGTCCTGTCAGCTGACGTGCTAAATATCCTACAGCAAGAGAATAAAACCAATGTGGTTCAGCATTACCACTTCTTATTATCTCTTGGTACCCTGATGTACATCATCACTGACGTCAAACCAGCAAGATGATGGAGTAAGTCCTTGTTCACCTGACACTATCTGGTCAGTTATTGACCTTATACTGTCACATGTCATGACATATTACAGTTTTTGCGGTATCTTTTGCACTCTGTCATTAGGAATGACTCCAGGCAGAGGCCTGAAATATTCTTTTGACATCCTTCGACAACCTGTCCGGCTGACACAGCACCTGTAGGCAGGATTGAGAGGGTGCATTTTGCTTAGAGTAACACGGAAGTGATGATTTATTTCTGCAAATTGATTGAGACCTTGCGGAAACTTTGGCATGTTCAAGTTGCTCTGTGCTTGGGTAGAACAGTCAGGGCATGTTTTGGGTCATACTCTAATGAACTGGCTTCAAGTTTCTTTTCTACTCCAGATTATGTCACATTTGGTCTAATTATAAAACACACACACTCCAGTGCAGGCACATGATGTAGCAGTATAGTAATATTAGTGTCTTGTGCTAAAACTGTTGCAAGCAGAGACTCTCCATGGTGAGTTCAAGAATGTTCAGACATCTGAGACTTCTGAGATGCCAATCCCTTTAATGCCATAAATGATCATATCATTTTCATGATGTCCATGTTTATGTGTTTGATAGTGTCATGACACACGTAACACCGGTAAAATGTTTTTTTGTTTGGTCCAGGGGATTTAATTACCTATAAACCCTGTGGCTGCAGGTCTTATCTGCAACCTCAGTGAGTTCAGCTTGCATTCGCCACAGTGTCAGGCTGGCCCTGCATCTTTATCTTGCGTTACCACACGTGCACTGAGCTCAGCGTTTGGTTCGTTTCATTTCGGTAAACAAATAAATGCAGACTGAAGCTCCACCAAAAATACTTCAGGGGTGAGGGTTATTATTATTATAGCCTTCTGGAAGTTCACAACCAATCAAAATGACAAATGACTTCCTGTGACTGTGATAACAGACTAAGAATGTTTTCCAGGATATTTGATATTTACTTCTTTGTTCTCTGATGTAGGCTTTCTGACAATGTAGCTTGTTGATGGAATAATCAATGGCAGCCTTCTAACAGGATATCAGGATCTATTTATCAGGATATTGGATATAAGAACAACCTTGAATTTATCTCCAGTAAGAATTTTGAGAATGGGGCCTGCTCAAAACTTCACTACCATCCAACAAACATATAGAAACACATTTTTTTCTCTGAAAGTAGTTCTAAAAATGAATGGAAACCAATAGTTAGCCACCTAACGTAATATCAAAACCTCCATTATTGCTATCATTGAATTGAGACAACTGATGTCAGTGTGCTCATCAGTCTACACATGAAGCCGCTCTTCTGCCAGCTAATCTCTGAGTGCCTGTGGTGGTGCTGCTGCCATATTTGGGATTATTGGCATCAGCATGTGCAGTTCAGCTTCACATCCTCATTTATGTCCAAGAAACTTCCAAGCCATCCATTATGTAATACACAACATACCACAAAGAATGTTCCGACCTTCTGAGGGCTGTATTGTAATGTTCCACCTGAAACTATCCAAACATCTGAATCGCATTTTCAGCACTCAAAATGTTCTGTCTTTTACAGCGTGTGCTCTTAGGTGTTCTCTGTTGAATGAAACAGAGAACACCTAAGAGCACACGCTGTAAGAAGACAGTATAAAAGACTCATGGCTTGATTTAGGATCATTTGCGTGTGTAACTTTACTAGAGGTGAGTGATATAGCCCTAAAATGATATCACAATATTTCCGGATATTTTTGCGATAACGCTATTCTTGATAATATGACAAAGTAGTAAAAAAAAAAAAAAGTATTTTATTATCAATTGCAGAAAACAGAATTGCAACAAAATCAGTGATATAGTTTTATACATTTGCCTCAAATATTCAGTAAAAACTAAACAATAATTCTCTCTTGTTTCTTAAATTTTTAAACAGTAACTCAGAGTGAAATTCAGATTCTGTATACAATATTAATAGTTCAACAAAATAAAATCTACCACAAGTTACACATTTAAACAGCTCTCAAATACAAAAAAATGTACCATGGGATCTATATATACAAATCAACAGGTGATTTCCTTCTCTTTTAGTAAAATCCTAAATGATTTTTTCCACCTGAACCCATGCTCTGCCATTTCTCTACTAATCATCCTGCTGTATGAATTTTTCACATCATATTAAAATTATACTGGTATTATGGTGAACGATGTGATATGGCACACCCATTAAAGTTACACATTGCAAATCACCTGAATGTGGATGGAATGGGTTCTCTTGGGGTTTACTTATATCAGAGGGTTCTCTGGTGGGGCATGTACTTGTACCTGCATGCAATGTATTGCTCCAAGGAAAACATGAAACCCAAATGTTGCAAAAAACAAAAAAAAATCCTGCCTGACCATTTCTTGGCTGGCAGGCGTCATGAATGAAATCAATGGCATGTTGGTGATGTAACTGTGTGTATGGGTGAACTTCGGGTAGATGGTGACATGTGTCTAATTAAACTCTGGACACTGGAATGACCCACTTGCAAAGAAACGCAGCACAGCAGTGACTTTAACAGCAACCAGCAGTGTATAGGGACAACTAGCATTAGTCTCGAAATGATCTGACATGACATTATAGGTGTCTGTTTTAATGAAGTTTACAGTGGCATTTGTCTTAGCTGAAGGACAGGTATGTGGTCCTTGGCCCGTGGACTCTCGGCCAGACATCTTCAATCCTCTTACCCATCAACAACTTTATTTGACAGCATATGAAGATATGCACAGATTACTTTTTTAACTGTGTGTGTGACAAACAGTGTATGGGCACTGTTAATCAGCCTATAGAGGTGCATCTTACTGTCTGAATAATGCACCCTTTAAACAGCAGGAAAATACTGCTCTGTGGATTTTAGACTAGGTTTTTGTTGGTCAATGGTGCAATCACTTTCTGCTGCCTAAATGCACCTGAACGTGCCTTATTTTAAGACTTGCACACCCATGGGCACACAAATGGGTACAAGTACTTTTGCTTCTCACACAACGTAGGGGCTGTCTGTGAATATGACAGCTGCATAAGGAAAATAGCACTGATGAGCGCTGCACTCCAGCTTTGCACCTCTTTGCAGGCCAGTTATGTCTGTTGCTGACGCACACACAGATTCACAGCTTTATACACACTTTGCATGAAAAATAAGCAGTCATGCATAAACAAAAATTGCACATGATATTTAGTGACTTTTCGAGCACCCAGTAGCTACTTCCCTCAGAGGAGAGTTGGCAGCAGTGGCGGCCAGTATGTCTCTTCTTGTATTGCAAAGCTTGGCGCTGATGCATGAGTCCAAATTATTAACTTAAACAAAACTGCATGGACCCAAACTACAGTCTGAATTTCATTCTTCCTCCCCCCATCATCGGTCTCATCTGGAATTTAGATTTTTCAATTATATTGCACTGTTTTTTATGAATATTTAAGAGATTCGTAATGTAATATTTATGATGGCAGGAGAGGAAATGATTGTTTGGGTTTAAATGTCACTTGAGCATTTGAAGCTCCTGGAGATGAAAATGTTGTTGTTGTCGAGGATTTTTCTGTGGAATGTATTGAGCGATGTATTGATGTATATGTCTCTGCTCACACTCGCGTGTTCGGTTGTAACAAGCATCCATTTCAAGCAGAAGAAGATGTTTTATCTCTCTGGGAGTCTGTGGTATTTTTTTGAGAATTTTGTTCCAGAGCAGTGTAAGACCCATAAATGTGAACTACTGCTGAGACTGTTTCATAATCCTGGCTGGACTAGTTACAGTAGAGAACAAGATAACAGGAGGAAACAGCAGGAGGGCAGGTGCTTGAAGGTTTCCTTTGGGAGTGTTTAATTTACTGCACAACCTAGTGTCCCCTTTCTGTCCAACATGACTGAGGAACCAGGGGAGGGCCAATCCGCACAGCACAGCAAGGAGACTTCTGACATTGACTTTATTGATAAGTCTTCACAACAACATTTTGAAGAGTTGTACAGGCAGTTTGTATGGGCGACATATAGGATAGATAGAAGATGCACACTGCTGGAAACAGCAGCAGTTACACTTTACATAGACTGCGGTTGTATATAAACTGTGCGACAGCCCCAAATATGGGAAATTTTCATTGGGAATGTGCAGATGAAAGAGAGTGGAAAGAGAATTTACCTTCTTTGGAAACATTTGAGGTTTTCTTGTTTGGCTCCTTTACAGTCGGATTATTTTGGGCTGGCTTCTATCCTTTGTTTCACCGGAACTAAATCCTGAGCAGCAGCTTTCAACCAAAAAGCTCTTTTTCCTACGTGAAGATTTGACATCTGGAGAGAGAAAGAGAGAAGGCATGTGCCTCCCAGGGAGTAAGGACTGGTGTGATGGAAGGAATGTGAGGTGACTGCAGTTTGAAGTCGCTGCATATATTCAAGAAGAGTGACCGTGTGGGTCCTGTTGTAGGGGTCGGGATGTGTGGACAGTCAAATCATTCCACAACCAAAAATGATGGGTTGCCAGAACCATCTGGAAACATGCACAGCCAACAATGTAAGAAGACACAAAAAGGACTAAATTACAGTGAACAAGTTAAAGGAGCTGATGGGATCACATTTCATTGGAGTTGTACTGGGTGCGACAGATAGACACTAAAAACACATTAATGCTATGACCTAGATTAAAGCCACTGTGTGAGATTTTGGAAGTCAAGATGCATCACGTTGAGAAGAAAGTCAAAATAAGTCTATGCATACACCACATTTCATACAAAAACGTATAGGGTAAGATTAAAACATTTAAAAATGTATTATAATAAAAAGGGAATAAGATAAGAAGATATTATTACTACTACTATATTATTATAATTTAAAAAGTGAATGATAATCATAATAATTATAATAATAATAATACTGTTCCTAAAATAAGAGTTTCACTTGTAAACACACTTTAAACCTAAATAAAATCTTTCAAAAATTTCTAGAGAAAGTTGTGATATAATGGGAACAAAATTAGTTTTATGAGGAATTTAAGAATCAAGTCAAAATATTTTATAAAATATTCATATTTTGGCAAAAACCTCAATATTTGATGAATAATAACCCTCTATCAGGAATTATGTAAGAGTAGCCTCTGGTCTTATATGTTAAAATTCTTAAAATCTCATTTTGAGTTTTCCCCCAAGAGTGGTCTTTACACTGCATCATATGATCCAACTGTAGGATGTGGACTCTTTTCTGCTGGCGGCTGTTTTTTGTGAGAACAGCAGCTGGGGAACTGTTTGTTCAGTGTATTGTACATAAACTGGCCCGAGGTGCACAACACACTGACAGAGAAATTTTTAGGCTACATGAATTGTAGTTCAAGCTACTGGAACAGAAATGTTTTCCTTTTTTTCTTCTTGCTTGTATGTATGTTTTAAGATTATTTTTTAGCATTTTTACTTTGTTAGATAGAGAGAGAGAGGAGGCATTGCCTTTCCTGCCTGGCAGTGAAGTCAGCATAGGTAGAGGAGACAGAGTGGATGACATGCAGCAAAGGGCCTTAGGCTTGACTCAAGGACTCAGTCCCGGTTGCATGTGTTCCACCCATTGAGCCACCAGGGTGCCCTTATGAGTGTTTTGACACCATGCTCCAATAAAGTTTTTCTTTCTCCTACACAGGTCCGCAGCGTGAGCTCAGTGGTGACCCGCCGCAGAGAGCAGCGGGTGCTGGTGATGGTTGTTACAATGGTGGTGTGCTACCTGGTCTGTTGGCTGCCGTACGGAGTGGCAGCTCTACTCGCGACTTTTGGCCCCCACGGCCTTTTGACACCAGAAGCAAGCATCACGCCGTCGCTGCTGGCCAAGTTCTCCACTGTCATCAACCCTTTTATCTATATTTTCATGAACAGGCAGGTGAGTTGCCAGTCTTTTTCTTATTTCATACTTCTTACTGCCGTTTCTTACCATTGCCTTCTCTCTCTGTCTTCCTGCTGGATCTGTATGTGCCTCCTGTCTTACTGTAAAACATTAGTCTCTGTAGTTTTCTTCTAAAACGTTATTATCCCTGCCAGACCTAAACCTGCAAGGGATCATAGGTTTGGTCATGTAAGGGTGTATCTGTCTGTCTTCACCACGGATCAATCAGCCTAATATTTTGTGTGCAGATTTCTGACTGTTTGCTCAAAGACCTTTCATGGTAGCGATGATTCACATTTGTTGAAAAACCTGTTTTAAACGTCACTGCCCTCATACTTCCATGTGTCCTTTATGATGGCATAAATACAGTTAATAGATGGCACTAGCAGGCAGAGTCAAAAGTCTCACACAACGACAAACGAGGCGATGGTGGAGGAGGTCGTAATATTGTACCTTTAAACAGAAGCAGCATTGTAGACAGCTTTGATCTGTGTGACCATTATATAAATACATCCCAACATGTGCATGGAGAATTCTTTTCACCATATGACCAATTTTTTCTGTCTGGCATTATTTTAATTTCTTCATCGTTTCCTATGGTCGTATCTCATTTGAAGTACACTACACTGCCTCCATGATCTCTGCTGGTCTGTTTGGTCTGTATGCCTAAGCTTTCAGGAAACGTGCACAAATACAGATGAAATCCATCTCAAAATCTAACATTGAGCAAACATGTGTTGCAGGCCACATTTTCGTCTTCACTGTCGCTCAGGATTTACGTCCTTAGAAAAGTTTGGTGTCATTTGATACATTATGATCCGCTAAAGTTAGGCACAATTTTAGATGAATAAATCCTCATTTCTAGCAGTGCTAACGGTTCTAACAACAGTAACAGTGCTGACAGAGCCAGCTGTTAACTTGGTGCCGTATTAATACTCTGAATATCTTACACAAAACCTTAAATTTATCCAGTTAGGCCAACCCAGAATGCTCTGTTACCATTACACTACTCTATGCATTTTTCCACTACACACTGGACACACAGCCTCCTCTGCACCCCCCATTCCCCACCCACATGCCCCCAGACACACTCGGTGGATCTCCACTCTGAGTGTTCCTTTTTAGTTTAACTATGGAGGAGGACAACATAATGGTGGTTAAGATTTAGGCACCACAAATTAGCCCAAATCTGCTTCAGACAGTGTGTGTTGTTTTATTAAAAGCAGTCACGTTATGGATAACTCGACACATTTTAGCTTTTCAAGAGGAATTGGGGATGCTGATAAAACATATGTGAGTGGGAGAAATTATCCAGAAACGCCAAGCACCATGACTAAACATTAGAAGCTAATAATAATAATAATAAAAGTTGTACTGTGGGTGAGAAGTTTTTATAATCCTGTTGTTACAAATACTGCAGGTATCTAAGCATAAGGGAAGTCAAGCACTGCCATTTATTGCTTAGTGTGCTAGCAGTAATAAAAGTCACAAAGTTACACGCTTTTGGCTCAACAGGTGAACACAGTATGTCCAACAAAGGGAGTCAAGTGATGAGAGGAACAAAGGGAAGCGCTGTGAGTGGCGCCAAATCATAAACCAAACAAAACAAAAACACACTTCCTAACCCACCAGATCCCCACGGACTCACTACAGCTGGAAACAGCTGAAACTGCCAAAAAAAACACACTCTCACAAAGTAAGACTGCTGCCCAGTCCCCAAACCAACACGAAGGACCTGAGTTAACAATCACTTGAGTTTATATTATAACAGAGAGAAACAGAGGTGGACTGTTGACAGAAAGGTAGAACGTTCGTCCACCTACTTGAGGGTCTGTGGTCTGTCCCTGGCTCCTGCAGCCTACATGTCAAAGAGCCCCAACTTGGTGTGTGTGCATGCTGGTGAATGTTTATCTATTGAGCATGTGGCACCTTGTATGGTAGCCTCTGTCACCGCTGTATGAATGTGCAGCTGGGTCTCATAGAAATATGTGAAACACACAAACTCTTAACAATGTGTTATGTAGTGGTGGGTACAAAATGGGTTAAACGTACGTGCTGGCAATACGAAAACAATACCAATGCAAAGTCAAGGAGGCTCTTTTATTGTGGTGGTTACATGACGCCTCCTCAGCTCAACAAAACTGAGAGAGCAGCGGTGGTCAAGCGAGCTAGATCGAATGAAGAGAGGTGGCGTTAACGAGAACAAAGCAGTGAATCAGAGAAATAAAAAGTTATTTTCTGATTGCTTCTCGTGCATTCTCGGATTTTGTGTGAATTCAGCTGAACGAGATGCTTCATCCTGTCCGCTTGGCTTCTCTGCCCTGTGTGTGTGGCTCAATGTCGCCCTCGAACCAAGAGACACACAGACCTGTAGCTTTCATCTAGAGAGCAGAGGCGAGACGGAGACAGCGGTATAACCTTGTCGCTGTTGAGTCTCGAGCTGCTATTAGCTGGGGGTTACACACCACTGCCCAAAGGCTGACATCCAGAAATGTCCCGAACAAACCAAAATACAGAAAATAAAGAAACACAGGCAGACCACCACACACCACACCACACACACTGCTAGTAGGTCATAAGCGATGATTGTGAGGGATTACTTTCGTGTGAGTCCAGATATTATTATCTTTTCTTTTTTTCTTTTTTTTTCTAGAAAATCCTGCGTAGTATACCTTAAACACATGTTGAGCCCTGTACCAAGCAATACATTCTTAAGAGGTTGTTTCTGTTTCATGTATTTGTATGAGGCAGTCATGACATGTGTGTGAATAGATCAGTGGTGTCTGTGTTGTAATGCGCTTTGAATGTTGCTTAAACTAGAAAACAAGCTATACAAATGCAGTCTATTTACTGCTCAGATTAAATCACAGCTCCCTCTGGCATTTTCACAAAGTGGCTGTTTTGTTTGTGGCTGGAGCCAGCGACAAAAAGGGGAGGGGACAGACGAAGACAGGTAATACTTGGCCACGGTTGTTATGGGTTGGAGATCTGAAGGTGTTGACCAGGGAGGAGTGGGTGACATGCTGACTGCCCTAATTGACAGAGGAAAAGGCTGTAACCACAGGAGAGCACAACAATACACAGAGCTGTTGCCTGGAGCCCATTACACCTGTTTCACTTGGTTCGGGTTGCAGCTGCTGCTCAGCTCAAGTTTACAACTGTCTCGTGAAGTTCCCTCACCTTCTGCTTTCTTTAGCGAGCTTGCAGTCTCTTTGAGTCTCCATCCTCCATTGCATCCATCCATTGTGTTTTTTTAACAATAACATGACAAACAGCAAGGCTACGGCTAACAAGTTAATGTACTGACACTCCTCAGACAGACACACACACCGAACAGCCTCTCAGTCCTTAGCCGCTAACGTTAGCTCATGTACAACACAGAAACTTTTACAAAGGGTCATAATGTGCTTCTAGTGACTGTCAAATTGCCGGCGAAAGCTGTTTACACTGCCTGCTCTCATGGGACAGAGATCCTCTGAGAAGGAAGACGATTCACTCTGCTCTGCCGCCAGTAACAAACTGGGAGGCAAAGATCCTCTCTGAGGAAGAGGGTTCACTTTGCTGCAGGGTTCACCGAAACGTTGTTTTTTTTTTTGTCTTTTAATACATTGAACACACGTTAAAGAACATACAATATCCTGTAGAGAATTAATACATATAATACAATACAATAAACATTGTCTAATTAAATGAAGGAAGATGATTTTTTTTAAAGTCAAATAAAATATTTGGGATTTGTGTAAAAATATACATAGAGACATATAAATAATTATATAATTAAAGATACATGTATGTAGGCTGTTAGGTGAATACTCCTGTCAGTGATCCTGACCACTGGCATTGGCAAAAGAACTGGAGTTGGTCCCCGGACGCTGCACTGCAGCTGCCCACTGCTCCCAGTGTATACAGTAGGATGGGTCAAATGCAGAGGTCAAATGTATGTAATGTGCTGAGAAAGGACAATAAAGAATCTTCTTCTAATAATACTTTCTTAATAACTAGGAGATAACAAAAGAATAAAGAGATTTCAAAGACGTATCAAATAAGGGACATGAATCAAAACAACAAGAAACGAGATATATTCCAAGTCATGCACACCCAGGTTTAATAAACTCAGTACTGTTTTTCAACACATATATTGTTTTGTCTTCATTCAATGTAATTTGCACATATTGTTACTGCGCCATTGGTTTTGGCCTTGGTGCCCCACATTTTGGCCGTGATGCCCCAATGCATTTGTATTTATCAGAGGCCAAAGTGGCCTTGCCCTAAAAATATATTAACTCCAGGCCTGTAATCGTGTATTTCCTCTCCTGTTTCTGTCCTTGGAGGGGCCAGTTGCAGTGTGCTGCTTTTTTATGTGCTGCTGCCTCCATTGGCTGATCGTCTCTGCTGACGTAAGATATAAGTCATGAGCGAAAATATGCACCACACAGCCAGAAAAAGAACCTCTTAAGCAGGGTAAGTAAGAATTTAGATGGGGCAAGTAAATTTGAGAAGTACTTGCCTGGCAGGTCAAGTAGGAAAAAACCTTAACATCAGACCCTGTACTAGCTCCTTATTTACACCCTCAGGCAGAAACACACACTCCCGCATCCACACAATGAAACACACACTACAAAGCCACACAGATAAAACACAGAGGTGTTAGATTATTATCATGGTGTCAAAGCCATTACAGTATCTGTGCAGATGCATTTCAACCCCCCACCCACCACCACCTGTGACGTCATGATACACACACAATGACATTCAAGCACAGGGAGGAAAAAAAGAAAGAGGTAATCTGGTTGATGCCTAATGGACAGCAGAGCAAACTTCAAGGTGCTCTGTGCAGCGTTTAACCTTCAGAAAATCATTACCACAGTCATTAGCAGATTAGTTTTATAATGCTAGACAAACTGGAGCGTCACAGAGAGGACAGCTCACGCCTGACTCCACACTGCCTCAAACATTTAGACAAACTTTTATCCAGCTGTGAGTAATAACAAGTAAAACAGTGCAGTGTGCTGCGAGAACTGGGAGTATTCATTGTATGGCACCATGTCTCTCCAGCCTTTTACTGTCATCTCTGTCTTTTTCTTCACAACTTGCATCATAATTTAATAAGACAAACCTGACACTAATGACAGATAAGGAGTAGGTAGAAGTGAAGGAGAACAGAGAAGAAGAAGCAATGATAAATGTTGAAAGGAAAGAAACAAAGAGGAGTGATTAAGAGAAGGGAAATCAATAGGAAGCAGGTAAAGAGATTAAGGAGGAAAAAAGGGGGAGGAAAGAAAGAAGGAACGAAAACAAGAAAGGAAGAAGAGAAAGAAAGAGGAAGAAAGAGAAGAAAGGGGGTATGAAGGATGGGAGGTAAAGAAAGATAAATGACAGAAAAGAAGGACAAAAAGAAAGAAAAAGAAAGGAGGGAGGGAAGGAGTGAAAGAAAAACAGAGAGAGAGAGAAAAAGAAGGATAGACCAAAAGGAAGGAAAGAGAAAGAAAAGGGGGAAAGGAAAGAAAAAAGAGAGAGAGGGAAGAAAGAAAGAGAAAGAAAGGGGGGAAAGGAAGGAGAAAAGAGAGAGGGAGGAAAAAAGAAGGAAAAAAGAGAGAGGAGAGAAAGAAATAGAGAAAAGGAAAGATGGAGAGCAAGAAAGAAAGGTGAGGAAGGAATGGAGGGGAGAAAGAATGGAAGCAAGAAAGGGAGGAAAGAAAGAAAAGAAAGAATAAAAAAAGAAAGGAAGAAGAAAAGAAAATGAAAGAAAGGTGAGAAAAGGAAGGGAGGGAAAAGAAAGAAAGAAGAAAAGAAGGACAAAAAGACAGGAGGGAGTGAAAGAAAGGCCAAAGGATAGATTAAAAATTAGGAAAGAGAAAGAAAGGGGAGAAAGGAATGAGAGAAAGAAGGGGAGAGAGAGGACATAAAGAAAGTAAGGAGAGAGAGAGAAAGAAAGGAAGAAAGAAAGGAAAGATGGAGAGCAAGAAAGAAAGAAAAAGGAAAGGTGAGGAAGGATGGGTAGGGGAGAAAAAGAAAAAAGAAGGCAGAGTAAAAGAGAAAGAAAAGTGAGGGGGAAAAGGAGAGGAACAAAAATGCAACAAAGAAAGAAAGGACAGAAGGAAGAGGGAAAGAAATAAAGAGGAGAGAAATAATAAAGAGGACAGAAATAACGGGAGGTAGAAATAAAGTAATGAGAAAATCAAAGTCAGGACAAAGCAATAAATGAATGTCAGGAAGTAGCAAGAAACAGAAGAAAAAGGGAAAGAAGGGCCGATAAATTAGAAAAAGAAGTAAAGAACAGACAAGACGGTAAAATGTGTAAAAGACATAAACAGACATACAGCTGGAGGCAGGCAGAGACAGAGAAAGGTGACAGACGCGACCAGAATAAAAAGAAAGTTCTCTTTAATCTCCAAAAGGTAACGTAGCTTTGATTTGATTAGCATGTGATGTCACTATCAGGGAGCGACACACTGCGGCGCTGACCTTTTCTTCTTCTCACTCTCACTCTTTTATCTGTCTGTCTGTTTTTATCTGCATCTACCTCAGTCCCTCTCCTCTGTTGGACCGCCTGTCTTCTTGGAGACTTTAAACTTTCTTTGATGATTGACTCGTCACACGACTTGTTGCTCCATCAGGTTGTGGAGTTTCTCGCTGCGTGTGTGTGTGTTATGATTGAGCCACTAACTGAGTTTTCAGGGCCGCAGGTAGACGCACAGGAGGCCGCGCTGTGTGGCACTTTCAGTCTTCAGTTCCTCCCAGCCCATAACTATGGCAGCAGTGTGTTGAGGCGAGTTGAAGACTTCAAGCGCTGCACAGATTCATGCCCCGGACTCAAACTGTCGTCATGGGAATTACATCTTTACAGACATGCACATTTTTCTGCACATGTGTCTGTGTACTCTTATCATGTTTTTGAGAGGTGGAAAGTAACTAAGAACATTAACTGAAATTGTTGTTGTACTTTTAAGTTCACTGCATTTATCTGGCGGCTGGAGTTGCTTCTACAGATTCAGATTTTACAAACAAACATGATGATGATGATGATGATGATGCTCTGCTGCAGAGCTAATGATCCAACAGTATATAAGTTAAAATGTGCTTCATCAGCTGTAATTTTAACAAAAGTATTTAAGTATTAAAATAAAAGTACTTGCTGGGCATAATGATCCATTTTAAAGGGACAGTTCACCCCCAAATCAAAAATGTATACTTTTCCTCTGACCTGAAGTGCTATTTCTAAATCATGATTGTTTTAGTGTGAGTTGCCGAGTGTTGGAGATATCGGCCGTAGAGATGTCTGCTTTCTCTCCATTATACTGGAACTAGATGGCACTGGGCTTGTGGTGCTCAAGCTGGTGCTAACATCAAGACTTCATTACTCAAGATCAGTGGTTCCCAACTGGTGGGACATGGTCCAGAAGTAGGTCCCAGGTCCATTCTTAATGGACCGCAAGTGACTCGCAAATATGTCGTTTGTATAAAAATAAATAAATGAATTAAAAAAACACTTAATTTTTAAGTACAGTGACTTTCCTTTACAGAGCTTTTATTTTGAAGTGCTGTTTCCTGCTCTAGAGTGAGTGACAGCTACTTAGCAAAGACAGCAAACTAGCTCAAAGACATGGCCAAACGCAAGTATGACGCTAAATATATTAAATTGTATGGACCATTGCTCAAGACAATCCACAGACTTTGTTGTGAGCTTGAAAGAACTATATTCTTTCTACCAAACTACACCCACTGACCGTAGTATGTCGCAGAAGGAAGTGTGCATCTACCACTAGCTCACATAGCACCACTAACCAACTAATGTCACAGCTCAGCCAAGGAGGACAATATTAAAGTTGGCTGTTGTTGCTCAGTAGAAAGAAAACAGGTCCCACGTTAAACTGGTCACAACACGGTCTGTGGATTATCTTGAGCAAGTAGAAAAATATGTAGTTTTGATCATACTTGCCAACCTTGAGGATTTTAAAACCAAAGACGTGCGTCCAGTGGATCCTCGCCCAAAAAATGTGAGTTTCAGAAAGTTTGCTTCATGCATTCTGTTCACTTTTAAAGAATAAAAACAACAAAAGAAATACTACACTGAAACAGCATTACTATATGAAATACTTTGAACTTTACTTACAGTAAATTGTCAGGAGGGAAAACAAAATAATTTCTCCATCTGGTGTGAATTTTTGGCATAAACTCAATAGTTTTATCAGTTTTAATTCATTTTTAAAAAATTAGAGGAAAGTCTAAATATATGTTTCTTCTTTTTTTTCTCTCTCTCTTCAAAAAAAAAAAAAAAAAAAAAAAAAAAAGTCGTGACCCCTCCAGATTCTCTAATCTGTCAGGATTTAAATTCTAGTGGGGGAAAACTGAGTAAGATAAGATACGACTCTATTAATCCCACACTGACGTAATTTACACGTTACAGCAGCTTAAGAGTCAGAAGCAAGAGGAAAAAGGAATTAAGACACTGAGTGCTAGATAAGGATAAAATATGAGGATAAGTAAAAATAAGATCAAATAAAATCTATATATACCTTTCACTTATACAGATACTGTATGCCCATAACAGGGTCATTGTAATACATACATGATATGTAGTATTTTTACTGTAAAAATATAGATATTCATGCACAATAAGTGGTAAACTATGTATTTATTCATGTTTTTATTCATTTTTATCTGGCTCAAAGAGCTTACATTGACTGATTCAGAAAAATATTGGTTTCAGCCTTTAAAAATCCCACTATGTATATCTTTATATCATAAAATGTAAACTCTGTAACCTTAGCCAGGGATACACCAGGAATTTCAGTGCTTCTTCTCCCTTAACATTACATTTGTGTTTTCTCATGAATTAATTTGTTTGTTCTGATACAGTTTATGGTTAAGGTTTTATTTCAGCCACTATGGTGACAGAAAAGGTGCTGGCACACAAAAAAGTGCTTTTTTTCAGACTTGGATGGGGAACATTGTGGTTTCGTACATCCTTGATGCCCTTGCGCCCTTTATTCTTAATTCTTTGGGGCCTTCTGGTGGAGTGGAGCAGCTGGCATGAACGCTTTTGTTGAGAGTAACAGAAGGAGCAGCAAAGGTGTATTTGAAAATCTGTTCCCTTTATGACATCCTGTCTTCTCAGATATGCCAGCTTTTCTTCCTGAGCCAAACCAAAAGCTTTTCGTTTGTGACATTTTCTCTGTTTCCCCCCCTCTCTTTTGGGGTTTCCTGCCACTTCAGTAAATGTACACAAGCGTTTGACAAATGTGACATATATCACCAGGCTGTTATTGGTCTTGAAAGAGAGTTTATGTTAGATACACAAGCACATATTATTGCAGACAGACTTATCACATGTCTGAAACACACACAGATTTGGAGTGGCAGGTGAGGATTTGGTCACTTCTCAATCTTGAAATCTCAATCTGTGCTGGTTATACCTGTAATCCCTCATGACACCAGCTGTCCTCCTGTTCTTACATTCTTCTGGGGGTTTTTTGTTCTTGTATTTTTCCTCCATTTTTTTCTTTACACGTCTAACCCCCCCTGTGGTTTCGCTTTAAAGAACCAGCAGCTTTTTCTTCGTCCCCAAGCACAGCTCTCCAGTCGATTAAAACATCGAGATCTGAGACACTAGAAGATTTAAAACAGAGTGCTAATTTTGAAAGCTGCATAATTTCCTCGGGGTAACAAAAATTAATTGGCTCATATATGATGAATTGTCAGCCAGCTGCTGAAGTATTTGAGTTAAAAGGCCTCACAAACCGGTCTCAATTGTCATATCACTCACTGACTGGAGACACGCTGGAGGAAACTGCTCACTGGTGATATAATGACATGTACTGAGGTGTCATGTTTCACGCAGCACGTCTGTTTGATCTGCGGCGCTCTGGGGAAATGTAGTAGACTTAAAGTATACGTGTGGAACCAGAAAGTATACTAAGTACACTACGTTTATCCAGGGCAGCACGCTGCCTGCAGGACTCCCAACATGGAGGAGGGAAGACGGATGTCACTAACTTGCTACTCATACCACTAGATCTACAATAATAATAAGCACAACTACTACTGTGACTCACCACTAACACTATTTTTTTACTAATACTGTGAATTTCACTGATTCTTGTATTACTGTTAGTTTTGCTACCACTACTACTTTCACAACTGCAACTACAAGGTACAAGTTTTTGACTGACTATCCAAATACTACCATATGGTCTACTATGGCTTCTACTTCTACTATTTCTATTGCATACAGCATTAACCTCTGTAGGTGCACTACTTCTACTAACTAACTAATTTACTAATACTATTACAGATGCTAATGCAGGGGTGTCAAACATACAGCCCACAGGCCAAAACCAGCCCGCCAAAGGGTCCAATTTGGCCCCAAAACTTTGCCCACTTAATGGATTACATCAATCTGGAAAAAATAATACTTATTGTAGTCATATAAATATATTGAACACTGTGCAAAATGTTGTCAATCGGCAGCATCAGTACAAGAGAATCTTGTACCAATCAATTTTAGTTGATCCGTATTGCTCAGGCACTGCCAAAATGTTTGGTTTGTGAACTGTTTGTAAGGCAGGGATAATGTCAGTTGCTTCCTCAGTGGTTTCCACTTTAGTTTGGTGTGGTGTGGTGATGCCAGCATTAATATACAGGAGTGGAAATGTATGGGAAAATGCACATGTAATGACAATGAGTAGTAGACTTCCTGAACGTGGAGAAACTGAGACATATTGTTGTAATTACACATATTTTACTTCACTTTGCTTTTTATATCAGACTGTTCATCAACTGGTCTATTAATAAGTAAACATTTTTAGAATATACTTAATGTTGCACACTGTAATGTTTTACACTAAAAGAAAAGGAAACATTTGGAGGTGTCTTTATTTATAGGTCATTATGCAATGGTTTTACTGGTTCAGTCTGCTGTACTAATGCGTACAGTGCTGAACAACTGCGACTACTACTACTGTTGCTGCTGCTACTACGACAACTACTGCTAATGCTACTGATTCTACTACTACCACCACCATTACTTCTACCTCCTGATGTGAAGCTCATATACCTGTAAAGTGAGCTATGTCATTTGTATGACGTACAGATGTAACATATATGTAGTGAAAAGAATTTTGGTGACTGGGCTGGTTACCCCTACCACTACTTTTACAAATACCACGACTGTTTTACTACAGCTAGATGTACTGCTTATGATACTATTCCATGTAGCAATATCAATCAGCTATTTGATTACTGTCAATAAAGAAACATTTAGCATAAGTTCAAGCAGTTGTTAATCATTGTAGCTCATCTCTCTAAGGTCTCTTACTGTAGCTATTATTATTATCATTATTATTATTATTATTATGTATTTGAGTATCCGTTTGAAGGCTTTTCTATCAAAAAAATCACAACCTTAGCAGAAGGATATTTAAACTACATGTTTTACTGCTTATGCCCTCCACCATCACCATCTCTACCACCAGGGCCATGGCCTTATTTATTCTATCTCTTTAGATTAATCTGATATATGAATTTAACTAAAATCTCTTTACTTAAAAAGTGTTTATATTCATGTTCACTGATGATGTCTTTCCTGGTTTCACTATTTTTACAATCATGAGTCCTATAATGAGTACTGCTAGTCCCATTATTATTTTTGTGTACAACTGCTATACTCTTAATAATGACAGTTATCTTGTATGTGTCTGTTTGTGTGTAGTTCTACAGGTGCTTCAGGGCCTTCCTTAGCTGCTCCACCCCCGAGCGAGGCTCCACCTTAAAGACATTTTCACGGCCGACCAAGACGCTCCGCACCGTCCGCCAGGATAAGGACCAACACGTGTCGGCTCCTGCCCCCTCTTCAGTCCTGCCCTCGCCCAAATCTATCCACGGGTCCTCGGAGAGAGTCAATCACATCGCACCATCTCCACCTACATCAAAAGGACACTCTGCTGCTTCACACACCCCTGCTGCTAACACCCCCAAACCCAAACTGATTCTGGTGGCTCACTACAGGGAATAAAAAGAGGACAACAGGAGCTGAGCGTTTTACAATAGTGACAAGCAGGACGCAGGTCTCCAATTAACAACCGAATCCTTTCAATAGTTGAAAGGTCAAAGTTGCAGTGGGACTCTTAGATACAAGCTGGGACGTTTTAATCCCAGAACAGGTTATCATTGCTCTGGGAAGTCCGTAAACAGGGATACACACTAAATGCCAGTCTCACTCTGTTTACCAGAGGCACTGTATGCACAGCAGGAGAATAGGGCTAAGCATAGTGCTTCATGTTGATATTACACACAAAAAAGCCACTTAAATAGGTCAAGCTTTTTGCTTGTATTGATGAAGTATCTTTGTTACGTAACTAAATAATGTTCTTTCTTAATCTGAGAAATGATTCAGGAACAATTTGGAGAAGCACAGCGTTCTTTGGCGGAGATTTCATTAATTGTTTGGTGCATGTTTTTGTAAATGGGGCCATGTCGGTTCAACTGTGTAGCTACTGTTAGCAGGATTATTCTTTCTTTTTTCGGCGATAATTCGGTTGAAGAAGCGGGGTAAGCATTTTTTTCCTGACCCCATTTCCACGCCTGATATTTGAGGATTTGATACAGAGTATTAAAGATTTGTCAAACAATTTTATGCAATTTTAGAGCTGAGAAGGTTTTTATCACGCCTTTATTTGAACTTTGCTACGTATAGGCTCTCTGTCGTCGATGCTGGGACTGTTATGGAAGCCAATGAAAGGACATTTCACCATGTTGAGGGACATAAATTGATTTCACTGTTTTGAGTTGTCTTGATGTTTCTGCTGTTTCTCTCTGTTTAGTGGAAACGTGGTTTTGTGTTGTCTCCAGATGTATTTTTGTTTGCTTACCTAACAAATGAAATCATGTCACAAACAGATTTAACTGTCTCGATCTTTTTCTATTTACTTCACCCAAAGTGTGTGTGTGTGTGTGTATGTGTGTGTGTGTGTGTGTGTTCCTTTTGGAGCTCAGTGTCATTTTCTCACTCAGTCTCTTTACTCCACATGTGTTGATTAATCCATAAATTATTAACACGGGCATTATTTACAGGGAGGGAAACAGATTAACATTCTACATTACAGCCTTCGTCTCGGTGAGAAACAAACAGCATTTGGAGCGTTAGAGTGGAATATCACAACTGACAGCCATGAATGAATAATGAGCTGTAGGCTACAAACACATACATACACAAACACAGACAAAAAGTCATTACTAATACATGTCTAACTACACATCTGGGCAGTTGCTCAGCAGCTGTAAAAAGTTTGTAGTTTGCTCTTTGATTGCAGAAGCTGAGGTAAACTTGAATTTATGGTGGTTGATTTTAACAGTAATAAGTTTTCACAGCAGGATAAAGTTTAAAAATGTCCATAAAACCATTTCAAATCGGTCTTGCAGCAAAATCCACCCTTTCTCTGTCCATCAATACGCTTAGCAGACTCAAAAACATGTCAGATTCTTGTCAGATGTATTTATTTATTAATAATTATCTTTATTTGATTTCATGCTTTCCACCATGAGAATTTGCTTACAGAGTCATTCTGACAAACATATCTTGATGTATTATGCCTGGTTCACACTACAGATATCAGCCCGATTATAGCCCAGGATCGTGAACGACGAGTCGTACATGATAATCTGTTGTTTCATCTTGTGTAGCGTGTCATAGTAGATGACGACCAACACCACGTCTGGGACGCCTCACGACATTCCAACAGAAAGTCTCACATGTTTGATTTTCTTTATGTTGTTCACGACCACCCCCTTCATTTTCTAAAGAGGCTTTTATTGTGAAACATTTGCAGTAACTTGTGGAGGATTCGGTGACTTGCATGTTTGCATTCGGTACTTCAAATGTAGCTCCTGCCATCTGCTGGCGCTTTTTATGTTACTACAATAACATTTCAGCTGGCACATGAACAGACACAGTGACTGAAATATATATATATATATATATATATTTTTAGGGCTTTTTAGCCTTTAACGTATAGGACAGACAAGTGTGAAGGGGGGGGGAGAGAGGGGGTGACATGCAGCAAAGGGCCACAGGCTGGAGTCGAACCCGGGCCGCTGCTGCAACAGCCTTGTACATGGGGCGCCTGCTCTTCCACTAAGCCACCAGCACCCCGTGACTGAAATAATTATAAAGGTAATAAAAATAGGACAAGAATAACCCGATGACATCACACACATCATGAAAGACAACCATGGATGATTGGTGTGTACCATCGTGTAGTGTGTCATGTCTGTCCTGGCACGATTTATGACTCCACAATCGCCTAATCTGACAAAGTGACTGTTAGAACGGACAGAAATGTTAGTGTGAATCATAAGTAATACAATTTCTATCCTAGGAAGGTGTTAGGCTTACATGAAAACATCAGTATCCTCCCCCACCCCACCCCACCACAAACTCCACACAGACACAATCACACTATAGTAGTTCTATTATCCGATTTTGGTCAAGATTTAGATTAATACACATCTTCGGGCTCAAACATCAGTAGTTTTTCCACATGTAGGACATCTGTCCTAGCTCTCTCATTAGCCAGCAGCCCCGGTGCATAACCTCTAAAGACCAACCATTCACTAATCCAGTGCTGCAGGGAGGTCATTTTGGGTGGACTTCAGGCCATGTTCATGACATATGTTCATGACGTGTGAAGGCTCACATAAATCAGACTACTCTCATTCACTGTTTTTAATTTTACCTATGAAAGGTAATGTACTATAATTTGTATATAACCCACATAAACATAAGCTAGGACACTGTGATCACATGACTGATGCAATGCAGGCTGTTTTCATCATATGACAGAGGCAAAGGAGGAAGTCAGGCGACATGGCATGAAGATGCGCAAAGTCTGCGTATGGAGTTAGTCAGGGTGGTGTACAAGCCATCAAACACAGGACCAGGGTTTGTGCCGCTTGTGACACCAAAAGTCAACACTGAGTTATTTTAAGTTACATAACTTGACTGTGTCACGTCGCTTTACGTCACCTTAAGTCACGCCTTGTCTTTTTCATTAGATATCATGCTAACCTTGTGCTAGGCTACGTTGTGTAACTGGACTACTGAGGATGGTTTTATGAACGCAGAGCTGGTTGTTTGAGGGTTAAAAATACTGTGCACTTACAACGTAACACTATATCCATTGCATTTGGATTAAATTACCTTCGAGGATGGGCTTTGGCTGACAAGATGCATCAGCTTTTGCTTGATTCTGAGTTCCTTGTGTTGGGTACAGATGACCCAATGAAGTAGTGATTCTGGAAATCCAGCTTGAGTGAAAGACCCACGAATTTACAACAATTTTTAATACAATGAGACAGGATTTTACTGTGGAAAGTTATTAATAATAATTATAATAACAATTATAATAATGATAGATTTTATTTGTAGTACACTTTTCATCCTTGGATCTGAAAGTGCTACAGGTTAAAAGCTTTTTGAATAAAAAGGTTTTCAGGCCTTCTTTACAGTTTTTTACAGGTGTTTACACACTAAAATTTAAATTTTCACACAATTAACAGACTTTACACTCAAGAAGCAAAACACCTGTCCAGAGTTGCACAACAATAAGCACAGACTCAGCTTCACACTTTTTGCAAAACATTACACACAGTGATTTGCAAAACTCTACACGCATTTTCAGACCTTAGACACAGATAAGGATTGTGAGGTTACTTCCTTCTCATTACAAAGCACCACCTTGTCAATGACCACACTAATGAACGAACTGGATAACCACATCCACCAGGTGTGGAAGCACACATGTGCTTAATTGAAAATACAGCATTCAGGTGGTGCTATAAAAGGCAGCAGGTGAGTTCACCTGTCTTCAACAAAAATAGAAGGACTGAGAAGAAGAGGAGTGAGAATGAGAGGGGGAGCTCGAAGAGGAGAAGAAGGAGGTAGAGGAAGAGGAGAAGAAGGAGGTAGAGGAAGAGGCCTAGTTAGAGGAAGAGGCCTAGTCAGAGGAAGAGGTGGAGGGGAGGTGTTGATTGATATGTTACTGTAACTGAGTACTGTAAGAAATAAATATTTTCAGTCTGCAGCATCAGTGTTGTGCAGTGCTTGGTAAGTTTATACTGTATACCTCAAAGTAATCATGAAGAATGTTGTGGGTTTGTCAATATCTTTTTGTCATCTAAATTATCCCTTACATAAAAATATCTGGCAAAAAAGTCCAGCACATGCTATTTCCTAAAATAGGGTTTTTACAAATGTGTTTTGTATTGATCACAGTAGTGTGTAACTGACTGCAATAGTGTCTGATCATTTGGAGACTGTGTTAGTGAGATGAAAACAAAACAGGGTTTTCATAAATATGTGTATATGTTTTGACTGAAGTGTGTATGTTTTGACTGAAATATGTATGTTTTGACTGAAGTGTGTATGTTTTGACTGAAATGTGTATGTTTTGACTGAAGTGTGTCATTTTGCAAACAATCTAGGAGTTGTGCAAATTGAGTGTGGTGTTTGGATAATTGTGTGAGTATTTTGAAAAAAGGAGCCCTGTTTTCAAAATTGCGTGTAAACAATTGAAAAAAACTGTAAAAGAGTCCAGGCTCTGTACAGCGCTCAGCTGGAGAGGGAGGTTGTTCCACAAACGTGGTGCGTTGGAGAAAGCTATTGTTCATCCATGCCTTTATCTCCTCAAGTTATCACATAACAACTATTTATCTGCTATCTTGACAATCAAGAGGTCAACCACAGAATTACCTGTTCTTCCCACTACAGTGGGAAGAACAGGTAATTCTGTGGTTGACCTCTAGGAAGATACAATTACAGTGATGCTGAAAAATGTTGCATCAAAAGTTCAGCCGGGTTGAATTTTTTCAGCTGCACAAAACAACTTATCTTTTTGTATCAGAGCCCTGCTGTAATAGAAATGGGCAAGGGGCATCATTTCAATGACAGAATAGGCCACGTTTTTTCACACTGTGTTTATGTTTTCCCGAAATATGATTTGGTATGCAATCTGAGTGAAGTGATCCTTTCATAGCATTTCTATCACATTTGATTCAAACTGGCCCTTTTCACCATGAATATATTCTTTTAGATTGATTCAGGGCTGCTTTGTGTGTGTGTGTGTGTGTGTGTGTGTGTGTGTGTGTGTGTGTGTGTGTGTGCGTGCGCGTGTGCGTGTGTGTAAACGTGCTCGAGTCTGTCTGTCTGGGTGCAATTATAAACACAGAAACAGAGAAGTGAACGAGCCATGGCCTTATCACTTGCAGAGACAAAGATTACGTAATCAAACAGATTAAATATAGACGACTGATTATCAGGCCCAGACATCCAGCCTAACAGCAATACCCTTTATGTGAGATTGTATAATAAATTGTTACACTGTTGTGATGGGATGTCAGGACACAGAGTTCACATTTTAATCGAATCATACTGAAAAGTTGAAAGCAAGTTGGAGGCCTAACACTGCTCAGCTCAAAAAAATCTCACAGCGCTACGCATAAGAAATTCTTGTAATCTCATGTCTTAGTAAATGACAGCTGGCTGTGTTTATATTTCTCATTTAATACACTCAAAATTGTTCCATATGTGTGCCCTCACTCGATTATTTGCAGGTTTGTTTATTTTTGAAGCACAGCCAAGCTTAATTTCTGCAGAAAATTGTTTGTCACTCGCCCTTTCACACAGTTCCACCTGAGAGATCCAGTTGATGAAGTAACTCAGGATATGATGGGTTTGGTGCAGGATAATTATCAACATGGCAGTGGAAGTTTTCAGTGTTGCATCAGCTAAGATAGCCTCCATTATTATACAGACTCATTTCACAGCTGGATAGTTTCTGCCCCAAGGACCCAAATCAGATTAACCTGGTCATAATGTGCATATTTTAAGTCTGTCTGAAATTTTAGTCAAATGTCATCGACATTATTCCAGTTGAGAATTCAAAAGGTACAGCTAAACATTGACACTGTCCTTTTTTGTGATAATACAGTGCTACGTTCATTCATTTCTGCATAGAGTCAATATAATGGCACTTTCAGCATCCACTTAAGATATCAAAATGATAAAGACGCTGCAATTTGATGTTGTTATTTATTGTGACAGCCAAAATCACTGGAATAATAGTTCTGGCACTGGTACATTTATGCCATGGATATAAACATTTGTAGAGTTCATACGTATCATATCAACATGTATAAGGTGACGTAGTTCAGATTACATATATCTGAGCTGACTGTCTCATCAGGTGGACTGTTCGAGACCAACAAAAGTGAGTTTTGGACATTCCCAGACATGTTTGTAGTAACGAAAGTGGGTATTTTTTAGCGAGATGTCAGGACATTTCCAGCTGTGTTTATGGTAACAAAAGCAAGTATTTTTTAATGAGTTTGGGACATTTCTAGCCATATTTGTAACAACATAAATGTGTATTTTTCAATAAGAGTTTGGGACATTTCCAGCCATGTTTGTAACAACAAATGTAGGACATTTCCAGCGTTCTTGTAGTGACAAAAGCAAGTCATTTTTTTATGAAAGTTTGGGACATTTCCAGCCATGTTTGTAGTGATGAAAGTAGGTATTTTTTAACAAGATGTCAAGACATTTCTAGCTTTGTTGGTGGTAACAAAAGCAGTAACTTTTATCTGACGATTGGGACATCTCAAGCCATGTTTGCAGTGACAAAAGCAGGTCCTTTTAAACAAAAGTTTGAGACATTTCCAGCTTTCTTGTGGTGACAAAAGCAGGTCATTTTTAACAAGAGTTCGGTACAATTCCAGTTGTGTTTGTAGCAACCAAACCGGGCACTTTAAGACAAAACATGGTATTTTCTTAACCCTAATCTATGGGAGGCCGTTTAGGGCAAAACACATCAAAAATCTGCACACACACTTACAATGTACTCACACACACACTGAAGATTGGCACATATGCACCGTAACAGGGCAAAACACATCAAAAATCTGTACACACACACACAATTTACACACACACACACTGATAATGGGTACATACGCACCGTAAATAAAGGCTAAGCACATTAAAAAGCTGCATACACACACCGACAATGGGCACATACACACTAAAAACATGCACACACAACCGCACACGCACACGCACACACTGAGTATTCACACACACTGACAATGGGTACATACACACTATGAAACAGGTTCACACACTGAAAACCTGTACACACACACACACACATTGAGTATTCACACGGACCACCTTTCACACAGGGGGTAATAGCTTTCTTGTCTGTGTAAACTTATATTATTGATCGTGAGTCTGTGTTTGTGTTTGTGTGTGTGTGTGTGTGTGTGTGTGTGTGTGTGTGTGTGTGTGTGTGTGTGTAAAATAAATTCAGTGCGCCCGGAAGCTCAGGTCAGTGTAACCGGAAGGCACCTGAAACTGCTTGTTTACAGGAAGCTACTTCCGATTTTGCCCCTTCAAAATATTTTTCTCTATATTATAAATTGTTTATAGGCTATGCTATAGAAACTTCATACTTGAGGGACAATGACTCATTGTGCATTATTTTGCGTAAATTTACAAGTTCTAAGAACAAACCACCTCACTCGCTAAATAAAATAGAGTTTTACCATGTTTGAGTGTATTTTATTCTGAAAGCTACCACAGGAAGTCATAGTATCTACTCCAGCGTTGGATGCACACTTCCGATTTCAATCATGACAGAGCGGGAAACTTAATGGCGAGCAGCAATGGCCGGTGTGCCGGATTAACTGGTGTTGGATCAACTGGTGAGAGACAGATGTGGTGTGGGCGTGGCCTGTGTGAACCCATTGTCCGCTAACCAGGAAATAAACATCGCGATCGCTTCGCGTCTGTATTTCATTCATTTAAAGCTGTCGTTTGCAACATCATGACACAATATACTGGTCTGGACATTACTCACATTAATGAATCGCCGTTTCCACTCATATCCTCCACAGACACGTTGAGCCACGGAGACATCAAGCCAAGACGAGAGCCAGGAGAGCACGATTCCCCGTGACATTCAGCAAACACTCCACAATCGTTCGCAACAATAAAAACCTGAATGCATCATGTCACCTGAATGTAAATGTTAGTAAATTGTTTACGAAATGTTCCTGTCATCAGTCTTTATCATATATCATTATTAACTCCATATCAAGTGGATGTGTGAGCTGTCTGTGCTCCCCACGGCCTGTGAGTTACACATACAGTCACAAGTGTTGGCGTGTAGTGTGGAGCAGCTCCCTGTGGGAACATGTGATGCGCTCAGATTAACTTGTGATACTATCATCGATCGTGTTTTACACCAAATGCTACACACTTTAATTTCGCTCAACACAACGGTATTCTTTACAGTTCATTTAAACTCATTCATAAACACGTGACATGACTGTGAACTCTAATTTTAAAGCGATTTGGATGCACAGGTGCGCACAGGTGTAGGGAACGCGAATCATCAGAGGCGCGGACTAACGTCAGTATTGTAGCCTATAGATTTATATCGTGTGACTATAACATGTCAACCCGCTCACATTTTGGATGCATTCAGGTTTTTATTGTTGCGAACGATTGTGGAGCGTTTGCTGAATGTCACGGGGAATCGTGCTCTCCTGGCTCTCGTCTTGGCTTGATGTCTCCGTGGCTCAACGTGTCTGTGGAGGATATCAGTGGAAACGGCGATTCATTAATATGAGTAATGTCCAGACCAGTATATTGTGTCATGATGTTGCAAACGACAGCTTTAAATGAATGAAATACAGACGCGAAGCGATCGCGATGTTTATTTCCTGGTTAGCGGACAATGGGTTCACACAGGCCACGCCCACACCACATCTGTCTCTCACCAGTTGATCCAACACCAGTTAATCTGGCACACCGGCCATTGCTGCTCGCCATTAAGTTTCCCGCTCTGTCATGATTGAAATCGGAAGTGTGCATCCAACGCTGGAGTAGATACTATGACTTCCTGTGGTAGCTTTCAGAATAAAATACACTCAAACATGGTAAAACTCTATTTTATTTAGCGAGTGAGGTGGTTTGTTCTTAGAACTTGTAAATTTACGCAAAATAATGCACAATGAGTCATTGTCCCTCAAGTATGAAGTTTCTATAGCATAGCCTATAAACAATTTATAATATAGAGAAAAATATTTTGAAGGGGCAAAATCGGAAGTAGCTTCCTGTAAACAAGCAGTTTCAGGTGCCTTCCGGTTACACTGACCTGAGCTTCCGGGCGCACTGAATTTATTTTACACACACACACACACACACACACACACAAACACAAACACAGACTCACGATCAATAATATAAGTTTACACAGACAAGAAAGCTATTACCCCTGTGTGAAAGGTGGTCCGTGTGAATACTCAATGTGTGTGTGTGTGTGTACAGGTTTTCAGTGTGTGAACCTGTTTCATAGTGTGTATGTACCCATTGTCAGTGTGTGTGAATACTCAGTGTGTGCGTGTGCGTGTGCGGTTGTGTGTGCATGTTTTTAGTGTGTATGTGCCCATTGTCGGTGTGTGTATGCAGCTTTTTAATGTGCTTAGCCTTTATTTACGGTGCGTATTATCAGTGTGTGTGTGTGTACAGATTTTTGATGTGTTTTGCCCTGTTTCGGTGCATATGTGCCAATCTTCAGTGTGTGTGTGAGTACATTGTAAGTGTGTGTGCAGATTTTTGATGTGTTTTGCCCTAAACGGCCTCCCATAGTTTTGTGCTTAAACATAACCACATTAACCACAACATTTTCACAACACATATTTGAAAACTGAAACATATTAAACACCGTATTAAACACCGGTCCGATTAAACGCCTGGGCGATTATTTCCTCATTCATTGCCTCATTTTGCGCCTTTACGCACGGGTCGGTGGTGAAGTGGTGCACATGACTCGTGCTATGGATGGACGGACGGACGGACAGCCACATATCTAAAACAGGTAATACATCTGGCTACATCTTTCCCACATCAAATATCCGTGATCGCCTTTGACCCGCGTGCGTAAAAGCGCACACAATTCCGTGTCCTCTCACCGCGGTGCTGTGATTTGATGGCCCGGTAATCATCGTAGCCCATTCTTATAAGACCCAATAATAATAATAATAATAATAATAATAATAAGTTACTGTGGACCTATATGTCGTGCCTTTTAATAAAATTACCTGAAGAGTTCGCTGAAAAACAGGTGCAGTCTGAATTACTCACGTGCGCTGACATGCATGGGGAATACAGCTTCTACAGGCTCGCAATAACTCACTGTCAGGACTCAGGGACCAGTATTCGGGATGGCGGCCTGTAACTGTTGGTTAAATGGCCCGTTCGGTTGGTATTCGGATAACTGGGGCTTTACTGGTATAATGCAATAGCACCACCCAGCGGTGAAACCCGTGTACACGAAAAAAATCACCCACTCTCAACAGAGATTTTTGTACACAAACTCACCCCTACATTATACAGTATTTTTGCACAAAAAACATGCTGGACAGGAACTAAGTAACCAAATAACGGCCTGGTGCAAGTCGGCGCAAAAAAAATAAATAGATAAAAGCCTTGAGCCGCCTGGTTCTTTCAAACGCCTGGGGTCAAAATAGATTTTGTGAAATAAACACCCAGGCTACTATTTTGAAAAATACAGTAGGTCAGTAATATCCTCATCAGTGAATATGAGTGTTATTGAATCAAATTGTTCGCCACTTTGCTCCTCCGCGAGTTATGAGTTATGTAAGTTATCTGTGTGTTATAAAAGCATTTTGCTCTGCTGCTGATTCTATGTGGGTTTTTATCTTCATGTCGGCATGTTAAGCTTGTATTTTCAGTCTCTGGAGACACTCCAATAAATTCACCTAAACAGTATTGTTCCAAATTGGCCTTTGTTTTACTGTGTTTCATACACCGGACGCCCTTGGTTATCTTCTAGAGATGAGCTTGTAATAATTTATTTTCTGTGAAGTTAAACACATGACTAATGATAATTAAACATCCGTTCGCTGTCCGTGATGCTGAAATATGCTCCGAAATAGGTCCGATGTTTTCACTGCTCTCACCAAGTCGTGCATTACATGCAGACATGAGGTATTATGAATGTGAGAAACAGCTTTATGTGAAACAGTTTTCAATAGCATAGCATGTACTTCTGACAGGTCAAAGACCAAAGTGAAGATTTATATAAGTTCATATTTTTGAAACTCCATCATCAGTAGCTCTGTGAGGTTATGTCATATTGCTATAGGCTACCTTAGCTTTTGCTTAAACAACGCCCCTGCCACAGAGCTCTACGTGCAAGCATTTTACTCGCATTTGCGACCAGCCTACAGCGGCTCCGCGGCGCAAGATAACGGCTTACCAGCGACAAAGAAGTTCAACTCCAGGTCCAGTAATTTCCTCTTTCATTGGTGTCATGACTGCCCAGTAGTACCTGGACAACCGAGCCGTGGCGGCACACAGATATGTGGCGTGTCACATTTCTCTCTTTGTGGCAGGTAACGGTCCACAAACCTCACCGCACTTTAGGGACTGTTCTTTACTTATGAAGGGACTGTTCTTTATTTGTCAGGGGAGGAGGGTGGCTGGTTGATTTTTATTTTATTTATTTATTTTATTTCAATCCCCCTGATGTTAATCAATTATTGATGCTGGTTTTGAAGTATGAGGCACATCTGACTCATTTTTGTTGTCGTATCCTGATACTCCTCAGAACGGTGATACTTTCACTGGTATCGTACTGTGGGTCCCAAATTTGGTACCGTGACAACACTAGATGTCACAACCATTCCATTCAGAGTTGCGCAGTGAGGCGGCTCGGGTGCCACTTAAAAAAGTTTTAGCTTTTGGGAGTGGGGGAACACTGCTCTCTCAGAGGCCCAAAGTGTTCCCCCACTTCTAATTTTACAAATTAAGCACTGAATATATCCATAGTTTACATGTAAATATGCAATGCAATCATTTATCCTGTGGATGGGGTCGATTGTGAATGGCTTTTAATAGGGATGGGAATCGAGAACCGGTTCCTGTTAAGAACCAGTTCCAACTGGTTCAATTCATCAACATCATTAACCTTTATGCTTAACGATTTTCTTATCGATTATTTTATTTTATTTTGATCCCCCCTATGTTAATCACTCATTGATGCTGTTTTTCAAGTACTACCGTGACAACACTAACAGATTCTGTAACGTTATTTAATGTAGATGAAAACAAATGCTGTACAAATATTCTTTCATTTGTTCCATTTTAGATGATTGCAGTGTAACAATTTCATATTTTGTTACTTACTTACTTAGCACTTATCTCTTGTTTAGAATAGAAACTCAAAAAAATTTATGTTGTTGACACTAAAAACCTGTAAGGTCTACTTTTTCTACACAGACAATTCACAGGAGGAATCAATAAGGGAATCGATAAAGAATCGGATCGATAAGCAGAATCAATAATGGCATTGATGTCAATAAAATCCTATCAATTCCCATCCCTAGCTTTTAATGAGGTGGTCATTCTCTCACAGGCATTGATCCACACAAACATTGATCCACACACTAAAGATGAAACAGAAGGATGAATGAGCTCGTTTTGTGTGTCTTTGTTGAGGAAAGCACCTTCATTATTAATAATTGATTGTTTGACATGTCCTTCGCGTGTCTCTCCCCTGACTCTATTATAAGTGGATTGAGCAGAAATGTCTCCTCATCAATTGATGTCTCATTTGTCACTGGGCTAAATCCAATCCTAGCGGGAACCATATTGGAAAAATGAGTGTGAATCTCCACTAAAATCGCTACTTGCATCAATAATTAGCAGCTCGATAAAGAGAGAGAGCATAAAACTTGTTATATAATACTCTATTATCAGGATGAATGTGCAGTTTGAGCGAGTGAAACTGTGAGGAAAAAGATGCCAAATAGGCTTTTGGTTTTAGAGACTTAACTGAAATTCTGTAAATTGGATGTTTTTTCCTTTGAATCAAAATTGGATGATTTTTTTTTAATTAAACTGAGGGATTACACTCTCCTTTGCAGATTTAGAAAATTCTTTATTTATATGCATGTTTTCTTTTATAACACTATTAAAATTCACCAGCGTGAGAAGAATCTGTTACACTTTGGCAACATATTTGACTTTTACAGTATTACTATAGTTTCTTCAGTGTGCTATTCTCATTTTGATTAAAGACCCCATAAAGTGCCATAGCAAAGTTCATCCGCACATCAATCAAAAAATAGGTGATGCTAAAAGCTGGTGGCCACTCACAGGGCTAAATGGGAAACTGACAATACTGTCACTTTGTATATACTTCTCAGTTTCAAAAAAATCAAGCCAATCACCAGAAAAAATGTCGGCATTGAATGTTTCTGCGAACCACGGATATGTTATAATTTCCACATTATTATGGAGCAGATATGTTAAAACTTTAAACAAGACTGAGGGTAACAGGAAAAGATTATCTTTTGGCTAAATCTTGCCAAGGTGACCTGCCATCTGCCATCCCCGCCATCTCCAGATGGCAAAGTCAGTATATATATTACGTCACTTTAGAAATGTTGATATGATATGTATGAAACATAGTCATGGTTTGCAGAAATGGACAATGCCAACATTTTCTTCTGGTGACTGAAAAAGATCTATCTGCAAACCAGGTCAATTAATACACTTTCTGTTGTGAATTTATTTTTAATTAAGGTATTATATTTTTTAAAGCTTTGCCAGAAGCTAGAAAAGGTCTTTTTATGGGTGTAACATCATCCCAATGTAAAATTGATGGCCCATTAAAAGCTAAAAAACTTTTTTGGCTCAGTAGTCAGACAGCAATTTTTATTTCAAGTGAATGGGTGACATCTTTGAGTTAGTTTCCAGTTCTTTATTATATCCACAGGGACAATACACTAAGCTCACTCAGCTTATTAGAGAGATGTATTTGTCCAATAACTGTCTAAAATTCTCTCCTTGAGTTCATATTCTGGTGGAGGAGGTTGAATAAAAGGATGATGCAACACCGGTTTGGTTTTTCACCCTGTCATTAATTTTAAAGGCTGATCTGATCTGAACTTTAAACCATTTCAACTGGGGGAAAAAAAATCCCTTCAGTTAAGTAAATTATTGTATTTAAATGAGACCTTTTGAATCCTTTTGTGTGTGACTTTTTTGCTGATTTTAAATTTAAAGTCTTTCCTTTGAGGTCCACTACTCAATTGAGGCCAGGTGGGCTGCAGTGTAATCAGCCAGGTGTGCTTTGTAGGGCAGCTGCAGCTAGTTTGACTGATTGGACTCCGTTAAGTGGGTTGAAAGTTGGACTGTGTTTGATTTGGCTTTATTGTTGCCTTTCTTCTTTTTCATCTCCTCTGTCATGAAATGTGGTAAAATAAATGTAATCGGTGAAGAGTCATCTGTCACTGAACTTGCCATTTACATTTATTTTTTGCTGATTGAATCTTCTCTGTAGCTGACTTTAATGGTATATTTCACAAGTTTTTTGAGCTCAGGGTTTAGGCAGTGGTTTCATCTTCACTCTGTGTGGGCAACTTTAACACCTTCATCTGAAGATTCTATTTCTGTTTTTGTCTGAGACTGTGGTTGCTGAACAGGGGGGTATTCCATCAACGTAGCTAAGAATATCCAGACTAAGGTGTAATCTTGAAGTTTGACTAAACGCCAACTCCCAATCTAGCTCCAACCCGTTCCATCAAGTGAAATCAGCTGGCTCCAACTGATGCTAATTCAAGCCTCACCTGTTAAGCCAAACTCATGCACACGCAGGTGGGGGTTGAAATTTTACCGGCCAAAATGTGTTTCACCGGCCACTGAGCTGTTCCCAATCACGACTTTAACTATAACAGATTTCCACTGAACAGAATAAAGCATGAAGATAATTGTTAATTGCCCCTGTTTTTTAGTAAGGAACTATATAAATGAAGGTTTCAGATACCGTTAAAAGGATCACAACTTTAACTTCCTCTTCTTCGTCATCGTCGTCTTCTTCTTCGTCTCCTTTTTTCTTCTTCTCTCTTGACTGAGCATAGGTATCCAAGACAACATGATACATTTTTAAATGTTGAATGACGGTGGACAGCGAGGGACAAATTTGAAATTCGAAACGCAATCAGTAGATCTGCTGTAGCTGTAGTAAATTGTGTCTGTCTTACTGTTTGGCATTTATGTTGAAAGTTATATAGCAAAGTTGGCATATTTCAGCAGCCTGCCAATGGCGTGTGAACTATTTTAAACCCTGTGCACACGCCTAGGGGAAATAAAAAGCCCACACCAGTTGAGTGCCAAAAATTTTGCAAAATGTCAAAAAGCAAAGGAAAGGAGTGAGCGGGGGCTTTTTCTACGGCGGAGCAAACGTTCCTTATGGAAGTGTATGAGGACTATAAGGACATAACTAAGAAAAAGGCAATACAGCAGAGATTAATAAAGCAAGGCAGGTGGCGTGGCGGAATATTGCCGACAGGCTTAATGTGCAAGTGACAAAGAAAATTCAGCATTAATATCATGTTATATAAATCCTACATCAAAGGGACAAAATATACGTAGATAAGAACGCCTAATAAATCTAACAGTTCAAGTATGCCTAATAAAATTCACCAAATGTGTAAATTAATATTACTGACAGACTATTTATCACATTTATCAACTGATTCCTATGTACATTTCAGATGATGCATTTTATCAAACTATTTTGTCAATCATTGCATTTATCACATAATTGATTGTAGATTATGACATTTCCAAAATGATCAGTTCATAGGAAATAATCACATTACATTGATCTATTGATTTTACAAAATTCCATTTAGCAAATCCATCAATTCAGTGCAGATGAGAAAAACTACTAAGTGAATGCAGGTGGTAGTGAATCAATTATCTGTTTCTCATCATTTGGGAGTCATTTGTAAGCTCTATCCCTTATTATATCAAAATAAGGAAAATCCCCTTAAATGTATGGGATGTGCTATAGGATGAGGAACAGACAAACCACATGTGACCTTTATAATGTGTGGTTCCAGCAAACTGCATAGATACACTATGCTTTGCCTGCTGAACCGGTGCCTCTCCCACAGATAGCAGTCTGTCTGTATCAGTGGGTTGGTCCTGTCCTGGAAGACCCTTGGGGCTGGTGGTGATTGGAAGGCCCACTGGACAATGTGGGCCTCCTCATCAACAGGATCCTCAATGAAGGGGCATGCCATTATTTCCTAATTTACTCTGTCTTGATCTGTCCCTGTGTCTCTCTGGGTGTGTCCCTCTCCTTCTCTGGCTGTTGTCAGTTGACCTTAATTGGCTGTGAATTTGCCAGCCAATTGGAAACAGAGTGGGGTGGGGATGGGAGGGCAATCACATATTCATGTACAATCTTTTTTTTTTTAATGCCTCAGTTTCATTTTATTATAGTTTTGTTTTTATTAAATTGATTTTGGCTTTACTGTTGTTGTTGTTTTAAATTATCTTATTTTTTATTACATTTTAATTTGTTTTTTAATAGTTTTTTATTAATTACATTATATATTTTATGATCTACATATTATTTTATCATGACAGTTGTGAGTGTGTAAAAGCACTGGCAGAACTGTCTTTTAGGTGTCTGTTCTTGTCTACTGAACATTTTTGGATCATAGATGGAGCTAATCCTCACCTTAATCCTGACCAGGATTGCCCGGCAGCAAGTTACCATGGTTACTAGGCTGGGATTCAGGTTAACCACCTTGATGGAACGGAGTTGTGGCTCAAAAGAATTAAAGCTCCCGTTTCCCAGAATGACAGCCCAGTTCTGAGATTACAAAGCATCTGTGGTGGTATTTTTTTAAATGGGGAAATCAATAATAAGCTAAGGGAGCATTGTTGACATGCTTGCAGTGGTTGTAACCTCAGAGCTGTACCACAAAGTAAGTTAATATTGCAATAAAGTTCGTTTTAGGGATGATTTAACAGAAGTTGCGGACCTTTAAATAAATCTGTTTCACCTGGGCAAGATAGAGGCTGGGAAATGACAAATCCACCACTGCTGACAAAAACAGTAGTCAGTCTTAATTTAATAAGTCACGACGTTAATCAGAACAAGTCCTAGGTTGAGGCGGGCAGGAGCAGGGCAATCAAGGCTAAAACTAATGGTTTAAACTCATCAAATCATGGCAGCAATATCCACTACAAAAACACTCAGTAAGGACTCAAATGCACATGGCACACAAGGCAGACTACACTGATCTGATTTAATGCATCTGCATTAAAACAACCCACAGCGGGAAAAATATTTGCATTATACATTTCTGAAACCATGGATATGTTACATATGTATATTATTTTGCAACTTAAAACTTCATGTTTCTTAGCAACACTGGTGAAACCACTTGGTTAGGGTTAGAAGACGTGTGTGTTTGGCTTAAAACACCCACATTCGGAAGCACAAATTACACTATAAAAGTAGGGTTGGTGAAAACACCCTTGCTTATTGGCTCAAACACAGCTGGGAAATGCCACGATTTGTCAGTAAAAAAACACAATTTCAATGCCACAAATGCTGCTGGGAAACACAATGTGCTCACTTTAGAAACACTGATGAGTGTAACAAAGCAAATATAACGTATCCGTGGTTTGCAGAAGAGTACAATGCAAACATTTACCTCCAGCAACTGAGCTACTTTAAAGTCCCATTTTTAATTTAACTCTTGAACAACCCATGTTTTTGTTTTGCATCCATGAAAAGAATTGTTCAGAAAAAGTAGCATGTGTTCTGCACAAGACACGATCTAGAGATTATTATGAATGTTATTTCTCTGTGGAGCATTTAAAAAAAATGCTGTTAAATGCAGTTGTAGATATGGGGACTTACAGAGTGACCCCCAGCTCTCAGCACCACCTCTCACACAAAAATAGAGACATTCTACTGATAAATGACACTCATTCAGCACAGCACTCCTATCAACTCCTGGTCGATACGAAGAGGCTCTGCTGAACACGTCACCTGAGACAAGATAATAAAAACGCTGGACGCTGATCACACACTCCTCCGGTATCTGCTGATGGGGAATCCATCACAAAGCTACTGCTCACCCAGACAGAACAGCAATGAATATGCATGGTTTATGTTTTCAGGGAACTGATTCCTCAACCCTGAGCGTATTAGCTCTTGATAAAGAAGTGGGATTAAGGATGCTTAAAATCTGCCAAAACTAAATGATAAATTTGGGCTATTTATGGTAAAATAATGACAAATGAATATATTAAACTGTGTATTACAGAGTGAGCGGGAGAGAAAGGGAACTGATGGGTGAGGGAAGTAAAGAGCACAAAGATAAAAACAGAAACAGTTATTTAAGATTTAATAATTCACTTAAGCTTTATTTATTCAGGGCAAACAGTTATTTAGCTTCAATTATTCAGAATGATCTGCACTGCAGAAGAGACCTGAGCGAGAAAATTATATTAATTTCAAAGTGCGTTGGGTTTGAATCATCAATCAAATGACATCCTTTTGGTTTACAAGTAGTGACAGCAGCCAGGGGCGTAGCACCAAATTTTGGGTCCTATGCATAAGCAGTGTCTGTGGGCCCCTGCCCTTGCTCCCTTGATCCATGTTTCTCTGAGGCAGCTTCTGATTTTTTTTTTTTTTTAACCCGCATTTTCCTTTCTGAGGGCAAAGACATGGCAGTGTGAGGTGGTGCACCAGCAGCATAAGCAGTCACTACCTCGATTAAGAGATGAACCCAAGTGCAGGGGCAGACTAAACCATTTTGCACCTTCAGCGGCGGAGAGGGGCCTATAGGCACTTCCACTACATTTTTTGTTTTTAATGCAAAGTTACAGCACAAATAAATCAAAAGTTAAAAAAAAATGCAAACAAAACCTAACTTTTCATTCCAGGGTTCAATAAGCATAAAGGATATCTCCATTTCCAGATAATAATACAGTGGATTCCTCAATTTTTCCTGTTTTTGGAGGACAACCACATGCTTAAGAAGCCAATTTAAGATTTTAGTTTAATGGGGGTAGTCTAAATCATTAGTATTATTAATGTTCTACTACAGCATTTATTTTCGAGGACAAGGAGTGGTACTGTTGTGAAATACACAGTTTGACCAGTTGAAGTTAACAACACAATGTAGATAATAAAGATTTAGACACTGTCAAAAGCACTAAAGGTTTGTTTTGGGAATGATTACATGAATATTTTTCAAGTCAGTGTTTTACTGATTGAACATTGACAACGCCAATTTGGGACTTTCACCCAAATAGTAAAATTGGAATTTTCTCGGTTACTGTAAAAACTCTTGAAAAGGGGTTCCACCAACACAAGTCGATCCACAATTAAAAGTCAGAGACGGGAATTAAAATAATACAATTTAATGCTTAAACCAATAAAAAAATATAAATAAAGACTCTTCTAAAACACAGTTGTGAAAGTAATATTAAATGACCATAAACAGGTGAACTATACAAAGTAAAAAAAAAAAAAGAACAAAATGGGAGGATAGAGTAAACTACTAAAACTGGCAGCAGATTCTACAGCATCCAGTGGAAACACTCAGCATGCAATTTAAAACACAGCAATAAATATATGAAAATAAAACATAAAAACACATAAAATAAAACCATGCACGAGAGCACTAAAATTATCACAATCAAGAATCTGCCTTTAGCTTTTGTTTACAGTTTATACACCTGTTAAGGTCCTCCTAACTTAATAAATAAACAGAACTACAAGCAAAACGCTTCAATAAAAGTTTGCAAACAGTCGTTAAATAAAACCCACATAAGTGTAAAACAAATTAAAAATACCGAATACAACCAAGTGAGTACATACAAATTTTAGACTAGACGAAGCAGCAGTGGCAATCTCTGGTCTTGGCTGTACATCGTGTGGCGGTGGCTAATACTCGGCCAGCGGACCCAGACGCCGGATCTTTCAAAGAGCGATTTATGACCACACACCGGAGCGACAGACGACAGCGCTTCTGAGACCAGGAGGGAAAGTCGCGGTGGCTTGAGACGGGAGACCATGCAGCAGCAGCAAAAACGGAAGTAGATGGCTTCCCACCGGTATTTATTTCCGGGGGAACTAATTGACACTGACTGCAGGTAGTAAGGGGGCAGGGCAAAAGGGAAACTTAACCTGCCGGTTACACTGATGATGCAATTTTGTAGGCAAACAGTAAATAACAGGGGATCTAATATTGATCCTTGTAGGACACCTTTAACATCAGTTTGGGTACTTAATTTGAAACCAAATACTTTGAACATTCCAGATATGTGGGACAGTGGTCAGTTCACACTGGTATCAGTTAATATAGTCAATATATATTGACAAATATATTATGTGAAATTAAGTAAATGTGGCTAATAAACCTAAATTCAACCTAAATTCTAACAACTTGGTGCCTTCCAAAAAAAAAAAAAAATCATAGAAATCTTCTACTATGTAAATGGTTGATGTAAATGGTTTCCTCTATTTGGCTTCTTGTGTTTAGTCTGCACTATAAACCATAAATACAGAGTGGGAGTATGTACTTAACATCTATTTCCTTCGGTTTGGTGTGCTGGGCAAACAATTCATTTGGAGACCAGGTGTGTAAAGTGCACATGGGTAGCAGCTTTGAATAGGATATATATTTGGACTTGGCTTGTTGAGCGACTGTCCACTCGCTCAACTGATTTTTATACAACTTTAAACAATAAAACCTGAACTCAGGTGCACACCACCTGGGCTGGGCTCTTGAGGGAGCAGCTACCACTGATTCAACTTGGGCCAGCAACTCGGTGTGACCCAGCCCTTTTCTCTGCAGCCACCTCTTTGACTCCATTCGAACAGGCAGGAGCCAATTATTCATCATTCTCCAACCTCAGACTGACTAATGCCTTTACATCTATCAACTATCATCTCCACTTCACATTACATTGGTCAGTGTATATGACCAGAGGGCTCAGAGTGACATGTGCTGGCCTGTGCCTTGCCTCAGATCTCTATCTGAAGCTGTTTCCGTCAGGTTCCGTCAGCCCATTGTTGTCTGTCGCGGTGGATATCAGACATTTAAAGCACTGTGCTCCTTTTGGGCAGCAGCCAAACTTATAGCTGGCTCCTTTCTATTTAAGATCGTCCTGGGAGCCAAACCTCACCAGCCTCCTGGAGGAGCTTCGCATTTTACTTCAAAGGGACTGCCAGACAACCTAGAACTTAAACCAGAGTAAGAGCACAGTAATCTCTCAGGGTTTGAACTACAAGGCCTGCAGGAGCTCCAAGAAAAAACATGCTTTGTCATCCAGCCAGCAGACAAGGGCTGTGTGGTACTGAAGTTGTCATGGATAGAAGGAAATACATCCAGGAGGCTGTGACACCACTCCAGGACACAGATTAGAGTACTACATCCCACTAGAGGCCCCAGCATACGTGAAAATGGCGGCGCACATATAGAGGATTCTGGATTCTACACACTATTAAAGCAATAATGTCAAATTTCCCCTCATGCCTGCCTCATTATACTCAACAGTGTTGGCATAAAAAACCTGGTGCCAATTATCTTCTGGTGATTTACGTTGTCTTTTTTTTTTCCTATTATCAAATTGACGAGTAATCTCCCAAAATGAATAGCCCCAAACCTAGCTACTCCCAACGTGCAACAAGAGAATGGCCAGTGAGTCCCTGAAGTCTGCTGTTTTATTGTTTTTCACTTCATATAACCCCTCTGGTCAGCACTTGAGCAGACTGTTTATTTCTCACCTCCCTGTGTGATCACTGGCACTTTGCACACTTCATAGCCTCTCACGCTTTTACTCTCTCTTCCCCGCATCTGTCTCACTGATAACTATCCCCGGTTCCTTTCCGTTGCTCTTTCCTTGCCCTAACTCTATCGTAAGAACATTTGCAAACACCCAAACAGGAGGAGAACAGCTAATGGCCGGTGTACACTTAAAGCAAATTGGTTCAAGCAATGTGTCCAACCACAGCAGAAGGCGAACACTGGGGAATTAGTGTTTTCCTACACAGGAATGAATGTTTTTCTAGTGTGGTATACACACCAAAAGCGGCTGTAGTTGTGTAGTGAATAGAAAATAAAACCTAAGAGTGATTCAAATGCTGAACAGTCACTGCGTGAAGTTCCCGAAAGCAACAAAAATGATCACAGGGAGACTCCCACATTGGGATGTCAGAAAACTGTAGGGGGTTTCAGACGTTATTTGACAATCAGGCACTTTATCTGATGCATGTACTCAGCCTCATTTTCCTTGTCTTCTGTTCCACAAACAACAGTGCTCCAAGCAAATATCTGGTGAAGAGTGAGACAGTCTCAGCTGGCTTAATCTCTGAACTGCGCTCCTCCATCACCTATTATGTCTTTAATATAACCAAACTCATGCTTTACTTATGTGGGACATGTTTTTCAGTTTCTGTTGTCATTTGATTAAAAGTATAAAAGAATTATATGATTATCAATAGTTTTTGCATGATAAACAGTGTAATTCATATCCTTCTGCACTACTATCGATCAGATCACTATTTTATGATAGTATGACAAAGTTGTTGAAGAAGTACTTCACTCCTGTCAAGATGGCCTTTCCACTTAACTAGGTTGTCTATGCAGTAGAAAGACGCAAATACTTTTGAAATTGGTGCTACATGACCAGATAAAACAGAGAAAGGGCTGTGGCATTTGCTTTTGCACAAGAGGTAGAAAACATACAACCACCAGAATGCACTGCATTGCAATGGACCAAGAAATGCTCCCGCTGGTGGCTAACATAACACGAGTTGCCCGTCCAAAAACGTATGGCTGCTGGCTGGTAACAGATAAACTGTAAGCTAAAATATTTTCCAAAAACATTTTAGGTGAGAATTAGGCAACACATTAACAGAATCTTGGTTTATATTTGATCAGCACTGCCTAGTTTTACCGTTTTGATCTCAGTATTTCCATCATCAGTTCACAAAACAGTATGGCGCCCACTGCCTGTTTACAAACTCTCGTATTACAGCTAAAAAGTGCACTAAAATATGTTTCTGAAGACAGGTGAGAAATAGGCAACACAGAACATAATCTTGGTTTATATTTGATCAGCACTTTCTAGTTTTAGTTTGGTCTGAATTTATGAGAGTGAGATCTACCTCTGTACTCATTATGTCATCTGTCAGCAAAAATCCATGGGATGACATGTTTTTGCTGGCAAATAAGCAGGGAGATCTGGCGCTAGCAAGATGGAGGGAAGTTTACCACATTAAATTTACACATATGTACTACCCAGGAAAAAGCAGGTTGAAAATCAGCAATTGACATAAAATATGAGTGATCAAAACGAAATTTACAAGCAAAAAAAGCTGTTTTCTTGGGTTGACTGTCACACAGCCCACAAATGACTCAGAGAATTCTCACATCGTGAACACTAAAACATGGTGTTTTCAGATTAATCCACTCAGGAGGCCAATTTTGAAAAGCTTATTTTCTTGGATGTACAGTGCCTGAATGTATAAGTGGATAAACTGATGCACCTAATCTTGCAAAAAAAAAAAAATCACATGTAAACATGTTTGTTTTGTCATTACATTTCTGTCTCATGGTCCCCTTGTAGAGGCTCTGTTCAGCTTGATTGTAATCACAGCTGTGAGCTAATATTGTTTTCTGTAAACAAGATTTTAAGCACACAAACACATGTACATGCATATTCATGCACATTCATTCACTCAAGTTGTGTTTGTCGTCTTATTCTTATGAGCTCTGAATGAGCTCCCAAAGGAAATGTCAGAGGGCATGTTGAGTAATGAGAAAATGAATCACAGCAAATTGCACTCAAAAACACACACACACACACACACACACACACACACACACACACACACACACACACACACACACACACTCTGGTCTACACCTGGGCCCACACACACATCAACATGAGCAAAGTGTTTATTGTGCTGCCATTCACCTCCATTCGTCATCCCTCACCTTTGTCCTTCTCTCCATCCTGTGGCTGATCACGACAATGAAGACAAATGCTGCTGCTCATCCTCACCTCATAAAAACATCCTCACCAATATCCTTGACCTCTCTGGGTCCTGGCTGATGCAGGCACTTCCCCTCTCTCTTTGCCCTTTTGTAAGAGTCATGTAACAGCGTGTGTATACACAGAAATAGTCTGGAAACAAAAGCTTCAGTGCTGCTGGAGGGCAAGATATAATGAAAAATGGTCAGGAAAGATTCCAGAAATGAGATGTATAAATATTTATTGGCTACCTGGAAACCTTGTGGCCTCTCACAGGTGAGTGTCTTGCATTTTGTATGTTTGTGATGCACATATGTTTTTAGCTGTCCAGCTGATATTTACAATTCTACATTATTTATGGTCACTGACGGCACCACTGCATGAATAAATAAATTTCTCATTTCACAGAAAATGACACACTTGAGTGTATATGCATGCTGTGAATATCTTGGCAAACAAACAATGAACAAGACAAGGCAAGCGGAGCTCAGCTGGATCATGATGGATCCTGTGGGAAGACTAATTGTGCCTCTTCTCACATAGGCTATAAAAGAGTTTTCTCACTTCTTTAAGGCGATGAAACGTGGGACATTTTTTTGGTGTTCAGTATTTTCCTCTGCTCTAAAACAGCTGCCATTTGTTTTGTTTAGACGCATACCTTATGCTGTAGCCTGACGAAGTTCACCTCCCCAGGAATGTAATTACACGTTGCGGTGACGCAGACCTCCTGCTTTGGATTTTTTGTTCAAGCTGAAAACCATTTTCCTCAGTGCTAATAATGTTAGCGTTTTGTATTTTTGAGGAAAACAGCAAAAACTGTTTTCTGTGAATCATGCAAGTTATAATGAAGCTGATTTGTGTAATTGTGTTTGATATTGTCACTATTAAATCATGTTTTGAGCTTTTCAGATGTGTTTTGAGTCAAACTTTACAGCACTTCACGGGAACCCCACCGCCAACGAGCATTTAGGAGGTGTAACTCCAGTGCCAAAGACACAACTGCACATGTATAAATGTTCAGAATGACGTTGTGACACAGACACACCACCGCATAAGTGTTTACAAGTGTAAACAGCATAAACTATTTACATATGCTATGGTGTAGGCTCTATATAGAGCTGACACAAAACTATAAATAGCGACCAGTCAAGGTGCTTCATAACTAGCATCATTTACCCCAGTCTCACCAGAAATATGTGACATTGGGTGCGGTTACATGAAGGCTTCTCAATCAGAATGAAATAAATCTGAATGAAATCATTCCGGATTACAGTTTTTCCAGGTAGTTTACATGGGAAATATTCATTCCGAATTAGGGTTTACATGGGAGATCAGTTTAATCGCCTTTCAATCGCCTTTATTCAGGTCCGTGCAAGGTTTGGGGCAGGGAAGGTTTCTGATTGGATAGGGGGCGGGGCACAGCAGTACGACAGCAACCTTGTTCTGCTGTTGAGGAGGAGAAGGGAGGTAGAAGGTCGAAGAAAGGAGATGGAAGACTGTGTTTTGGCGAATGGAAACTGGTAAGTGCAATGAGTCACGCACGCTATATATGTCATCACGCCAGAAGGGCAAGGAAACGAGCATGCGCAGAAAGACCGGAATGAACTTAAATAGGAATGAGTGTACACAAGTGCGAGAAATTCTTTCATTCAGAATTAGAAATGAAATATACCAGCCCCCCTTACATTGGATTGAATTTTAAATCGCATTGGCCATTTTCATTCCGAATTACGTGTTTACAAGATCACTTTTAGTTTAGTCATGACCCTTAAATAGTTAAATTAACTTAAACCTCGATTTTTTCTTAAACTTAACCAAGTATCTTATCTGTTCTCTAAAAGTGTTTTTATTTCCTTGAACTTAACAAAACTGCAACTGCTCATAACAGACTTTGCATTGGCATTGTTTTGTGTTACCAGCACATAATTAACACATTTGTCCACCACCACATCATGCATTGCCCATTTCACGTATCGTTGTTCACCCACACATTCAAACTGGTGGCCGAGGCTACCATGCAATGTGCCACCTACGAATCCGATAAAAAATCACATTCACAATCACATAAGTGATTAGGAGGGACTTCAGTATCTTCCCCAAGGACACTTTACCTTATTAGCCACAGCCATCCCAGTGGACTGTAGATAAATTTGTGCAGTCAAGTCCACATGATGAGCCTTTTTTTTTTTCTCAACCCAATAGCCAGAAGAAATGTGGGCACTGTACTACATTATTATGTAGTGGATACACTTCTCAACAACAATGTGGCTGAAGTGTGGTTAGGTTTAGGCACAAAATCCATGTGGTTATGCTTTGGAAAAGATCATGCTTTGAAAATATTTGGGGGCACAATCCCAGTTAGAAAAGCAGCGATGTCTCTGTAATAAGAAAATTAAATTAAATAAAAATAAATGGGTTTTTTTTGAGGGGGGTAAAAAGGTGAAAATGACAGAAAAGCAGGTAAACAGTGATTCTTTCCAACACTGATGTATTCAGGTACACGTGGCCTTCCTGCCACAACAACTTTAGACTTTCATTCTACTCTGCACACAACAGGGAGATGATCAAATGGTATTTCAAAAGCTGATCTAACAAGTGCTCTAGTGCTCCAACTGCTGCGTTTTTGTTAGGGTCTTTAATATCCAGAATTTTCAGCACTCTTAGGTTTATTATCACCTGATCCTAATTTGCATACTTAGCAAAAATGTCTTATTAGTTCATACCTGCCACTCTAGAGGATCTTCAGAATCAGGTTCCAGCTTTTTAAGCATCACTTTATACTTTTTCGTGAGAGGTTTGCACACTACACTCAAATTTCAACAACAAAACTATGCAGACTTGTGCTGTATTGGAATATCCAACCATGTAAGATTGCCATTGTGACTTTTACATAGAAGTGGCTTTTATGCCTCGCAACAGCTGTGGTCAGAGGCGGTTTTTTGGATTGTACGTTCCATTCTCTTGAAGCAACACATTCTGACTCCAGCCTCGTTTGGTCATGGACTTTCCGCGTTCACATACAGCGTGCAAGGTACCCTGGGGGCCTTGGTTGTTGACATTCTGGGACATTGTGTCAAGTTCTGCCTGTTATATGCATCGTCTTTTTTCAAAATACACTTCCGTTTTCACAGGAAATGTACCTTTTACGTACAGTCTTTTTCAAAATAAACACACTACATTGGTACAGCATTGCTGTTTTTTGCCTTCAACAACAAAAACACGTGGTTACCTTTTGCCAACACACACACGTGGTTGACTTAGACAAAAAGAACAGGGTTGGGCTTTACAATCTTACAGGAGGAAAACACCGGCCACCCGGGTAAAAGTCAGTGGTTGTTGGACCCATCCACCACTTCTCCCGCCCACCGAACTCAGACTTTCATTGCTTTAAATTTTGCTCTTGCCCAGCTGCGTTTCCCCCTGACGTTGCCAGCACTGTTAAACAATAACTGCAACCGGGGCGTCAATGGCTTAGTGGTAGAGCAGGTGCCCCATGTAGTAGGCTGTTGTCGCAGCGGCCTGGGTTCGAGTCCAGTCTGTGGCCCTTTGCTGCATGTCTCCCTCTCTCTCTCCCCCCTTCACACTTCACTGTCCTGTCAATTAAAGGCAAAAAATGTTTTTAAAAAAAACAATAACTGCAACCAAATGCGTATCATGCTGACATGAAAGGACGCCTTTTTCGTCAGTGTCCAGCATCGCAAGTCACTTCCGAGTGCTGGATTTCGACAACTTCTGAGTGAGACTTGGTTACATGACGGCAATGTTTCAACAACTTGAGGAATTTCCCCAAATTTGGCACAGATGTCCCCTTGGACTCAGAGATGATCTGATTAGATTTTGGTGGTCAAATGTCAAGGTGACTGTGACTTCATGAAATGTGTTAATGGCCATAATTCAAGACTTCATATACTAATTATGACCAAAAGAGATCAAAATTTTATTCAAATGTCTAATGGAATAAAATTATGAAGTGATGACATTTTATATCCACAAGATCATACTAGTCTGCAGAAACACTTTTCTGATTATTATTCATTGTCATATCTCAGGAAAAGATGGGGAGACATTTGGTGGGATGCTGAACTCGTGACACTAATTTTGGGTGTTCACACTGAAACTATGCCAACTGTATAGATCTTCTGTGCTGCCGGGTTGAAGATATGTGTGAAGCATCCCCATTTTAGAATATGCAGCTTCTTTGCAGCAACATCCATATTTGAAGTATTGCCAGCTGTCATGCCTACATATAAGTCTAGACAGACATGGATGTACACTGCAACTTGGCAGAGGCATACAACCGCGAGGAGGTAATTCTAGGTCAGACATTACATGTTGAATTGCAATAAGATTTATAAAATGAGCATATCTGAAAAAGGCCCCACTGAACTTCCTCTGCAGTGACAGGAGAACTACCATCTCTGTGGCACTTCTAAGTAAACAACATTGACAGCTTGTCTAAGATTTTCCGCAAAGCACTTACAGTGACAACGATCATAAATATTCCCTCATTTATAAAAACAAAAACTGACCTCTTTGTCCTTAATGCCAAATATTTAGTCAGACACAAACCAGGTCTTACTCATTAAGTGCATAATCTCTACAGTGATGTCTGGTGATGGCAGCATCAGGCTTTTCTGCAGCCGTGACTGGGAAGAAAACTTGCTCTGCACTTACTGGTGTTAAGATTTCCAGTTCAGCAAGTCAACAACCTGAAGCACACAGCCAAAACAAGGCCTGCATAGGGACAAGCCAAGCCTTAAGCCTCATTGAAAATGCTACAAGGGACCTGAGAATAATTAACAGATGTGCCCCATCTGATGCAAACAGAGCTTGAGAGAATCTGTGTGGAGGATGAAAGAAACTGCCAAAATCCAGATGGGCAAAGCTGGTCGACAGAAGAAGCTGTAATTGATGCCAGTGATGATCCTGCAAAGACATGGATAAAAAATGTATGTCTACAACACAAGAAATGTGAGAAAAAGTGAAGCGAACACTTAACAAGGTCACTTCACCGTTTCCAGAGGGAAACATCGGCCTGAATAAATTAAGACAATTTGTCATGCACTCTTGCCTCCAGTTCAATACCTCCCTCAGCTTGAAGTGTGCATGTTTTATTGCAGCACACATATGATAAACTAATGTTGTAAAATGGCATCAGCTGTTTTAAAGGAGCTGTATGTGACATCTAGAGCAATAATATAGCAACAAACCACTGTTTCTTATGTAGAGATATAGTGGAGTAATGGTGTTCTGAGCAGAGAATAAAGTCACACTACCGCTGTTTGTGTTGTAATCCGAGTTTCTCTGGTAAGCTAGTCACGCATGCGTGTATGTATCTGACAGGCTAACTCATCACCACCACTTTGCAATGCATTCATACAATGATTACCTCTGATATCAGGATGCAGTCATTGTGGAAACATAGCGCCAACCCTGTGTTACCGCCCTGGTAAACATTGTTAGCACTGTCAGCACCATTAGCTTCTAGCCCCCGACTCAACAACCTCCATGTTGGACTGTGTTCAGACAACTTATACGCTCTAAATTTTGCATTCAGCCCCTTTTAAATTGGGGTAAATGTGAGATGAAAAAGTGAATTTTAAAATGCACCACAAATGTGAAAATACAGGAGCAATTTAATAATGACTATGTTTACATTTACACTAATATTCCATTAATATTGTGAATAGGACAGCATTCTGAATTAGTTACAGCATATTCTTTTTGGATATTCTGCATTAGGCTTTATTCCAAATGTGGCATTATGTGATAGACATGTGGGATATGCCGATATTATTTGGCTTTTAGGAGCATTATTTGGACATGTACACAGCGCATTCAGAATATGTGTCTCACTTGTGGTTTTTACCACAGTTCCCACCACATGGCCTCTTGCCTGTTTATGGTCAGCTCTGTGCCATGTCATTGGCACAGACCTTGTCCACAAACCAAGTAGTCAGCAGTTTGCAAGGCTGGTGTAGAGATGCATGCCCAAAGGAAAAGCTCACATATCTGGTCGCAGGAGAAACACACCCACTTTCAAACATTATGAAAGACTTGAAATCAGAGGGTGTTTGGATATGCACAACTATTGCAACGCCAACATTTTCAAGAAGGTGGTTGAAGGAAATTAAGAGGGAGGCTGTGTTTGCACAGTCCAACATCTCTGCCTCGCTGGCAAACTCTTAATAACCCTGTTCCAGTGAACAGCAACAGTCGCTTCAGCCATTCCACTTTTGCACATTTCGATGTGATACGATCAGCGTGTTAGAGCATGTTAATCAGAGTATGCATAGCTGCATGTAAACACAGTAGTAGTGAGAGTATTAGTGTATTGGAGTATTTTGTGCATGCATACATAATCAATGACTTAAAGGGATACGCCAACATTTTTTTTGTTTGCGTGTCTTGCTTCACTCCCGAGTCCATGACAAGCAGGTAGATACCATCCTTTCGGCTATACGTGCAGTAAAAAGGGAGAGCCGGGCAGAGCTCGCCCACCGCTAATTAGCTTAGCTCAAATGTTTGGAGTCAATGGGTAGTGTTAGCCTGCCTCTGCCTGCAGTCATCAGATAAACTCTTCAGCAACTCTAAACGGTCCTGTGTGCTTGTTGTGACTCGTTTTTACCGCATTGTTACGTTATCTATTTTTAGACTAAGATTAGCACTTTATGTAAGTTTTGAAAGAAATACATAGGAAACTAAACCACAGTTCTGCGCATGCGCACCAGTAAGGAAGAAAGCAGAAGAAGAAGGAGGAGAAGAAGAAGAAGAAGAAGAAGAAGAAGAAGAGCTCATGCACTAGATCGGTGAAGGAGTTTGTAGGACACTGTGACACTTTTTTTGAGAGAGAGAGAGAGACTTATAAATCCCAATTTTACAAAATGCCTCGTACGTGTGCTGTACGGGGTTGCGACAATAAGTCACCAACTCCCACTCAGTACAGCAGAAGCACTCGTTTTCTGTCGGCATAGGTTGACAAGCCCCACATCTACACCACCAGTCCATGCCGGTTCTGACTCTCCCCTCGGCCCCAGGCTGTTTGACTGTCTCAGCTTCTCTTCGTGCACGCTCAGCTTCCAAAACATGTAGTTCCTCCTCTGTATATTCTGGTTCAAATAGGTAAGGTTATGGATCTTCGTCAGTCCCGAAGAAATCATCTGTGTCCTCTCTTACAAAGTCGGCCATAATCCGTAGTTGCAATCTTCTTCTTCTCCTAAACAGAGGCTTTGTTCTGTTTACCTACTTCTAAGCATGTCTGCGGTGGTTTGCGCATGCGCAAAAACTGCGGTTTAGTTTCCTATGTACTTCTTTCAAAACTTACATAAAGTGCTAATCTAAGTCTAAAAATAGATAACGTAACATAACGCGGTAAAAACGAGTCACATCAAGCACACAGGACCGTTTAGAGTTGCTGATGAGTTTATCTGATGACTGCAGGCAGAGGCAGGCTAACACTACCCATTGACTCCAAGCATTTGAGCTAAGCTAATTAGCGGTGGGCGAGCTCTGCCCGGCTCTCCCTTTTTACTGCACGTATAGCCGAAAGAATGGTATCTACCTGCTTGTCATGGACTCGGGAGTGAGGCAAGACACGCAAACAAAAAAAATGTTGGCGTATCCCTTTAAATGTCTGTGGACACATCAACTCACACTTATTTTCCTTTTTGGAAAAAGGTGAAGCAAATCTGATTTACAAATCTTGGCAGTTGTCAAGGGCACCTAAAACTGCCTGTGGGTTTGTTTGTGGTCAAATCAACATAAAGAAGAAAGCTATGTTTACATTGCAACTTGTATAAAACTTGACGGTGAAAGAAGTCAGTATGACGTCATCCTTTATTTTTTGTTGGACATTGACAAGAGACCAACTCTGTGCCAAAGCACCACCAAAAAACAGACCTTCCCTCTGCAAGAGAATCCAGTGACAATTTTATTGAAGTCATATTGGGCCGCCTTTTTACTGCTTTGAAATACTGGTGTGACAAAGCTGCTGTCAGCGTATATCAAAGAGGTCTGATTTAATAACTGAATTAAATCAGCATATTAATTAAAGCCTGAAAGCTGTTTTAATACATAAGTTGATTAATTTTAAAATGCTCCACAAATAAACACCAAAGTCATTCGTGTTTAATAGTGTTTTTATGTAAAGGTTCAAGTAACTATTTTTGCTTTGCGCTCTTCCTTTTTGTCTTTCTGACAAGGGTTAAATGTGAGGGGCCCCAGGAGAGAGGAGGAGCCATCTGTTGCTGTTTTAAACAGCTGCTGCTCAGATGTGCACACACATATATATAAACTGGAGGCATCGCTGCTCCAGATGGCAGCGCTTCACAGCCAAACATGGAAAGTTTGGAGAATGTACACAGAGAGAGACGCCGACATAATTCAGACGCACACATGCTTACATATTCAGACAAATTTTATTAGAGTGGACTTTGTCACGGCGCGCAAATGGCTGTTCCACTTTCATGGCCCTTCAGATTTAATTTTCAGAGCATTCCATTACTTTGTTTTAATTAAATGTGGAAAGGAGACACAAGCCTACTGAGAGGGAGGCAGAGCAAATGCTGCTTCTGTTCACTGTGAGATGGAAGAAAGTTTGGAAAATTACCAGTCTGGACTAGCAGGACAAAAAACTCTTTTGTACATGAACACACACGTTTGGCAGTGTTTTAAAAAAGTGATTAATATTTAATCAGACTTGCTGTTAGTGCCCCTTTGAGCAGTCGGATGATGAATGGGTGCTCCGGGCGAAGGATGGCAAGATAAACACCAGAGCATCGCCAAGACGACAGTGGGAGGCGGGGACATCTATCACCCCAAGGTTGCCACGACAACCTGTCACCAGTTGTCGCCTGGCGACCGCTCCCCACTGCTTGGCTTAGAAAGCCGTGGCCCTCAAGCAGCACAGAACACCTAATCACCAAGTTAATACAACGTTAAGAGGAGGAAACAATAAGTAGGAACTTTTGAATGAGGACTGTGTGTGTGTGTGTGTGTGTGTGTGTGTGTGTGTGTGTGTGTGTGTGAGAGAGAGAGAGAGAGAGAGAGAGAGAGATCTGGCCTTCAAAAACTTTAAACTCTTTCTTTGTTTGTTTTTCAAACCCCAACAAGATGAAGCATGCGTGTCACATAAGGAACAGAAACGAATTACATTTACATAATAAATGTCTGCATATGGATCATATAATTGTTTCCAACATACCTAATATCTGTGAGTGATTATTAATAATTCTCATGTAAATTTGGTATGAAATTAGTTCATGGGTTTTTGTCTCTGGGCAACCCTGCTTCACAATGATAAGACAACACAACTCCACCTCGCTTTCTGTCCCTCTTTCGCTGCAGTTTTCTCTGACTCGTCCTTGTTGGAACAGTTTCTCTGTCTCCTCGAGGAACAAGAACCACAATGACTGAACTAGAGGATCCTATGTCGTTTGAAAGAAAAGCCCACTCTGCAAAAAAAAAAAAAACCTGTTCATACAGTAGAAGTCAAATATTCTATAATGTGGAGATAAGGTATTATATTCATTTAATAGATTTTAACTGTAACTTATAAGTGGTGCGTTTGAGTGCAATAGAGAGTTTTAAGTGCACCCCTTCATAGAACTAACAGTGTTCAATGAATATGCTTTCTTTTAGGAAACATAGTTTAATAAGGGGGATTTTCAGCCTACAGATGAGTTGTGAGTGATGTTGCTGCCCTTTCTTTAATACACCACTGTGGGGTGAGAACGGAGAAGAGCTTTGACCAGGATGAGCGACCGCATGGTGCTTTGTGTGAAAGGGTTACAACAGTGTGTAACTGTCACCTGCATAGCAGAAGCAGCACATTAGCAGGACAGCAGCAGCAATCTGTGCACAGGATGCATTCAGGCAGTGTATTCAGTGTTGGTCCCTCGTCCTCTAGAATCATGCTGCACAAAGGGGGTTATGATAAATGGCAAATGACTTGCATTTGAATAGCGCCTCCTAGTCTCCCAATCAATCAAAGCGTTTTAACACTAGCTGCCACATTCAGCCATTCACACACATTAATACGCTGGTGGCCAAGGCTACTGTACAAGGTACCACCTGCATAGGGGTTATTTGAGGTTCAGTGTCTTGCCCAAGATACTTTGACAGGCAGACTGAAGGAGTTCAGGAATGAACAACAATATGATGTACCTCCTGAGCCACAGCCAGACTCGGACTGGCCATTGGGCAATTCTGGCAAATGCCAGATTTGTGGGCCGCCATGACCACCACAAACAATGTTAGAAAAAGATTGTGGGGAACAAAATAAAAAGACGGGCCAGCTGCGGCCAGCTTGATGTTGGAACAACACATCTGATTAGGGGCCACATGGACACAAAATTATCAATTATTTACAAGGTATTTACATGCAGAAAGCGAGTGGGGGAAATATGCATTGAATTTCAAGGGTGGCAAGGCTAGAAATAGGACAGCGGCATGAAGTGCCGTGGGGAGGTGCATCCAGCACTACCAATGCATGTCTTGCTGCCACCAGTGTAGGTTAGTACATTGAAAATAATATGGGCATATTTTTTGACCCATGTCATTTGTGCCAGTGTGTTACAAGAGCACTGCCAGTGCTAAAGCTGTACAACTCAGGTGGCTTGAACTTATCACTTAGTAGGCTTTAACAGAGTGTGTATATCCTGTTCTAAATCCATTGTCATTTCTGGATAGCAAACTGCTGCTATGAATGACAGACTGCAGCTCTTGACGCAGTTCTGATCGTAGATGCTTGGCAGCAAGCAATAAAATAGTTTTTTAAATCAAACATAAGCAAAATTTCCAGGACCGCAAATTTGTTCCCAGTCCGACACTGCACAGCTGCCCGTGACTGGTGACGCTGTAGCCATTGCAAACATGTTAACAGACATGTCGCATGCAGCTTTCCTTGCAAATGTCCAAATGTACCTTTTTTTTCTTTTTGTTCACGTTTTCTTTAAAATTGAGACTGAAAATCCATTTTGACTTTGACTTTGATCTGACATCCACTGTTTGCATGGCACAAAATGAAATTTCAGTCTCTCACTTAGAGGGTAATGTGCAGGTTTCTTGCTGTCAGAGTTGCCATCATCACAGTGTTGTAAGTGTTGATGCACAGGTCTTGGAGTAGACATGTCTCACCCCAGTAAGTGATTTAATTTTTAGCACGGGGAATTAACTCGTCAAGCGAACCCCCTTGAAGGGACACAATCTCATCTTGCTCAAGCTGGACTTTAGTTGATATCTGTCCAAAAATTGTCAGACTACCTGTGATACTTGCCTCCACCTTAGTGTAAGACAGGGAATAAACACATTTTTAGCAGTATTAGATGACTTACTTAAAAAACTTACTTACTTAAAAAATACTAGATATAAGCAATGAAACTTTTCAGTTCTCTGAATTCAGGAGTAAATAAGACATGAAGTCTTGGGATACGTCACATTTGATGGCAAGGGGCTTCACCAGGAGGTTGTATTGTACCCCTTTGTAGGAACAGCAGAATGTCTTGTGTGGACAGTACTATCCCATTTTTTTGTTTTGTTTTGGTGGGCTCCAGTTAAAAAAATAAATTGAATCTCTTGGATGTTAAAATGATTTATTTATCAACCTAAAATAAAATTTTGAGGAAAGAAGCTCAAACACAGCTCAAATTCAGCATTAACAATTTAACTTCAACTTTCCTCAAAGTTGAAAAAATAAAATGCAGCGGTGAACTGATTAAAATGAGTCGAACTCTTGGAGAGTGTAGGTCTCTGATGTCCTTGATCAAAATCAAAAGCAAAGCCAGGCTGCTGGAAAGTTGGCGACAGGGGGGACAAGAAAAGAGTAAGACTAATATGGAGGTAAGTTTCCCTTAAATCCCGTCATATTAACATTGTGGACTCTTCTTTGGTGTAATCCTGCAGATATAGAGCCTGTGTGAATCTGCTGACTTCGTGTTCCTGTGACCTCTCTTTCACCGATTGTGAGCGCAGATGAATCTACGTACCGTGATGAAGCATAGGGCTCTCACATCTCCATTAATGCTTAAGTAATACACCATCACCGCTAATGACGTCATTGTTGGGGCCTGAGCATGAACTCTATGTGCTTGAGCTATTTTCCATCTTCATTGTGAAAAGTCTAACATTTAAAAGAACATCCTCTCTTGTCATGATCACTGAAATAGGCAGCACCATTGTGTGGTCAAATAACGTGCCTCTATCTGTAGTGGGTTGTGTGGACAATAGGACCCAATAGGACCTCTTTGTCGTGACAAGATGACATTACATTTGTTTGGGATGTCCTTATAATGACAACTTGACACTGACATAAAGACATCTTCTGGTAATGTCATCCTGGTTAATGTCAAGTTGTCATTATAAGGACATCCCAAACAAATTTAACGTCAACTTGTCATGACAAAGACAATAGGGCTGTAGTCTCCTGGTCGGCTTATCATTTATTTGGTCGATATGCTCTTGTCCGACCAAATTCTCATTAGTCGAATAATCGCCGTGTGACTTTCACAAGGAAAAAAGTGCTACATCAACAGCTTTCCAGGATTAATTAATTTCCTGTGGCAGTGGAAACGAAGCTTGTTTTTACTTGTATTTCACAGACAAGAAACAATAAATTGTGAAGACAGTAATGCCTCCACTAAATTAGCATTTTAAGTTGTGTGGATGATTTATCCTTCAGGGATTTATACTTTGGGATTTATCCTGGCTTCATATGAGCAGAGGAAAACTCCACTCGTCGCCAGGCTAATTTATACCATGTAAAATGCCATAGGCTGGTGCTAATAACATTAGCATGTTGTATTTGCTTGGGAAACGTGTTCAGTATAATACAGTTTTTTTTGTCGGTGAACCTTGTGAGTTGTAATGGAACCACACTGAGTGCTGTTACCTTTGTTACATGTTGCTGTTGTCCCTGGTTTCATACGAGAAGAGGAAAAGATCGCTAGACGCTAGGCTAATTTATACAATGTAAAATGCCATAGGCTTGTGCTAATAACATTAGCATGTTGTATTGAAATATGTCCAGGTAAAGACAAGTGTTTGTCTGTCAGTTCTGCAATTTATAGTGAAGCCAATTTGCGTACTTGTGAAATTGTCTCTATTAAGCCATACTTAATGTGTGTTTTGAATCAACTAAACTTTACAGCACAACAGAGTCTTCCACCGCCTACTACTGTTTTGGAGGTGTAACTGCAGAGTGACAGACACACCACCACAGAAGTAAAAATATAGTGTCCGTTTTTTTTTTACCACAACTATTCGATTCGATTAGTTGAAGATTATGTGCAACTTTAGTCGACCAAGATTTTGAGTAAAGTGCTACCCAGTATTCTTATCACATCAAACAGGTGAATAAAGTAAGTAAGAAGTAAAAAAAAAAGTGGCTGAATACATATTACAGGTGTAGAACTATTTTTAACTCACCAACCAACTCCCTGCTAATAAGCACAGATATGATTCTGTGTGACGAATATACGTAGACAAAAGAAGAAAAGGAGTGGGCGATCATTTAATAGGCTACTGAAACACTTGTCCTTCTCATCATGTAACCTCATAACCAGTGACGTGTGTTAGAATATATCTGAACATCGAGGTACTCTGTGAGCACGGCCTTTTAGCAGGACGCCTGCTGTGTGTCTCCCCTCTCCTTACCTCTATCAGCTATCAGCTCATTCACCCTCGCTGCCTTCTTACCTTCTCTCTCTGTTCCTCTCACTTATTTTTGCTCATATGGACTTGCTTCACTTTTGCAAGATCAGTTATTGGAAACAGGAGCAGAGGTAAAATGCCCCCTGAGGCTTTACACCCCCCAGGACCAGCCTTTTCAGCTCTGAACACAAGGTGACAGAAGTAACACCTTTTTATTTTAGGTGATGCGTCACGCTGCCATACCATTACAGCTTGTGAGTCATTTCTAGCTGTCCATCATGTGGAGGATCTAATGTTTTTCCGATTATGTGACAATGCATTTGCTGTCCCTACCTTACAAGTGATGAATAAAATTAAAGTTTCATATAGCTGTCATGTCAACCACCTGACATCATGCTTATTTTTAGGTAGATGCTATTAGCACCCAGGTGTCTGTGGACTGCAGTGCTATTGACACCCTGGTGTCATTCATTTATTCATTCAGCTATTCTGCTAAAGTAAATGTTCACAGTGAACACAGTGTGCATTCAGCAGCTATATCTATTATAAAAACTGAAAATAATAACACAACTAAGTCTAAAAATAAGCCCACATTGATTCACACAGAAATCGAACCCCAGGCCTCTGTCCAGTGTCCACCACATCCTTCTAACCCCAAGGAGTATGTCGCTCACAAGACTTTCTGGCAGTACATTTGTGAGTTTTTCCCTCATAAATTTGCCACTTTAATCTCAAAGAATATCTGAGTCTGGTCAACACTATCTTTAACCATGACCCCTGCTTCTGATCTCGACGCCTCATTGTGGCAAGTACTAGTGATTACCGGTGTATACAGTACAGCCGAACAGCTGCAGTGTGACTGTTCTCAGCCGGGTGCAAGTAGATAGGCGACTCTGTTGAGACACTGTTCCACACTGTTTTTGAATGCATGACTGCCTTAGTATGCTGTCTGCTCCAAAAAGTACCATATAAATACAATTATTATTATTATGGATGCTTTCTTGTCCCTCCCTTTCTTCTTTAACAAGACCGACAACATTGGTTTGACAAAGTGTAAGCTTGGAATTCACTTACTGGAGATTTCATCAGTGGGTAGAGACTGTGCAATGAGATTTCCAGTAAGTGAAGAGTCAAATAACAGAGATAATGTAATAACATTTCATGCTGTCAGAATACTATTCCCCATTTTTATCTCTTAAGGAATGAAGGCATATAATACAATCTAGCCTCTCTGATCCACCGTGTGTTTTAAAGTAACAAGTCTGTTGCCGTACTCATGACCAGTTTGATGGACAGCAAAGTTTTTGACAAGCTGTGCATGTTGGAAACTTGACTTGTCTTTTTCAAGAATATCATCCATTCAGCTTTAATTGTTTGAAGAAGCCTTGACCCCAAAACGCCTTCACTTCAAATGGTTTTGTTGCCCTTTGTGTTGCTGCATTCTGATAAGGTTAAAAATCAATGAATTCCAAAACAAAGCAAGACAGAACAACGCACTCTATTTAATTTCTCAGTACAGCAACTGATCAGCGTGGCTGCACAAATGGACTGCAGTGTGAGGAAGGTTTAAGAAAATACACACAGTGAGTACCTCAAAATGACTCAAAGTTAACTCAAAGATAGCTCAAAGTTGACACAGTTCCAGACACCAGTCTCTCTTTGTGCCCTATCCACCGCACCAACCTGCCTCCCTACAGTGACCTCTTCCGTTTTTTCTCCCATCAGTGCATTGATCATGTGACTTTCAAAGTACATGGATTATGCACAAATTACTGACTCGTGATTACAAAGGATTTGTACAAATTTTGGTGGTTTGGTTACTTTTCACAGGAAAATGTAAAATCACTGCGGACAACAGCCAATCCAACATGTTCTAATCCTAGGTTGTGAAATAGCAACGTTTCTCATGTCCTTCAGCATATGAGACAGATGCCAATGGCCCCTATACACTTTGTTTCCACTTACGTGTGTGATCTGTATCTTGATCTGTAAATATATGGATGATGCCTCCAGTGCAAGGAAGTGCATTTCTTTACAGATGGATAGAAACCTGATAGACACTACCCATAGCCATGGGGGAGAGGCTAATTTCGTCCCATTGTTAACCTTCCAGTAGTAGAAGCAGGACCTGCCAGGTAGGTGGCATGTTTTGTGAAATATCTAGTTCGCAGCTTGTTAGCCAAGCTAGCACACTGTCAGAAATCCACCAAAAAAGTTCAATTTTTTTAACGTACTCCAGGCAAATATCCATACCAAAGGCAAATTGGATATCATGGAGATTTCCATAGGAATGAATGGACTTCCGGAGTGATGAATGTTGACTTAGCTTTTCCATCCTTCGGTTTGAGCCTTAAGTGGCAGTTGACATTAAGTCCAGTGTTGAGGGACTTTTCATTGACAGTAAATACCATCATAAGCAAATAAAATCAGATAACAGGTAGACATATCATTAAAATATGCATGGATGGATTACTGAATGGGTCTAGCAGGCACAGGGGCCCAGTGTCCAACCTGGTCTCACTCCGAAGCCGCCAAAATCCAGCGCTTGGGCAGCGACTTGTGGCATCAGACACTGACGAAAAAAAGTTATCCTTTAACGTCAGCATGATACGCGGCTGGTCACCGTCTAGTTTAGCTTGGTGGTGCCAGGGTGGGTTGGAGGGGTGGTGGATGGGCCCAACAAACCCCAACTTTCACCCAGGAGAGCAGTGTTTGTGTGTCCTAAGATCACAAAGCCAAACCCTGTTATTTTTTCCTAAACCTAACCACGTGCGCAAGTTCTTGAAAAGTCTATTTGCAGTGTTGTGCCAAAGGGTCTGTATGTAAATGATAAATTTCCTGTGAAAATGGAAGTGTATTTTGAAAGAAGCCAATGCATGTAACAGGAACAACTTGAAACGGTGACCCAGTAGGTCAACAACCAACATGCCCAGGGTACCTTTCATGTCGTATGTGGATGTGGAAAGTCCATGACCAAAAGGTGGATATGTGACGAGGTCAGAGTGAGAATATGTGTCAGTGTCAGGGCTTCCCCTGGCCTTCAACTGCAAAATGGCCATTAAGAGACACAAAACCTTCAAAAACCCTGTGTGTCTTGCTCTTATATAGGAGAGACGGTGGGGCCCTTTGCATATCTGTGCCCAGGGGCCCATTGTCTCTTAATCCACCCATGAAAATATGATAAAATATACTTGTAAAACAGCCTGATAGTTGGCTTTCACCTGTCTGCATTTGAGGTAATGCCACTATTTTTTAGATTTAGGGTGACAATAAATGTCTTGCGTAAATAAAGGAGTAATGAAGTGAAAAGGATGTGCAGTAATTAGTTTGACAATGCGATCTATTGTTAGTCCTCAGCAGATAATCAGTCTTGACAGTATTGACGACCACCTTGCCTTCTCCACAAGAGGGAGTCCTGAATTACAGTGTGTGTGTGTGTGTGTGTGTGTGTGTGTGTGTGTGTGTGTGTGTGTGTGTGTGTGTGTGTGATCCCAGCCGTGCAGGGGGTATGACTTTGTCAGCTGCTGGAGGCAGACTGACTCACAGAGAGTGTCGCACCTAAATATATCTATGTCACACACACACAGATGAGACCACATGCTGTCTTTTACATCTTCATGCACTCGGATGGAGTTTGTCTCATGCTGTCTTCTCTTTGATCTGTGTCTATTTATTCTCCCAGGAGTTAAACACAGATGTAAAGATGGAGACCCTTGTACTTTTTCTTATTATATGCTTTGTTATCTCTCATTCCCTCTCTTTAAAGGAAGAACATGCTCCACCAACCTTTCCCAGACTTGGTCTATTCAATGAAATAACTACCATCAGTGTCACTGAATTTGTTATATTTCCAAAGGGAGTCACAGGAGCTTGGTATGCTGTAACTATCTGCCTCTCAATTGTAATTTGTCACCTCAGCGCAAGTGGTGTTATTTTGTTTGCTCACACCACTGAGTGCAGCAGCAGTGATGTATAAATTTTTTAAAAATTCAAATTATTTGACCTTTTAGCAAAACAAGACGCTGTGATGTAGATGTAAATGATAGATGATAATGTGGAAAGCATCTTTTAGTTAACATATTTTGATTTAAAAACAAATATGTATGAATAAATCTACATATTTTGGCATATAATAGCATCATTCCCTTTCTGTGCAATTTATTTACTTGCACAGTTTAAACACGTCATTTTTACAACTTTCTTTTTTTTGGTAGGAAAGCAATAGCAATCTTTTTTACTAGAATTTGGCAAGAGAGCAAAACAGTTCTTCTTCAGTTTTAAACTACACAAATAATTTCGATGACCTAATTCTTGGGGGCTGCATAGAAAGCCGTGGGCCTGAGATATGCTTGCTTTCAATTGTCTGCTTGAGGAGTAACATACTTGGCACTGTCAACACACGCTTGACAGATACCATACCATGATACCACTGTTGCTTTTCATGCTGTGATCCACAGTGATATCAAGATTGACAATATAATAACCTCCTCAATAGAGCTGAGCGGAACACTTAGATGAAAAGAGTATCCGGTACAGATACTTTTTATGAGTATCATCTGGGTAAAATGTGTCAATATCCATACAGAATATCTTGTGATCAAATGGGGCCTTTTATTTGAAGCTTAATTCTGAGGTTGTTCTGTCATTATTTTTCCAATAACTACTAAATATTGTAATTAAAGATGATTATCCATGCTTCAGTGTCTCCCTGAACCATTTTCAAATAATCCAGAACACTGCTGCCAGGCTGTTAACCAGGTCCAGCAGGTCAACGCACATCACTGCCATTTTAGTTTCTTTACCTTTGCTTGCCATCAGGTTAAGGATTCACTTCAAGATACTCGTTCTCACGTATAGAGCCCTCCATGGTCAGGCACCTGAATACAAAGTGATCTTTGGTCCCTTCAGTCTCCTGAACAGGAAGTACTGACTGTCCTCCGCTCCAGACTTAAAAAAAAAAAAAAAAAAAAGGTGATCCAACACAGTGGAACTCTCTTCCATTAGATTTAAAGTCTGCAGTCTCTTTGGAAACTTTTTAAAAACAACTGAAGACCCATCTTTTCAAAATGACCTTTGTCCCACTCTAAACTGTCTAGTGCTTGTTCCCTGGTGTGTTTCTTTTGGGTCCCTAGTAGCTTGTATTTACTCTATGTTTAACTTTCTTTTTGTTGCTTTGTTGTATTATGGATACAGATCATTTAGTTGGTTGACCAGATATAGATAATCCCTACTCCTTGGGTGTTGTCATGTTTGTTTACATTGTGCAAATCTGAAAGTTTTAAACAGTCTGAGCTCTCTTGTATGACCTCTAGTGGAAATCCTAGAGCACAGTCTGAAAAATTCTGTTTTCGATGCAACGTGGTTGAAAACAAGTATGTCTCCAGCCACCCTGTTATTGGATTAATTTTGACAAATAAGGTCGCATCAGATTGCCATTTAACTGAGACAAAAATATTACAAGGGACATTAGATTAATAGGTCAATTATGTTACAACATTAGTCACAGAATCATGAAAATGGTCAAGATGAAACTCTGTCTTCAGTGTTTGGCACTGAGGATCTCCAGTGGAGGTTAAGTTGGAGCACACAGGCCTTTTATATTTTGAAGATAAACTGCAGGCATTTGTGCATTTTCAGATATTATCAGACAGTTAATTTCATAAGGACAGAATGTCTCCTAGAGCAAGATAGAAATCTCATTAAAAAAAAAGGAGAAAAACCAAACAATAACCAGAACTGTGAACAGAAAGGAGACATCAATAATGTGTATGACATCACTCCCAGTGGAAATTTTGTCTGAGTAAACAAACAGTAACTCAGGTGGGGTTTTCTGCGTGCAACCAAGGGAAAAGACAGCAACAAAAAACAGAAATCAAAACATGACAGCAAAAAAATTCAGGGTGAAAATGGTAGACGCCATAATTACAAAGCTCATGTTTAGTCTGTAAGCACATTTATGCTTAGCGCAGGAGTGAGGGAGGGGCAGGATGGTACAGTATCAACAATGACTGCACATTTCATGGAGCAGCCACACCTATTAACAAACCACTGAACATAAACCTTTCAACCAGGTGTGGAAAAATAAGTAGGGGATGGTTGCAACACAGACCTTGCTGGGAAGTCCACAGGAGGTACACGAGTTACAGTAAATAACTGATTTTAGTAAGTAGTAAGCATCAGTAGGTTTAATTCATCATACTGGCCTGCTTTTGGTGCAAGCCAGGGCAACGATGAGGGAGACAGGAGGGACAAAAGTGACATAGTGTTGCTGATCGGTTTGCGTTGACTGTCCTTGCTGTTGATGGAAAAGAGGAACTCGTATGTTTTAAGTGTACATGACTGGAAAGCATTTGTTACAGTTTAAACATATTCATTCCAACTCAATGTTTTTCATAAGAGAAAATGGTGATTATACACTGACACAGGTTTGATGCATTGGACTCATTTTATACAATTGCAACATTAAACATGATAAACTGATTTGAGAGTAACATGGCTATTTGCTTGGAGGGCAGACTGAAGCATTGATGAGCTTTATGTGCCAGAAATATTAAATACTTACTTATTTTGTGGTTGATTTATCCAGTTGTTACTTTTGTCCCACACCTGTGTTTCTTTCCTCCCGACAAAAAGGGGCAAAATTAGTATGAAAACTTTTGAAAGTTGGTGCAATTAACATCTCACCACACACCATACACACTCTACACCTCAGGGTAGGATAACCTGTGTAGGGATCATCCTCCGGGCCTCCCAGGAGAGGGGCTCAGTGGAACCTTATAGATGTTAAGTACCTTAGGCTAGGGGCTGATAAAATGAATTAAGGTGTGAACAAAACTTAATGAACAAAGTCGATCATTTTGAGATCTAAAAACTAATTAGAATTTCCCAAAGGGTTTTCCAAGATTGGAGGCATTTTTGACACGTTACTGTGTGTGAAGGACGCCACGTGTGAATATCTCCATCTGGGGGTCAACTCTAAAGTTAGTGTGTCTTACGAGGTTACGAGCCTGCTAGCATAGTCCGTTTGATACGTGAGTGCTGGGCGGCAGATTTAAGACCGTGCCGTCACTGGCTTCTGAGAGACCTGTTTTAAAGTCATGTCTGTCAATGATATAAGGAGCCACCACACTTCACAGTAGCAATGCTCAACATTTCTAAAAAATAGTTGGCATTGGTGGAGGAGATGTGTACTTTGTTAATAACATATTGTTACGTGCACCTACGTGCAAAGACAGAAATACTAAAAAGTTTCTTCCCATCCCTCCCCAAAGTATACTTAAAGTGCCAAAAGTAAAAGAACTCATGCATCAGAAATGGCCAATTACAGAACAATGTATCTTTTATTTTTGGATTATAATTATTGATGCATCAACCATTTTATTCATTTTCATCAGCTATTTCAGAGCATTTTTTCCATCCTGCTAGAGGCACATATTGGTTCAGCTTTTTGAGGAACTGAGCAAAAGTTGCACCCCAGAATCTTGAAGTATTTTCAAACTTTTTATCTTTCGTTGTTTAGAAGGTCATAAGTTGTCAGATTTGACTTTTTTAAACATCTATATCTCAACCGCCTAAAAGGTTGAGTTGGCATTTCCGGGACTGCACAACCTTTAGCTCAGATAATGGAGTGGAAGACTCCCCATCTAAAAACTTATATTAATCTTAACTTAACTTACTCTACTTCCTCTTACTTGTCTTTGTGTTTATTTTATAGTGTTTTCAATTTAAACTTAATGTAATAGGTTTATGAACAAAAAAACCTTTTAAAATCCATTTGAGCCTGAATTTCTTTCAGTTATAGTCATCCTATCTACAGATGCCCCTTGCTCCTAACATTGCAGTACAATTCTGGTGAAGCTGATCAGGTAAATACAAACAGACAAATGTATGTCTTATTTATAAATGCTTCCAAACCTACATCCTGCTGTATTGTAAAAAGCACCAAATTTGTACAAATGTAAAGCTACCTTAGCATTTAATCAATTGTCATTGTCAGTGACTTCTGGGTGCTCCTATTCTAAAGTAAAAACAAAGAGCAAAACCTTTCTTAACCCTCCCTCCAAACCAAACTCCTCACCCTTTCACCACATCTTGTTTTTGTTTCAGTTACATTTCTGCGAGAAGAAGCTACAGCAACTGAAAAGTCTTTTAAAGGTAGCAAAAGTTTTCTGTAACCGTCTAAGCACTGAGAGCTTCCCTCCGGACCACTGAATAGCTGCTGCTGTTGATGTGTTTGAGAGCTCAGATCAATAAATTCCAGCCTCTGCTCCCTGTGATGCTCCTCATGCTGTGTGTATTTGGAGCTGGGGAAAACCAGCTCAATGAAAGATGAAGCTAGAAGAGTAAGACTCTACTTTGTTTATTGCTAATAAGGAATGTGAAAGTATGTCATGCTGATGGGATCGGGCCCCCAGGAAGTACGCCATGCTTTGAAGCCAATATTGCTTGTAGCCAGACAGTGCAATTGCATCGGTCACATGATGCCTAGCGGCTCCATAAAACTTTTTTCCCATTGAATTACATGGTGAAAGAGACTATATCAGCGGATGCACTTTTTTGAGCATCACAAGCCCTACAAAATGACTCGTTTCACAATCAGAATTTGATCCATTTAGTCCAATAAAATTTGGAAAGTCTGGGAAAGCCGCTTAATTGAATAATTTTATCCCAATTCAAGTTAGCAAAGTGCTAAACTGGAAGTAGCCTCTTCAGCTGGTAAAAGTCTCAAGTGCATGTGCTTTATGGGCCATGCGGTACGTAAAAAAATGCAGATTTTATAAATATCAGTTTTAACTTTTTAGCTTTATGCGCCACTTCATAGGAGTAAACAGGGTTCCACCATCAACGTTGCATCCAGTTCTCTTTATACATCTATGGTTGGGAAAGGGGCATCATTCTATGAGTAATGTACTGTTACCTGTGCTTGCTACAGTGGTTACCTACCTACCTTTTGTATTTTGTTTAGTATAAATGGCTAATTCGGTTAAAAGAGGAGTGCACCTTTGCAAGTATGACTGTACTGTCACGGTTTGCAGCCTTGTGAATTAGCAGATGTTGCACCCAGCCACTGCAAAACTGGGGATTTCTATTTTTTGCACTCATGCAAAGTGTATGCAGAAATGAGAACTCCAACCTTGGACTGCCATTATGGGTGTATGTTGTTTAAGTTTGTCCAAATGGCATTGCTGGACCACTGTAGCAGGGGCAGGTTACAGAGCCGGTCTCTCAATACAGCCTCACATCAACTCCACGTTCCTTATAATGTAATTATAAGCATGTTAACAAGCTTAATTAAGATAGTGATCATGGTAAACATTTCGCCTGCTTGGGGTCAAAGTGTTGGCAATGTCATTGTGATGTTCACGTTTAGCTTAAAGTGCTGCTGTGGTCAGCGATGACTGTATATAAAGACAGATAACATGTCTTTCCCACTGCACAAAAATGAAGCCAAAATACCCCAAATACGGCCACTGCCATCTTGCAATGGTGACATCATTTGGAGCCAGAGTCTGCGAAGCTATCTTCATAGTATTGAGTTCCCACTGTTCGACCATTCGCGATTAGCCCCGTTTTCTGCCATGAAATAACTAGTTATAGTCAAACTTATCAGAAGCCTAAATGACAGAGGCCATCCTCAGGAAAAAGTTATTTGATATGTGGCCTACATTAATTTTTTAGGTTGGCCCATGTCCCATCAGCTCATAGAGGAGACAATCAAAATGTTTTGGCTTTACTTTTGGGAAGCTGTCACCTCGTCCATCTTCATATACAGTCTATGGTGCCTAAGTGCAGGCTCACTGAGGTTGTCGACTCTTTGCACTCTTCAGTCTGTCACTTGTGAGTCCTCAGATTTCATTGAAGTGCAGTATCAAATAACTGGAATACCCTTTAACTTCTTTATATGTCAGAAAAGTCTAATATCTAAACACCCATAGAATGCAGTAGTCAGTTTTCACTTTGCAGCTGTGGGAGTAAAATGTCATGATTCAGTAAATGAAATGCAAAAACAGCTGTCTAGAGCTCTTTATTAAAACATTCAAAATGGAAAAAAAAAACTTTACACAATCCATCACTGACAAAAAGCAACAAAACAATAAAAAAACGTGAGATGCATAGATACAGAAGCAAAGCTGAGCATTGAGAAGGTATTACACATTCGAGTGGTTTGAGGAGGTGGAAACTGGAAAGCAACAGGCCAAAGCAACAGGTCTAAATTAGCTAAAGAAATGAAAACATTGCTGGAAGACCCTCGGCTCTCTGAGCTTGCTCCTACAGCTGCAAGCTATGTGTGGATGTACGTGCATGTACTCGCTCACTGGGTCCATAGACTTCTCTTATGTCCCATATCAGGTCCAGGAAGGACTTTCTGCGCGCTGCATGAGGCGGTCAACGGCTAAGCTACAGGAACACACGGGACTGTGTATTCATGTCCATCTGCATGCATGTGTGTGTTGTCATGTTTATTTCTTGCGGTAGTCATCTGCATAGGCTCTGTGATCATCCTGGTCAGGGTACTGGTCTCCGTAGCGCCTCAGTATGTCCTGGAGGCTGGGCATACCCTGCGAGAGTGGCTGATAGGACATGTGAGGCTCCTCCTGGCCGCTCTGGTAGGGCTCTGCCTCATACTGCTCCTGTTCCTGCTCTGCATGGTGCTCACTCTCTGCTGCCCCCTGGTTGTGGTCTTCCTCTGCATGATGCTCAGGCTGGGCCTCAGGCTGAGGCTCGTAGCGGCGAAGGCGGCAGTCGCGGTCGTACTCAGGGTCACAGTGTGGGTTGGAAGGCTCCAAGACTCCATTTCTGGTGCCATCAGCATTCAGGTGGGGCTCATAGGCCTCTGCAGAGTAGGGGATGCGGCGGTGAACTCCAGAGCGAGGCTCAGTGGCTTTCACGGGGTAGCATTCACGATCGTAGCCGATGAAGCAGTCATAGCCCTCCTTGGTTTTTCCTGGGGGGCCCAAAGGGTGGTGCTCCTCCTGAGCTGGCTCCTCATAACTGGGATTGGAAAAAGGGAACTGCTGCCTGGGGGTGGGAGGAGCATGGCGATGCATAGCAGACGCTGCTTCATGGATTGCAGAGAACGGATCATTGGGGTTGAACTCTGGAGCAGCCTCCATGCGTGGAGCAGCCCCCATGCGTGGAGCATATGGGTCATTACCTTGAGCTTGGGCCATGAATTGGCGCAGCATGGCATATGGGTCATTAGCTGGAGGGGCAGATGGAGCGCTAGCCTGGCGATACATAGCATAGGGGTCATTAGCTTGAGGGGCAGATGGAATGCTAGCCTGGCGATACATAGCATAGGGGTCATGAGCTGGAGGGGCAGATGGAGCGCTAGCCTGGCGATACATAGCATAGGGGTCAGTAACTCTGTTAGCATTAGCATAGGCATCCCTGAACATGGCATAGGGGTCGTTGTTCTGCGCAGCAGGAGGGGCGGCACGAATGGCAGCAGCCTCCTCTTTTTCCTCACTTTTGTACGCCTCTGGGGGAGTAGCAAATCTGGTGGCAGTGAGAGGGTTGCAGCCTTCCTCAAAAAGAGGGTTGCAGGATCCAGGGCCAGCAGCTGCAGGGGGGTTAGGGGCACGTGGCGCCTGGAGGAACACATTACATTAGAAACACCATGAACATGATAATCACGGCACAGACACAGATTAAATACAAACAATGAGAGGCTGTTAAAACTACAATAAAATAAAGCATACCACAAGGGAGGCAGCATGGGCACAAAGTGGGTCCCGTGGATCACAGTTGGGGTACTGCAGGTAGAGACCAGAGGGGGCTTTCTGCACCAGTTTAGCTTTGCAGCTGGGGTCCTTTTTGGGGTCACAGCCCAGGTGGGCGTAGGAAGGCAGGGGTCCGGCAGAGGGTGCATACCCATAGGCTGCTCTCAGGTGGTACTGCAGACACTCGACATCGTCAGAGGAGCAGATACGCAACAGCTCGGCCTTCTGCTCCTAAAGAATAAAAAACAAAGGCAGAGATGGAAGCATGGTGTTTTTATGTGACATATTATGTTTCAGTTTATTTTGATAGGATATGTTTTGGATTTTGTAGAAACTTTAAGACAAGTAAGAGTGAACACTGTTTCCTGCCTTTCAGTATTGCCATATTGTTTCAACTGGAGGAGAGAAGCTGCAACAGTGTCTTCTTTACCACAGGGGGGAACCAAAGTTAAAAATTTGCAAATCCTATACATGATGCTTCTTAGATATAAGTCTCTGGTACAGATACGAAACTGCAACAGCGTAAGGTTAAGTAAATTGTCTAATTTTGTATATTAAATATATGAAAATACCTAAAATATCTTAAAGCATACCTTGGAAAGGAAAGACACTGCAGATGGAGCATAGTAGTAATATCCAGATTGTGGGTCCTTTGCTGGAGCAGCAGAGCGGACATAAAGAGGGGCTGGCGCCTTCACTGGTGCTGGGGCGGGGGTGGCAGCCGGGAGCACCAGGGGCAGGTAGGGGCTCTTGCCCTGGACCAAAGCAGCATACAGGCAGTAGGGGTCCTTGGTGGGATCACAGGTTTTCACTGGTGCAGGTTTGGGGGCCTCTGGCTTAGGTTTGGGCCTGCTGGTGGAGGAAGTCACGCAGTTAGGGTCATCAGAATCAGCACAGGACTTGTAGATCTCCCCCAGGTGTCGCAAGTAGGCCTTGTAGGAGCGACGTCCCTCAGCACGGTTCTTGTTCTGGAGGTAGGCCAGGTAGATGCGGTCCATCTCCTGAATCTGTGAGGGGAGAAGGAGTTCAGAGGTAAGCTGTTTATGAGACCACCTCTGCAGCTGAAAAATGAGGCCGACAAGTAAGTGCATAAAACTACTCTTCCTTTAATGGCCACTTGAGTAATGTACTGTTATCTGTGCTTGCTACAGTGGTTACCTACCTACCTTTTGTATTTTGTTTAGTATAAATGGCTAATTCAGTTAAAAGAGGAGTGCACCTTTGCAAGTATGACTGTACTGTCACGGTTTGCAGCCTTGTGAATTAGCAGATGTTGCACCCAGCCACTGCAAAACTGGGGATTTCTATTTTTTGCACTCATGCAAAGTGTCCCTCAGCATAATAATAATATTTTCTTGTCCTGACGTGCGAGCTGTGACGACATCAATGGGCATGTTATATTCAGGTTAAAAGAGTCCTGTATGTAGATTTCTACATCTTCTTATTATCAACAGTTGGTCCATGCTTTTTTTTTTTTTTTTGATAAAAACAAATATCTGTCATGACAGAACAAAAGCTCACAGGTCATCAGTGTGACCTGCCATCTTGCTATTACTGTTTACTTCCACTGTGAGTCATGCAATATGCTCCACTGATGCCACATCCTTGTTTACAATGGTTCTGCTCAAAACCGGTGGAACCACAGGCTGATTTGCTAGTTAGCACTGGGCTCCAAGAGTCCTAAATGGAAGTGTTTCAACAACCTGAGCTAGTTTGGTGGACAGGGGTATGAGAGCAGTGAGGCTGAACCAAATCAGCAGAGCTGTGGGCCGTGAAAACCTGAGCAATGAGCTTTAAGATGCTAAAACAGAAGAAAGATAAATCTCTGTAGCTTTAATCAGTAAAAGAGACGTCTTTCACATTACATATAATTATCTTACTTGTTAATATATAAATATGGATTAGCAGATTTAAAACTTGTGAAATGTTTTTATTGGAATCCATTGTAGCATCGCTGAAAGGAGAAATCACCAGAGTTTTTTGATTCATATTAAGATAACGTTTACTGTCACTTTAAAACTTTTTTTTTGTGGATATGTGTGCACTCACTGCCTCCTGGTTGCCGTTGTCGGTGAAGTACTTGTACCAGTTCCAGAAGTCAGAGTGCTGCTTGTACCAGCTGATGTTCCTGCGGTTGCGGATCAGCCTCCTGTGTGACTCTGCAGCAGCTGCCGTCTCGCGGATACTTTCTCCCACTGAGGGCAGAAAGACACAGCTGATCCCTGAGGCTCCTGTACTCACTTGGACATCAAGTTCAAGGACGTTCTAGTGACTTTTAACGTTTATAGCAAGATATTCCAGACTTCGGACTTGTTATACTTAGGGGGTCACATAGCCCTCGTTTGTTTTTATTTGCTGATACATCACATTAGATATCTCAGGGTTAAGTGTTGCTGCTACATTAAAGCAAGGTGAGGTGATAAATTTGGGTGTCACTCTGTAATCAGAAAGTACTTAAACAGATGCTTTTTTCAACTTTATGGTCTTATGCCCTTGGCACTTTTAGAAACAAACAGCAATGTGCAAATATATACCACAAGAAAATCACATATTTACCATTTCCTTTTGGCTTTTGCACAATTGGTCCTGCAGACAAGAATGCTACAAACACAGAAAAAAGCAAAAACAGATGTAAAATTTGAGAAGCTGCTGGAGTCAAGATTAAGTCCTGGAAATTGCTTATTATATGTTGTATGTGGTCTATGCTGACCTTTAATGTGTCTGCAATATATAAGTGATGATACAGTATATGATATTAAACCTCAAACACTTACAGGCAGATATTATTCATTAAATACGGCAGGGGTAATTGGCTGTGCCCGAGGCTCTGGTGACTGCGGCTCTTTGTAGATTTTATAGGTGAGCCTGTAACATCAAATCTCACGCTGTGTTTTCGAAGAGCTGTGTGTGCACATATGTGTGTGCGTATGTGCATTGTTGACCCCATGCAGCTGAGGGAACAGCAGATTCAGCTTTCATCTCCACGGGGAAAAGGTGTTAATGCATCACAGAAGGAGAGGAAGAGGAGAGGGAGGAAGAACAAGAGAGGGGAACAGATGACAGGTTTAAAAGAGAGATCCAGTGGGGATAATTCGGGGTTACGCGACGCGTGTCGGCAGAGGAAAAACATCAATCTCCTGATTTAAAAAAAAGAGTTTTGATAAGCTTTGATGGGAGTAATCAGGAAGACGGAATGTGCACTGTAGCGTGGAAGGTGACACATGAAGGGGAACATGTAAAGGTATGAATTTGCAGAGAGAAACTGACTAAGGAAAAGAAGGTGAAGGTGACCCGAGGTGATGAAGCGATGTGGAGGAGGAGGAGGAGGAGGAGGGTGGGCTAAATGATGCTGTCTCAGTGTATCCGCTGTATTGTTTTTTATGAGCCTGTAAAAAAGTGGCTGGCACATCTGGAAACAGCAGAGCTTTAAGAGGACGGAGGAGGTGATGCTGACAGGTACTAATTTTTTACAGGACCAGGACTGATGAAAGACACTCCTCCTCCTACTACTCCCTTTTTCCACCTTTTAACCATCAAACGCTGCAGTTTTAAAAACCATTTTTAAAGGAAAGATGAGACTTGCCCTGGTGTAAATCTGCCAATCACGTCAAGAGCAAACTGGAAACAGGTGGTGGAGGAGCAACCTCTCTCTTAATGTCAGTACATTACAGATGATGTATGAACACCACGGGCTGTGTTACAGAGCTACATTATGATATACATGAAGCACAGTTGAGTTACAATCACTGGGTGTGTGTGTGTGTGTGTGTGTGTGTGTGTGTGTGTGTGTGTGGTGATGACACGTGTCCGTGTCCATGAACTGGTGAAGGGCAGAAACCCTATATGCAGTCCAACTAACCCTTTAGCCTTGAAATGTAGATTGTGAAGCTATAACTCAAATAAAATTTATGTCTGAAGAGTTTTAAAGAAGCAGAGGAACAAAATACAGTCTGTAAAACATGAATATTAAGCAAATCATTTTATGGGTGACCATAAAGAAATAAGATTGGCTAAAACCATTAAAGGTTTTCAGAGCTGCACTGTACAGATTTGGGAGTCCAAGAAAACTTAAAATAATGATGCATACATATTAAGACAGATTAAGAACTCTATAAACACCATTATCATCGCCATTTTTGAATAATGTAAAAGTATTCTTTTGGGGTTGCATGTATCAAAATGGAGCTTTTCATAGCTTTTTTTTTTTTTACATAAGGCACCTTTAAAACGAATTACCATAATTTGGGGATTTTATTAGATTGTGGTTTGTTGTCTTGAAGAAAAAAGCTCTAAATTAGGACCAATTACTGCTGTGTCTCTGCTCACATTTAGAGATAATAGCTGATATTTTTCATCAGTGCATCCCTGTGATCATCAGGACTCAAATGATTCATACTGGGACATAGTACAGAGGGGTTATTTGGAATATTCCTCACCTGATCAGTTATTAATTTAGTATTATAATCAGTTAAATCTGTTTTTCTGTGTTACTCTAGTTTTTCTTTGATTTTAGAGGTCAGAAAGTTTTGCAACAACTTAGTGTTGTTTCGGTTCCTAGTCATTATTATTCATTTTTATTAAATCAAACCGAAGCAGGTCATTAATTAACCAATTAGGTGATCAACAAAAATGAATCTGCAACAATTCTGGTAATTGTTTAAGTGACGTGAAGAAGACTGTCAACCACTCTCAGCTTCACTAATGTGAAAAAAGATTTTGGGGGGGCGGTGGCTGGAGTGTTGATTGAACAAAACAAGACATTTGGGCAACTTGGACTTGGGCATTTTTTATTATTAGCTGCAGCCTAAATTAATCCATCCGACATTATATTAAATACTCTCCCATTTTCTGCATTGAGAACTTCTACTTTTGATGTTCAAAGTAAATTTTGCTGATAAAACTTACAAGCATTTACTTAGGAACACTTTCAAAACTTTACTTGGAACAGAGGATATTTACAGTGTGGTATTGCTTCTTTTCCTTAAGTAAATGATCTGAGTGCTTCTTCCACTGCTGGTGATTATATAACATTTAGACAGCCCTGGCTCACCATGTATAGCCTATAGATACTATATGCTGCCATAGTAAATGTCTAGATGGTGACAGATATTTCACATACTGACCTTGTTATGTCAGATCCCCACTGTGTACTCACCAGGCAATATAATCACAGCCAGCAGAGCTGTGACAGACACACCCAAGAAACTGGTTCTCCTCCTTCCAGACATGGCTTCACCTCCTCCTCTCCTGCCGAAGACACTGACATTCAAAACGATGCTTTAGACCCCAAACTTCCTGGTCCATCATTTTTGTATCTTAAAATATCAATACAATGGGGGGTTTCATTGTTTGGTGTTTTTTTTACATCAACTTTTTGTAGGCATCGTAATATCCTAAAAATAATGGCAAAGCTACATATTCCATACACAGCTGTGTATGTTCAGACATTTTAGGTTAGGGATCATCCAGCCAAGGCTATTCTCACTGATTCCCTATATGGCTGCATTTTCAAAGGAGATCTTCTCAGACCAAGGGTCCAAAAGATGTTTGGTTGCCGGCAGTGTTAAAAACTTTTATCCCAGTCGCAGTCGAGACCCCAGACCTGTGTTAGTCTCCACCTGCAGAGCTGGTGAAGTGACCCCTGCAGCTTGGAAGTGAACTCTGATTTGGAGGCTTCAAACTAACATGTTGCCACAAGGTTTCCTGAGGCTACTGGTTTTGTCATCGTAAAACAGAACCAGGTGTGGTCCAGCACTCAAACTTGACTTCAACCTGAACTTGGGTCTCTGATAAGTACCTAAAAGTGCAGAGCAGAATCACCACAGTGTCTTACCTGTAGTTATCCTATCGGCGTGCCTGTCTGCAGATCCAGATGCGGACTCGAAGCCGAGGACCCGACGACTCAGTCCACCTGGGCTCAAACACAAGTGTGTGTTTGTGTGTGTGTTGGACGTATGATAAAGGCTCCTGGTGCACTCTGTCCCTGTGGCCCCTCTGACAGACTGCCCTCATGAACGAGTCTGGCAAGGTTTTAAACCAAGCCCGTTCATTAGCACCCGCACAGAAAAACACATGTAGGGACCACCTGAGGGGGTCAAGGGCCACCTCAACAAGACGCCCGATTGGTTGGATGTTTCAGAAAGTTTCAGCCAATTGGAGGCACCGTAATTAAAGACAGGAAAAGAGGGAAGGTGGGAGGGCTGGAAGCGGAGATGCAGACGTGGAGAGATGGGGTATGAGAAGATGTATGCTGTGGTGTTTTTTAATTTAACATGATTGTTAATTAATTCTGTGAGTCATATTTAGGGCTGGAGATCAGACACTAAACTCCGGATCTTCTTCTGTTGGATGCAACAATCACTCCCAAGCAAGAAAAACAAACAGGGACAGAAGAAAGTAAACATCAGGAAATAATGAAGGGGAGCTGAGGTGCCACATAAGCACTTCTCAGAGACCCTCAGTGAGGGCCAAACCACAGCTTCTGTCTAAACCTGAACACACACACACACTTGCAGGGACAGCTGGTCTACACATGAGGAATTTGATAATCTACAGTTTCCTCCTCAGTTTAACTGTGTTCAGGCATGCCAGCCTTGTAACACACACACACACACACGTACACATACAGTCTAGTGGTACTCTGAAGGAGCCATATAGCTGTGATGCGTGATGCAATATCAACACATCTGACTTGGATAAGCCTATAATTTCTTTATAACAATCAGTGGTCTTATGAGGTTTTTGCCCAGGCAGCTTCTGAAGAGGTTTTATTAAATTTATGGAGATACTGAGATCAGCTTTTTCACACCAAAAGTGATTTTAACCCAAAGTCAATCATGTTTGTCGAGGACAAAATTAGATTTAAACTTTATCTTGGTATAGTTTAGAGAGAGGATACACTTTTCTATTATTTTTGGACATACTTTATTTGGAGAATGGCCACTATGTGAACAATGGCTCTTATAGGGAAGACATAGAGACTATATTTCTGTGTGACAGTCAAACTATTTGGTGTAATATTGGAGCTGCTCTTTAAAGGTTGAGCTTGGTCCAAGAGGTCATCCCTGGGTTTTAAAAGGGGAGCCAATGCAAAGTGCCATAAACATGCATTCTTTCTAATGGCCAGCCTGATGACGAATCTGATGTTTATGAGTCGATGAGCCTACTTCTCACTTGATTTATGACCTTTATGGCTTCAATCACTAGTTTTTAGTCTTTTTAAGTTTAGTTTTTTTTCTTTTTAAAAGTTCAAACCAGGATTACGGTCCCATTGTAAATAAAATAGAGGATAAAGCAGGCTATTCTTTAGGGCGAGGCTACCTTGTGATTGACAAGTCTCTATCACAGCAGGTGACATCTGGTGCACAGATATCACCAGTTTTACCAACCAAGCCACGCCCGCTCTGAACTAGTAAGAGGAGCATAGGCAAAAACAAAAGTTATCATTTGTGTTCATGTGGGTATCTGTTGCTCATAGACAGAAGCTGGTTGAGAAAATGTTTTAAGGCACAATAAGTTCTACAAGTGCCACAGGGCACAGTGTTTTTCCACCTTTGTGGCACCAGTTTTGGGAAAGCTGTTTCCAGGATTAATGTGACAATAATTCAGTGCACAAAAACAGCTTCATAAGGTAAGTTTTCCCAGTTTGGTGTGGTGGAACTTGACTGGTCTGCACCTCAACCACGTCCAACAACCTTGGGATGAACTCACTAATACTCTCATGGCTGAATGGGTGCAAACCTCTTCAGCCAGGCTCCTAAATCTTGCGGAAAACCGTCAGAGAATAATAATTACAATAATGAGGCAAACATACTTTTGGCTGTGGACTGTAGCTTCTTGTTATCACCTGCTTTGATCAGCCCTCTCTCTGTCTGTCATTGTGGTAAACTCAGCAATACATTTACAAGTCTAATGTGCATGTGTGGTGTAAATATACATTAAACTATTTTTCCTTAGTCTTATCTTTTAAGCCTGCACATGCAGCTGGTTTATGTGCTGCATCACCTCGGGCAAAGTCATAAATGAATACATTAAAATGTCATTTGAACTCCAAAGTTCACGCAACAGTCAATTCAAATAGCTGAAGGAGCATAAGAAGTGATTCTAATCTGAAAGTCACAGCTTTTCCATTTTTCCTATTTATTACCCCTGTAGAGTCTACACCTGCACACTTTATTTGCTCTGTATTTTTTAGCATTTCCACATTTTTGCAGCCCCTTTCCTGTCCCATCGTGCCTCAACTGAACATTTAGTGCTCATGTTAACACTGTATCTCGTATGTAATTAAGTTTGCTAACAGGTGTTTCTCAGAGCCCACAAACCTGCAATCCAGCCAGGAGCAGATTCAAACACGACAACGCCAAAACCATACTCATAATTTTCTCTAAAGCTGGAATGTAAGGGATTCTCAGAATTCACAGACACCTGGTTCACCACGACAGCTTTTCTTTTAGTAAAAACAAAAAGTCTTTATTTCAGTACAGTGATGACAGACATAAAGGAGGAGGGGGCTGTACAAATAAGAGAGAACTTGTAGTCAGCAAAAGCCCAACATCACGATTTTTTTTATGTACACGTTCACAGCAACACGCAGGTGCTCAGATGCCGTCATCATTGAAGGTCATCGTCATCGAACAGATCCTCAAAGTCTGCGGGTGTAAAAGGAAGCAAGAAAACAAGATGGAGAGAAAGACAGACAAAGAAGACACGACAGGGTTAGAATTAGTCCAGCTGTTGCCAGAACTCCTACATTCTCAGCTAATTATGGCATATTAGCATTATTTTTCAATCTAGCTACTCAGTTTTAAGAGCTAAAGCTTCATTTGCTGTTTGGTGGGCACTTTTATCCAGGGTGTCTTTTACTTTGTCATGGCCAAATGTATAGGAACTGCATACATGCCATCCACATACATCTTATCTTACTATATAATGACAAAAACT